>JAHRIG010000081.1:499806-931113 GCA_020311275.1 Eira barbara | reverse complement strand
ACACAACCACGCACACACACACAAACACACACACAACCACACACACACACAACCACACACACCCATAACCACACACACACAACCACACACACACATAACCACACACATACAACCACACACACACATAACCACACACACACACAACCACACACACACACACAACCACACACACACACACAAACACACACACACAACCACAGAGGACCCTTATTGTTTTACCCAAAGTACATTCAGGTCATATGATATGATTTTTTTGTAAGTACAGGGGTGGGGAGGAGAATGCTGTTAATATTTATTCAATGTTTATATTAACCCATGAAATCCTCACCACTTACAGCCCCGGTGTCACTGTCCCCATTGTGCACTGAGAACACTAGAAACACAGAAGGCATCAGGGAGTGTAACCTCCCGGACTTCACGCGGCTGGAGACAGGTGGGCCTGGCACACAAACCAAGTGTCACTGCCCCCCACGGGGGGTCCCCAGGCCACCTATACCAGGAGTTGGTGGCAGTGGCTTGGTCACTGCCAAGGCCGTGGTGTGGACTGGATCACTGAGCAGCAAGCGTTGACAGGTAACTACACACTTGGAGGGCCCACTCACTCAAATCCAATTTCAATCAAAATTAAAATGATTATAGGTACTTTCTTTTTAAGAATTACCAGGAGTCACGTGTTATTGAGGTAACAGAAGAAACAGCCACAGGTGGTTGCTAAAATGGAGCAGAATGGGGTTTTTCTTCATTACAAACATTGCCTCCCACCCAAGAGGAAGTGTGCTGTCCTCACATATGGTTGACCAACTATCTTTCATCCTGTCTCTTCTTCAGGAAGGAACGACATATAACAGACAAAGAAGTAGAGAATTAAGCAAGATCCATTTTTCCCCCCAGGTGGACAAGACTGTGGAAATGTGAAGCATGGAACCCATTTCCTCCAGGAAACCACGGTGCTGCTGGTCACGCTTCCCATCTCCAGTAACTCATGGACCATAAGAAAAGGGACTGCTCAGCAAAGTCAATTTCAGAGGCAAACGATTAAGCGCAATTAGCCATGGAAATGAATAGGTGTAACGACATCCAGTGGCAGACAGGGCATCAGATCGAAGCCCAGGATGCCGGCATTCCGTCTTCCAATTTTTCTCCAAGCTTCAGCATTTGCCTCCAAACCAGCTCAATGAAATCTTCAGCCGTACTTGTGAGCACTTGGGAATCCCTCACCAACCAGGACCTGAAGAAGCATCAAATGTCCCAGGAAAACACAGAGAGGTGTCAGGTAGTTCAAAGAAAGCAAAAGGCTTCAGGAAAGCCCACTCCAGAGTTTGGACAGTCTATTAAATGCTCACAAGATCCTTGCGATCAACTCAAGAGTGCAGAATTATAATACACTGTTCTACATTTAAAAAAAAAAAATGCAGTGGTCTTTGGGACCTGGCTGGAAATCTCAGAACAAGCCACTCTCTGTTCTTGGAAGGCCGTGTCCACACTCAGCCTTGCCTTGTACTATGGCTGTTGAGCTCCAGTCTGGACTGGGAGCATCTACCTAGAAGGGAATGTGTCTTAAGCTCCGTATCCCAAGATCTCTATAGGAGTCCTTGGCCTTGAGCTCATGCTCATCCTGTGTGTGCTGAGTATGTGGCTGGCCTTGCTGAGGTTTCTCCATTATTCCACTGGCAACCAAAATGGAGAAAGCCAACACAAAACACAAATAGGAAGAATCCAGAGCTACAGCTGTGCACTTGCCCGAGAACTATCTACTGAGCTTTCCGGAAAGACCAGGCTCTGGGCGAGGGGTCAGAAAACCCGTGTGCAGAGGGCAGACCTAAGGCAGGGGCTCTGTTCCCATGGATTTTAGGATTGAGTGAAGCAGGCAGAAATGAGAAGATGACTTCACAGATAATTAATAAATTATATCACAGTGGTGCTGCAAAAGAGAGGTCTGAGGGCAACTCATCCAACCCGGGATTCCAGACATGGCTGCCCTAAGGTGGTGGCATAGAAGCAGGAATCTGACAGTGGTCAAATCATAAGCCAAGGCAGGAGGAGAGCCCGGTGGGGCCCTCAGGAGAGATGCCACCAAGGGCTGGGTGAAGATGTGGATTATCCGGAGACAGTGCCTCTTGCCGATGTCCAAGGGTGGGAGTAGAGCTGATGTTCATGCCAGGGTACTAAGCCAGTGCTGCCATCTGGGCAGAGCTGGGCAGGCAGGTAAGCGGTGGCATGTTAGTCAAGAAGAAAGGCAGGTTTGAAGAAGATGATGAGGAAGCAGCTGTGATTGCTTCAGGTTTGTAGGACAGACAGGTAGAGATAGTACCTGTTGGTGTCTGGGCTTTAGTCTGAAAGGTCAGCAGAGAAGTCTAGTCTAGCAATGAATGCGTAGGTCTCATCTACACAGAAATAGCACTATAAAAAGTAAAATTGGCCAGGGAGAAGGCACGTAGAAAGAGAGAAGACCAAATGCCAAATCTGATGTAAGAGAACTTGGTGAGTTATCTACTTACACTTCCTGCCCTAGAGTTGCCTGCAACAGAAGATAGACGTAATAATAGCACCTTCTTTTCAGAGCTGCTAGGGGCGCTAGTGAGACAAGACAAGACCCGGCACTGGTGTGATTAGGAACCCAAGCTCTCTAGCTGCATTTAGCGAGGACTGGGCAGCAAAAGGGATCACAAAGGAGCAGTAGGGTCGGGGGTACAAACTGGAGAGAAGGCACAAGTGCGAAGAAGGCAAAAAAAAAAAAAGTCACGGAGGGGATGTAGCTGAAGCAGTGTTTAGAAGGAAATTGTAGCTATGAATATCTCTGTTAAATAAGAACGAAGATTGCAAATCAGTAACCTAATCACCCACCTAAACCCAAAGTAAGAAAAATGTAGGAAAGATTAAAGTGAGAGTTAGTACAACAAGGAATAGAAAAACAATAGAGAGAAATAAAGAAACTCAAAGCTGGTTCTTTCAAAATACCAACAAAACTAACAAACTTTTTGCCAGACTGACCCAAGAAGTGAGAAGACTCCAACTGCTAAAATCAGAAGTGAAAGAGGAGACATTACTACAGACCTTGCAGAAATATGAAGTGTTATAAGGGGCTCCTGTGACCTGCCTCATGGTAACATGGTAACACTAGTGGCTCAGATGAGACAGACCCAAACTATCAAAGCTCAATCAAGCAGAAATGGAAAATCTGAAGAGACCTGTAGCAGAGTACTAATCAAAAAAACATCCATAAGGAAAGGCGGGTCCAGACGGCTTCACTGCTGAATTCCAGCAAACATTCAAAGGATTAATACCAACACTTTACAAACTCTGCCAGAAAGTAGACTAGGAAAGAACACTCATCACTGTTTTTGAAGCCCTGATGCCAGCTTGAAGCAAAGATATCACAATAAAGCTACAAACCAGTATCTCTTATGAATATACACAAAAATCTTCAACAAAATACTAGAGAACTGAATCCATCAATATATAAAAAAGATTGTACATTATAACAAAGTGAGATTTATACCAGGAATGCAAAGTTGGTTTAACATTCAAATATTGCTATAACATACCATTATCAATAAAAGACCAAAAAATTGATAAATCTCAGTAGATACAAAAAAGAATGAAGTCGACAAAGTTCAGCACTCAGTCATGATTAAAAAAAAAAAAAAAATAGGATCAAGAATAAAAGGGAATTTCCCCAACCAGAAAAAGGGCACATTATGCAACAACAGGGCAACTAAGAAAATACTTAATGATGAAAGACTGAAAGTTTTCTCCCAAAGACCAGGAAAAAGACAAGAGTTCTCAGTCTTAGAGCTTCTATTTACCATTTTCCAGGGGTTTTGACTAGAAGAAAAGTCAAGAACACAAAATAAAAGGCATCCAGATCGGAAAGGACAAAACGAAACCATTTATGGCAGACGGCATAACCTTGTCCATAGAAAATTTTAAAAAATCTTCCACAAAGAAAAAAGAACCAATAAACTACCCCTAAAAGGGTTTCAAGTGTCCATATGGAAATCAACCGTATATCTACACGTTTGCAGTGAATAATCTGAGACGAAATTAAGAAACCAATTCCATTTATAGTATCATCAAAAAGCATAAGATACTCAGGAATAAAATTAAAGAGGAAGTGTAACCATTACACTCTGAAAATTAAAAAATATTGTTGAAAGAATCTAAAGACCTAAATAAGTGGAAAGGCACCCATGTTAAATGTCAGAGGACTCAATTCTGTTAAAATGGCAATACTCCTCAAATCACCTATGGATTCGATACAATTCCTACAAAAATCCCAAATGGCGACTTTACAGAAATTGACAAGCTGATTCCAAAATTCACACGAAAATTCAAAGGGCCCAGAATAGTGAAACAACGTTGAATGTAGAAAGAAGGGCGAGGAGGGGAAGGGCCGGGAGGAAGGAAGGAGTTGGAGGACACATACCTCCTGAAGGGCAGTAAGCCGCCGTACGTGCTCGTCTCTTGATTCTGAAACGGATTCACAGATACAGAGGAAGAGGTCCAGAGACCCCAGGGTGAGAAATGACATGTTCAGGGTTAACAGGGTGGTCAGCCAGATTGTTCTGAGTGAACGTCATCTTTCAAAACTATCATGTGAATGAAATCTCAGAATTTTTCAGATATCATAAAAAACTGGGACACCTCATAGGTTTGGATCTCAGATCCAAGTTCAAAGAAAACAACCTTACTGACAGAGTGTGGGGCCGTAGCAGGTGGAGAAAGACTGGGACAGCGTTTCATGGAATTGGTGTGTCAGGCGCCACGGAGGGAGCCAGAGCCATCTTGCAGTGCATTTCGGGGCCACAGGACTAGAGGGGGCCAGAAAGACAAGCGTGGATTTCTCTTGGAGATTCGGGGCTTAAGGGAAGGGGAAGGGTTAATCAGTCTTGGGTACAGTAGGGGAAAGTGTATCTGGATGGGTCTCCTGGAGACACAAAACCCCCACCCCAGACCAACCCCACCCCCCTGTGATGTTTCAGCTTAAAAACTTTCAAACAAACAAATGCATGATGAGTTGATTTAAAAGATAAAGGAGATTGTAAGACGCGCTTTCATCCACACCCAGGCCCCATCCTTCCTTCAGCGGCCTGTCTCTCTTTCCAGAAATAGCCGCTGTGGAAAAGAACGGACACTCAGCTGTCACTTCCTGGTTCACCATTATAATTTTAAATAACACACTCTCTGCAAGACCTTAGTGTCTTGACTTACTGACTGGACCATGTCCTCCGTGGGATTAGCACAATGCCTTCCTCAGCTGCCTAGGCTTTGTTAGTTCTCTATTTTTAAAGTACATTATTTAAAGTACAGTATTTCAATTTTCTAGGTACAATACTGACAATTTATTCCAAAATTTATATTAAGTCTTTTGCCTGCAGGTTGTTTCTAAACCCTATCAATAAACAGCTTTAAAAGGGTTTTGTAGGGACGCCTGGGTGGCTCAGTCGGTTAAGCGTCTGCCTTAGGCTCAGGGTCTTGTGATCGAGTCCTGCATCAGGCTCCTTGCTCAGTGGGGAGTCTGCTTCTCCCTCTGCTTGTGTCCTCTCTTTCTCTGACGAATAAATAAGTAAAATCTTTAAAAAAAGGTGGGGGGGGGAGTTGTACAGATACTTCAAGGCAAAAGTAGAGAGTAGGATTGAACCCACTGAGGAAAAGATCACTGTCAATCAGACTTTCCTGGCTGATGCGTAATTTTCTGTGTCAGCATCAAGGGTGGGGGGGCTCTTAGGTTTGGCTGGGTTTTTCCTCCTCGCTTTTTTAATTTTTTTTACCTTGGTGACTCTTAGTTGCCGAGTTTTGGATTTCAGTCTATTATCACATTCCTTGGATCCATTTTTGTTTTGGTATAAACATTACTGATAAATTCTGATGCCACTGACATTTCTGAGTGCATGCCTTTATCACCTGACAGATGCAATCCCTCAGCCAAACTAAGCTCAAATTATGTTTTCCTCAGATTTTAAGGATTCTCTGATTTTTAACCTCATCATCCAGGGATACCCATGCGAAATCCAAGTCAGTAGGAGATTCTTCTCTCTAGAGGGAAGCTGGGATCTTCCCTTTTCTTCGGCAAGGTGAGAATATTCTCTATACTCTGGGAGTTATAACATCTCACCAGGATGGATGGAGAACTGCTTTTTAATTGTTTTTTGAGGGCTGGGGAAAGCTTCAAGACCTGATCACCTCCCAGCCTGGCCGAATTTTCTTCTCTTTTTAAAAAAGTGCATCATCCCGGCCGTCACGCCCTCTCTCTCTTTCTGGAACTCTTCCTAGGTGATGGATTGAGTGTACCTATTCCTGATTTCTATAGAATCTTTCCCCTTATATTTTCAAGCACCTTTCTGGCACTCTGATCTTCCTTTCTCACAGAAGCACTTTTCTTTCTTATCCCAAGAAAGGCGACACCACACTGACTGTCAATGAGAACACTAACTGACATTTTGGCTGCTGTCCTTATCACATATCCGAGCTCTCTCGGGTTCTGTCTGTCCATTGTTCATGGCTGTTGTTTTCACGAATGTCTGCTAATCCCTGGTTGTCCCCTGATTTACGAAAGAATCACCACGTTGGCTGGGAGGGGCAGCTAGAGGGGATCTCCGGGTGCACAGATCTGTCCCCCAGGGCCCATGCCCTGAGTAGGACGACTGTCTGGATACGTCTGTACTCTCCTTTTCTGGAACTTGTCTGGTTTCAACACTCTCTCAGCCCCTTACACGTCTGAAAAGCTTATACATAGATAAATGAGGAAAACGGAGGAAGCGAGCCATCCCGAAGTATCATAAATTGCGTGTCTTATACTAAAGAATTCAAAATGAAACATTTTAAATACTGAAACTGAGGTTAGCTGTACAGTATTGTGACTTATAAGAAACACACATTTGATCATTCAGAGGATGAAAAGACATTTTTCATATATATTTGGTCTTCATCATGGTTCCTGGCGCACAGCTTCCAAAACCCTTGGCATCTCCTGAGTGAGGACAGCAATGGGAGTGTCTTTTAGTAAAAGATCTGGTCTCTAGAGCCATAAAGGGGAAATGGGTATCTTGTTACTGATGAGGAGCCCCCTTCCACCACACTGGGTTTATGTTAATGAGGCGACCTTTGAAAAGTGCCTAAAGATTGGGGGGCTGGATGCCAGGGGAACCAGCCCTAAAGAGAGCCTCCGAATTTGCAGTTTCCCTTCCTCCCACCTCCAGGGAGGAGAGAAGGCCTGGAGGTTGACTCTGCCAATGGCCAGTTATTCAGTTGATCATCACCATGTAATGGAGACACCGTAAAACCCCAAAAGGATAGGATTTGGAGAGCTCCCAGGCAGGGGCGCACAGGGACTGCAGGGAGCGCGGGGAGAGGGGCACCTGGAGTGGGTGCGGAAGCTCCACCCCTCCCCCAGCCCTGGCCCGAGCCTCTCCTCTTCCATCTGCTCTCCCGGAGCCCCCGCCTTACCTAACAAACCACTGACCTAGTGAGCCACGTGCTTCCCTGAGCCCTGGGAGCCACTCTAGCAAATTAATCAAACCCAAAGAGAAGGTCGTGGAAATCTCTGATTTCTAGCCAGTGGGAAGCCCAGGTGACCCACGAGGCTTGCCAAGGGCATCGGAAAGGGAGAGCAGTCTGCCTGCAGGACTGAGCGTTCAGCCTGAGATCTCATGTCCTCTCGGGCTGCGCAGTGTCAGAAGTGAGCTAACGGGCAGGACACCCAGCTGGTACCTGAAGTACCAGGTGTGGCGGGGTATGGGGGGACTCGGGCCCTACAGGCGCCGTCACAGGGTGCAGAATGACGGGAGGCTATCCTAGCCTATAGGGCTAAGAATCAGGGGGAAATGGACTTCGACTTCCTGAGTCACAGAAGTTGCCCATCCAAACATCCCGTGGGAGACCACAGTCTCCACTGTGCATTCTAGCCTGAATTAAGCTCGCTGGGAAAAAAAGAAAAAATTATATATATGTATATATGTAATGTTTTCATACACACACACACACACACACACACATATATATGCATATATATGTGTATGTAAAATAATTCATTCAAACCTAATATTCTTCTAATAGATTAGAAGAATTCAGCTCATGAAGTGTGAGCATTTGGAAAAACCTGACCATCTGGGTGCTCTCTTGCCACAAATCCCCACTGATGGTCCGAGGTCAAAGGCACGTGCCTCTCCTGAAGACTGCAGAAGTGGTCTCTGTTCCATCCTTGCCTTGGCTCTCCATGATGCCTTCTCCTCAAACACATTCGTCTTTATCACAACATTTACACTTCGTTGTTAAACAAATTCCATGTAAATTCTCTAGAGAGGAGAGCGTACCTTTATTTATTTTTTAGAATCTCGATTTAATTAAACATTCACTTCATGTCCCTTCTTTGTGGACCCTAAAAAATGACTGATTTGTTAGTGGGAACCATTTGTCAGACATAAAGAGTTAAACGTCAGTGGCTTATCTTTCCCCAAAGAAGCAGACTCCTTTTCCCGGAACCTCGCCTCATGGTGTTCTGGAAACATCCAGCCCTGCAGCGTAAGGACAGGTGTTGAAGCAGAGGACAGACACAGCTATCTGCACCCAGATAATGGGGCCCCCACCCCTGGGGGGTGTCAGGAGGGGGGTGTCCTCAGGTGCCCCCACAAGACTCACGGTACCCACGAGAATGAAACAAATGGAGAGACACGGAGATGCGGCTTGGATTGGGGTACATTATTCTTTAAGGCTGTCATTATTAGAGGCAAGTCATACGGTGCAGCTGAGGCACAGAAGAAAGGTCCACTGGTGTTCGTCTGATGCTGTCCCCTGGACTCCGTGCTCAGAAACGCGATGGAACAAAGTAACATGCATTCCGTGAAGCTTTACACACTGCCAAGAGTCTGACTATATTTGGGGCCCTTTCTGCTCGCCTCCTTTTCTTCCCGTGCGGGTATGGAAAATGAAAAGGCAGATCTTGTGGATAAAAACACCATCATCACCCTGGTCAGAGGATCAGTTCCCAGGTCAGACCCTCCACGCCCGGTGGCGCGAGCGAACCCCGTGGCGGAGGGGACCCCGAAGGAGGAAGCAGCGGGAACAAGGGAACTCTGCAGACCCGGAGCAAGAACGCGTCCGGTGCCAGGCGTCAAGGCTCAGTGTGCGGCCCCGTGCGGCCCCGGGCCTTCCTTCGCCATCAGCCTATTGAAACGGGCCTCCGCATAGGTGCACGTCGTTAGGTGGGCTTCTAGGTTGAGCCAAAGAAAAGCTGACAAAATCGGCAAGTGGCTACAGAGGCCTCCCTCAGACAGCCATGAGCTACTTGTTACTCGGGCCTGGAGGGTCTTAGCTAAGAAGCGCTGCCAAGTCCAAGGTCACGAAGCTTCAGCCCCAAGAATTCTTCTAAGAGTTTTACGACTTTCGTTCTTACAGTCGGGCCACTGACCCATTTTGAGTTAATGCTTGTATACGGTGTGAGGAAGGGCCCAACTTCATGCCCCTGTGGCTCTCCCGTCGTCCCCACACCACTCGTTACGGAGACAATTCTTCCCCCAAAGAACGATCTTGATCCTTCTCGTCCAAAATCAATCAGCAGTGCCGGTGAAGGTTTACTTCTAGGCCCCACCCCACTCCGTCGGGCTATCTGTCTTCTTAGGCCGGCACCATGCTGTTTTATCTACTGCGGCTTTGCAGTAAGTTTTAAAATCCGTAGGTGTGAAGCCTCCAGCTTTGATGTTCTTTTTCAAGATTGTTTTGACTACTTGGGCCCCTTGGAATATCACACAAATAAGTAAATTGGACTTTGGAAAAATTAGAAACTTTAGTGCAGCAAAGAACACGTTATCAAGAAAGTGAGGAAAGAGTACTCACAATGGGGAAAGTACGTCCTACCCTCTGATAAGACACTATCACAAGGAATAGACACGGGACTCTCGCAACTGAGCAGCCGAACGAAAAACAAACCAACCAAAATATGGACAAAGGACTCATCTAAATATTTCTCCAAAGAAAATATACCTGTGGCCAAGAAGCACATGAAAAGATGTTCCACATTAGTCGCCAGGAAAACGCAGCTCAAAACCACACTGGGGCACCCTTCACACCCGTAGGATGCGTACTCTCCGAAATCCAAAGAAATGACCAAAAAGCAATCAGAGAAGAACGTGGAGAAATTAAACATAGAATTGACAGAGCAATCCACTTCTGGGTGTACATCCCCAAATAACTGATAGATAACAATACACAGACATGTAGCTAAAATACTGAAAAGATGCTCGCACACTCGCGTTCGTGGCAGCACTAATCACTACAGCCAGCAGGGGGAGCGACGCAGGGTCCGCGGATGGAGGACTCTACAAACCGAACAGGACGGACAGGCAATGCATCATTACTCAGCCGTAACGGAGCCGGAAGTCCGGACACCTGTTACGGCACGGATGAACCCCGAGGGCAGCACGCCAAGTGCAATGAGCCAGTCACAGAAGGACAGGGATGATAAGATCCCACCTACGTGAGGTCCCCAGAGTACTCAGATTGGTGGAGACAGAAAGCAGCAGGGGCTGTGCCAGGCCTGGGGGGAGGAGGCGATGGAGGGTTAGTGTCTGACGGGGACGGAATTTCAGTGTGGGGAGGGGACGGGTTCCGCAGACACATGGTAGTAGGACAGTGTGAACGTGTGCCAGGCCACGCACGTTCAGTGATGCACAGAGGGTTTTGGAGAGGAGGGGGGTCGTGAGCCTGGTGGTGGGTACTAAGGAGGGCACGGAATGCATGGAGCACGAGGTGTGGTGCATAAACAATGAATCTTGGAACACTGAAAAAGTAAAATTAAATTTAAAAAAAAGAAAATGATGCAAGCGGTGGATTTTGCGCCACCTGTATTTTAGCACAAGAAAAGTCTGATTGTAAGTGGGAACATTTTTAGCAATCACAGCACTGGGCCCTAAAGACCACACGCAGGACAGCAGCACAACGGAGAGCAGCGGCAGGCAGACGGTCCCTCCCCTCGCTTACCCACACCGCACAGCAAAAGCATTAAGGGTCTGATCCGATCTGGCAAAACCAAACAAAAATCGAGTTTCCGAGAAGACCAATTAACATTGGCACCCACTTCCTGGACCCGCTCTTCTACTGTACCGGAGGTGACATTAGGCATTGGTCTTTGACACTAAACCCCGTGAGACTCGTGTCCAACATGGAAGCCACTCTCCACGTGAGCTGCGGCGAGACTCAAGGGAGAAGTCTCGTACTGGATTTTGGACCTTAGTATAAAAAAGATGCTGCATACCCCACTCACAGCTATGATATCACTGATAACGTAAGATGATGCGATTTCATATACATTGCATACATTACTTAAAATTAACTTCACCTGGGGTGCCTGGGTGGCTCAGTGGGCTAAGCCTCTGCCTTCAGCTCAGGTATGGTCTCGGGGTCCTGGGATCCAGCCCCTCATCGGGCTCTCTGCTCAGTGGGGAGCCTGCTTCCTCCTCTCTTTCTGCCTGCCTCTCTGCCTACTTGTGATCTCTGTCTGTCAAATAAATAAATAAAATCTTAAAAAAAAAATTCTAAAAAATTAATTAATTAATTAACTTCACCTGTGCCTTTATGTTTTAAAATGTAGTTTCTTTACAAAATGCAAAATTACAGGTATGGCTCACTTGGTGTATTTGTTGGTATGCAGTGTTCTGGAACAAATCCTTATACTTTTTTCTTTAGCAAACGTTCAACAACAGGTTATAATTAATCCCATGAGTCACAAAATTGAATTAAAGGTGATTTTCTTTAGAAAATTCTTAGAATCCTCTTCTAACTAATAGTTACAGGCAAAAAAGCCCCAAGTCATCAGAAAAATACTGATTTTCCTGCTGTGACAAAGTATATAAAACAATATGTCAACATGTGTGGTGACAAACCAAAATGAGAATCCTATAACAATATAGGATATAGAGAATCCTATAAAATCTGTAATATATCTGAAATATAAGATATACAGAATCCTATAGAAAGATAAATAAGAAATAATAATGCATGAGGTGGCAAGGAACCCATAGAAGTTTCAGAGGAGAGATTTGCTACAGTTGAGCCGAAGTACAAAGGTCTCAAACACACTTCCGTGCCTCTAGTATTTGCTCTAACGATTCTCTCTCAGTAAGACACTGGCCCGGGCTCTCTCCTGTCAGTGTTGGCTGGTTTGTGTTCTCTCCCCACTCCTTGCCCTGTATCGGCATCGCAAAGGCAGGGTCCCTGTTAATTCATTCAGCAGGCATCTGACTCATCGGGAAGCTTCAGCACGTACTAAGTGATTATCTGTTGTTGGAATACATTTCTGTGAGCCAAACAAGAAAAATCGGACCAGAGAAGATAAATGAGTCCTTCAAAGAAACAAAACAAAGTTGTGAAACATGGACAGAACACTGACCACTCACAGTTGACAACGACAAGTGAAATAAAAATTTCCAAAAGGAGATGTGCTAGCATGGTAAGAGACAGAACCAGTGTGCAGAATCTATTGTACCGTTCAGTAAGTTCTTACAGCAAAGAAGCATGATCCAAACGTAGGCAGGAGCTACCGGCTATTGTGCACTCTGGATACTTGGCTTAATTTTTCCCCTCACCTATTTCATCCGCCCCCTACCCCTACCACCTTCGGGCTTTCCTATCTTGGCTGTGATAAATAATGCTGCGATAAACATAGGAATGCATGTGCCTTTTTCAATTAGTGTTTTCATTTTCTTTGGGTAAATCCCCCCATAGTGGGATTACTGGATCCTACAGTAACTTTCTGAGGACCCTCCATACTGGTTCCCGCAGTGGCTGCACCAGCTTGGGTTCCCGTCAACAGTGCACGAGATTCCTTTTTCGCTACATTCTCAGCCATACTTGTTATTTCTCGTCCTTTTGATTCCAGCCATCGTGACAGCTGTGAGGTGGTACCTCACCGTGTTTCCACATTGTGTTTCCATTCACATTCCCTGATGACAGGTGAGCTGAGAATCTTTCCGTGTGTCTGTTGGCTCTCCACATGTCTTCTTTGGTAAAATGTCTATTCAGGTCTTTTGTCCATTTTTAATCAGATTATTCGAGGGGTTTTTGTGTGTGTGTGTGTGTGTGTGTGTGTGTTGACTTATATAAGTTCTTCACATATTTTGAATATTAACCCCTTCTTGGATATATCATTTGCAGATATCTCCCATTCACTCGGTTGCTTTTTTGTTTCATCAATGGCTCCCTTGGCTGTACAAAAGCTTTTTATTCTGGTGCAGTTCCAATAGTTTGATTTTGCTTTTGTTTCCCTTGCCTGAGAAGACATGTCCATAAATACGGTGATAGGGCCAATGTCCAAGAGATTACCACTTGCGTTTTCTTTTAGGTGTTTTATGGTTTCAGGTCTCATGTTGAGGTCTTTTATCTCTCTAAGTTTATTCTTGTACATGGTATAAGAAAGCGGTCCAGTTCCATTCTTTTCTATATACCTATCTCCAACTGTGTTTTTAAATATAAAGTAAGTATTTTTAATTTATAAGACATAAGAATATATACATTGTATTACATTTGAGGCAAGTATTTTAATATATATATAAATAATATATAATAATATGTAATATACAAAAATAGAACCTTTAAGATAAGGTCCAAATTCTTGAACACACTTTACAAGGAGATAAGAAGCAACCAGAAAAATGCTGTCTGCTGCTGCAGAATGGCTTACTAATTACCTTGTAGCACGGACTATATGAGTGTTGCCAAATGAAAAGGCAAGTCATGCGTTTATCTTTCATACAACAAGCAACTGTTCTAAATTCATTGCCATTTTCTGTATGGCAGATGGCTTTGAGCAGTCGGCCATCTAGCAGGTATTATACAAAACTGAGCAGACTTTCTCCATCTCTGTGATATAAAGATGAAACTATAAGCATGAGAGAGAGACACAGTCCCTCCTTTGGGAACACAACTGCCCTATGGAGAGAGCAGTGTGGAGAGAGATGTATAAAATCACTCCTAGGAGAGTCATGTAGATGTCACTGAGATGGTGACATGGGCTGTTCCTGACTTTGTTCCCCCTGACCAGAGCAACTAATATCTTGTCAAAAACAAGATGGGGACGCCTGGGTTACTCAGTCAGTGAAGCATCTGCCTTCGGCTCGGGTCGTGATCTCAGGGTCCTGGGATCGAGCCCTGCCTCGGGCTCTCTGCTCAGCGGGGGGGCTGCTTCTCCACTTGTATTCTCTCTCACTGTTTCTGTCTCTCTCTCTCAAATAAATAAATAAAATCTTAAAAAAAAAAAAAAGAAAAAGACACCACTGAGAGAATCCTAGAACACAGAGGTGAGGTGTAAACACCCCCTGCCTGCACCCCAGAGCCCAAGACAGTCCATGTTAGAGGAACCACCACACACTGACCACATCGCCCCTTCCCCAGCCCAGTGTAGTCCATGAGGACAGGCCTCCCCTGAGCCTCTGGTTCCTTCAGGGGGAAAAGAGAACCCAGGAGGGACAACCAGCCTGCCCCAGCACTGTGGGCCACTCTGCAGGAGTCCCTGTTCTGATTCACACCATGAGACCTGCAGCAGAACCTCCGGGGCTTACCCCTGGGAACCTGTGAACAGAAAATCTGAACAAATCAATTACTAGTAAGGGGATTGACTCTGCTATAGAAAATCTCCCAATAAAGAAAAGCCCAGACCAGATGGCTTCACAGTGAACATAAAGGAGAACCGACACCAGTCCTTCTCAAACTCTTCCAAAAAAAGGAAAAAAGAAAGAAAGAAAGAAAAGGAGGGAATACTCAATACCCGTATCAGAAAAGGATGCTATCAGAAAAGTAAATGACAGGCCAATACCCTGATGAGTTTAGATACAAAAATTCTCCATAAAATACTGGCAAACTGATTTTGGCAGCACTTCATAAGAATCGTTCACCTTAATCACATGGGGTTTATCCCTGGGACACAAAGATGGTTCCACATCTGCAAATCAATCCATGCAACAGATCACATCAACAGAATGAAAGAAAATAATCATACGGTCATCTCAACAGATGCAGGAAAAGCATGGGACGAAATTCAACATCTACTCATGATAAAAGCACTCGACAGATTAGGCACAGAAGAAACATATCTCAACATAAGAAGATCATGTATGGCAAGCCCACACTAACACCATCAATGGAGAAAGGCTGAAAGCTTTTCCTCTAAGATCAGGAGCAAGACTAGACCGCCCACTGACACCACTCCTACTCAGTACGGTACTAGAGATTGTAGCCAGAGCAACTGGGGAAGAAAAGAAACAAAGGGCATTAGAATTGGACAGGAAGAATCAGAATTGTCCCTAATTTGAAGATAATATGATTTTATATACAGAAAATCCTAATGACTCTAGCAAAACACTGTTAGATCGAATCAATGAATTTCACAGAGCTGCAAGATATGAAACTTACATAAAAATCAGTAACATCTCTATACACTATCAACAAATTTTCTAAAAAGGAAATGTTCATTGCAGCCTATTTACAATAATCAAGACACAGAGACAACCTTAGTGTCCATGATGAATGAGGGCATGAAGGGGTCATGTAAATTTACACAGTGGAATATGATGCAAGCATTAAAACAGCAAAGAACTCTTACCGTTTGCAACAACACGGATGGACACTGAAGGCGTGATTCTAAGTGGGATAAGTCAGACAGAGAAAGAGGGATACTATACAATTCTACTTACACGTGAAATCGAAAACATGCAAACAAAAACCCTTTCCAAACTCACTGAAAAAGAGTTTGCACGTGCGGTTACCAGAGGCACAGGGTGAGAAAGGGAAAATTGGAGGAAGATGGTCAAAACAGAGAAACTTCTAAGTTATAATATCTGTGAGTCGTAGGGCTGCCTTGTGCAGTGATGCTGACCGAGCCAGCGCTGCCCTGAGACCCACGGGAATGCTCGTGAGGATGTAAATCTGGAGCTCCCATTGCAAGGGGAATATTTTTTTCTTTAAAATCTTTTTTTTTTCTTTGTACTATATTTATATAAGAAAATGAACCTGCTGGGGTGCTCGTTTCACGATGTATGTACATCAAATGACGATGCTGTGTGCCCTCAACCTATACAGTGAATCAGTATGTCCATTATTTTTTTATACAACTGGGAAAAATGAGGCTTCTACTATTACATGACTTGGTCAGAAGCAAGGTAAATGTGTCCCTAAACAGCTCTCCCATCTGCACAACTAAAAACCTGAAAATCAGACTTCTCTCCTAGCATTTTAAAGGTCTTCCAGATGAAGGATTCTCACAGGTGTGGACATGCGTGATAAAAATGCACGGATGCAATACCCATCAGTCCCATTTCGAGAATGTGGCGCGGACGTCAGAGGGGAACGGAGGCCAGAGAAGGGCTCCCTGCAAAGTGGCCATCTGAGCAAAGATTTGCAAGAGACAATGGTGTGAAGCCCGGGTGACCTGGGGAAGAGCTCCCCGGCAGAGACGGCGTCAAGGTGAAAGCACAGATACCAGCATGACCCGTTTTTGGACCATGGAGGATTCCAGAATGCAGGGAGGGCGACGGGGGAAAGGTCGATGAGGCCCGCAAGTAATGGGCAGGGACAGGTGATGGTGCTAAGCCAGCATTTACCATGAGAAGGATGCTGGTCCCTGAGGGAATTTAGGAGAGGAGGGACAGTGTGACTCCTGCTGTGGGGGACCTCCTTGAGGACTCAGTAGGGCAGGGTGGAAGCAGGAGACAGTCGGGAGGTCCCGGCTTAAACCAGGTGATGGCAGAAGAGGCGGTCAGGGCCATCCTTGCTCAGCTCACCCTCTGGGTCCATGACTACAAATGCCAACCATATGCCAGCCATGCCCAATGCGTATCCACGGCCAGGCCTCTGCCCTACACTACAGCCTTACAGGTCCTCTCCCTGCTGGACCTCTGCTTGGATGCCTTGGGGATGTCCCACAATAACAGGTGCACAACTGATTTGCTTATAACCCCTCAACATCTCCCCTGGCAACTTGCTTCGTCTTGGCAGATGGCAATATTCCCTTCCAGCTGTCCGGGCCTAAACCCTCAGAGCCCTCCTGAACCCACCCCGATCTCTGGCACCTCATGCCCGGGCCATCAGTAGAGCGTCCTGGTGATGTCTCCCAAACACGGCTGGACCTCACCATGGATTGCCCGTGCTCCCCTACCCGTCCCATGACCTTCAGCCGGGTCCCTGAAGCTGCTTCCTAAGCAGAGAGCAGGCTTCATCCTCAAGCTACTCTCATCAACTCCCGGAAGGTACGAGACCTTGTCGCCTCTGTACTCAAAACCTTCCACTGACCGCCCTGTCTCAGAGAATAGCGGCCAAAGGGCTCGCCCCCACACTCGTCCTCACCTCCCCCTGCACTTCCCCTGGCTCGTCCAGCCCCATATCTCCTTGTTACTCCCCAGACAACAGCTGGTATGCTCCTGCCCCAGGACCTTTGCACTGGTTCCCTCTCCATGGACCACTCTTCCCCCACTCACCTTCTGCAGACCTATGTTCAAATATCACCTTCTCAGACAGTCTCCCTGACTGTCTCAGTGCATGACCTCAGCTCCGACCGCAGGAGGGCAGCAATGTGAGGGGAGGCTGGGTCAGGAGGCACGGTCATGGCCACATGCGTTTCAGACCACACTGCACAGCCACTGAAGGGGGCCGGCTGCAGCAGAGAAAGCGGACAAGAAGTCTGTTACAATAAATTGGGCCCAAACCCAGGCAGCTTGGACCAGAAAGGCGACGGGGAAGACAGAACACAGGCAGAGTGCCGCCAACAGGAATTGATGGTGGTTGGTTGGGAAGGAGGTCAGATGGGGAGTGGAGGGCAGTAAAGCGTCAGGGAAACTGGTAAGGTTTCCAAGGGGCAGAGCCAGAGAGACGGGACCAGACCCCCTCCCGAGAGCATGCTGGGCAAAGGACGGGCTGTAGTGGAGATTGTGAGATCATGAGCTGCGAGCATGTTTGGGCCCGTTGAGGCTCACGGCATGTGGGCAGGTGGATGATGTGCACAGCACCTGCTGTGGCCCCAGGACCACGGTGTGCAGCTGGGAGTCACGTTGACATTGGGCCCGAAGCCCGGAGCGGACAAGACGGCTTGCGAGACCCACGAGGAAACAACAGAGGACTCCGGCTCGGAACCTGAGTCTGCAAAGCTCTTGGGATCATCAGGGGGTGGGAGTGGCTGCACGGAAGGGCCACGCCGTGGAAGCCACAGGGAGCAGGGCAGGGACGAGGGAAAGACAGAGCCCTCCCGGTGACATCTGCACGGGCCGTGAGGACGGGCGCGGAATGTGGGGCGGACACCCTTGGAGAAGGACGAAGAGCATGAGAGGTCAGAAGCTGACGGGGCGAGCAGAGGCGAGGGCGTGGACGCGGGGCCGTGAGCCACTGACCAGTACTGATTTGTGTCCTCTCCACAGTCACCACGCAGGTCAGCAGAACGTGCCACGGAAGTCTGCAGTGGCCAGTGTGTGTGGAATCGGTGACAGGTGACACTGGACAGTCCTCAGCACCACCTGTCCTCTGCAGGCTTCCGGTCAGCACCGGGACCCCCAGGAGCCTTGCAGAGCCACACAGACGTCAAGCAGGGGACATGCTTACAGACACAAAACAGCATGAATTCAGGGACAGAGGCGGGACTGCCTGTGGGGGGATGAGCTCGGTCAAGGAACAGAAGGAAAGAGTTGGCAAAAGGAGGAGCACGGATTTAACCAGAATCAGAACATGGAGTCCCTGCAGGCCCAGCTCAAAGAGCAAGATATAAAGAAAAAAAAAATCAATCTTTCAAGATTAGTTGGAGAGTGTGTCTCCCAGGTGAGCTAGAAGGGGCCGAGGCCAGAGGCCAGAAGCCCCTCCAGAAGCAAGGTTCAATGTCAGACCGGGGCTCCACGCCGGCCTCCGCAGGAGAGGAACAAAGCCAACCTGGAGAGAGAGCAGAACCATTCGACACTGACCAGACGGCAACCACAACCAGCGCAGCTGGGCGTCCGGACCCTCCAGCAGGGGCGGACAGGCCCAGACAAGCTGCATCTCGGAAGCACCTACCATCCAGGCGCTCGTGGCCTCAACGTTCGGACGTGGGAGCCGAGCCTCCGGGGGCGCAAAGGACCGGCGACCAGTGCACAGCGGGGAGGTGGCAGAACCGCACTTCAGCTGAGGCTTACAAGCCCTGGGAGGCATCCCCGCCGGTCCCAATCGGCGACAACGGAACCAGAGCTCAGGACGCTAGAACCGTGAGGAAGGAGGTTTTCTATAGGAACATACGCTATGGCCAAGCCCCTTCCAGAATGGTCTCATATTACTTTAAAAATGCAACAGCCATGTTGGGCAGCGAATCACGAATGGCCGCGTATGTTTTCTGACTCAGTCACCAGAAATAGTTCCTTGCCAAGAGCAGAGATCCGACGGAGACCTGCTGGAACAGGAGGGTCGGTACCGACATACCCAGCCTGCACCGTAAGAAACCTGCTGCCGCCCGGTGTGGCTACAATGGCATCTCGTCAAGGAGGGATAGGTATGAAGTGATAGCCGATGAGTGAGAAAGCCGGAAAGATAAACTGCTGTGTCGTATCCCCAGTGTCAAGAGACTGTTTCACAGACAGCTTTCTGTGAGCCTCAGGGGACAGCTCACGAGCAGGGTGCACAGTGAGAGAGCCCCCGGTCTTACGTGCGCATGTGTGCAGACAGGTGGGGCTGATGGCTGGGTAGCACAGTTAGGAAGACACGTCCAAGTTCATACACAAAGGAGAATGCCATCGATCTGGATTCTCACTGGGATAGAGCTGGGTGAGCTGCTGGCTTTGTTCTACACAGAGACCTGGATACCGACTATGTCCCCCCTTGCCCAGTATCCGCTGAAGATACAGTCCACATTGAAAGTCGCAGGCCTGCGCCAGGAAGACCGTTGGAGGGTGAAGACGACACAAGGAGGAAAGCCTCCCCCTCCGAGGGCTCCTCTGTCTGAGCTCTCGTGAGCCCATGGACCCCTCTGGAACCAGCTTCAGAAATGAAGGGAGGAGAGCTGGGCAGTCTCTGTATTCCCTTACTTCAGAAAACAATCACTTTCCAGACGTTAATTAGCTTTAGAACAACACGGCACAAACTCCTTTCTTACAAGATGCTGCTCTCTTTAAACTCACCCTGGCTCGGAGGTGGCCAGCCCTATGATAGGAATGCCCTGCCCCTTCCATTGCTCCCTGATCCCCAGTCGCCAAGGCCATCCCGGGGCGGGGTGAAGAAACTGACATCTTTTCATTAAGGTCACTCATTTCCGGTCTTCGAGAAGTCAGTATTCATGGGTCAGTCGATTATAAAGCATTGCACTTCACCCAACTTTACTTAACGGTGTTAAAATGGAGAGAAACATCAAAAATGCACGCGCATACCAGCGAAGGGTAATTTGAAAATATCCGTGAATCACAGTCATTCACGCAGTAAATACATACTTACACGCTACTTATTGATTTTACAATGGGTTTGCTGTTACCTGCCCAGTAGAGGAATTTAAATATGAAAACTGAAAGATCTGCCATGGGACATGGGGACTCAGCTGCTCATGTCTGCCATCGGGGACTGGACAAAAGCAGACAGTCCTTGTGCAAAATGGCAACACCCACCCTATGCCGGCTTCCTTTGTTTCTGCTACAGCAGATCCCCAGGCTGCAGGTGGGCTGAATCCACAAGTCTCTCTACTGGTTAATTCTCAGAGAACCAGCTTTTTGACTCAAGGTGTCTGATCCAACCCATGATTTGACACAATTCTCCTGTTTTGCTGATAAAGAAGCAAAAATAGGTTTCAAGATCTCACAACTAGCTAGTGGTAGGGAAGGGTAGGATACTGGTCTTACAGCAATGTGAGATTATCTGTATATTTATTTTTGATAGTGTTTAATTGGTTCAATGTAATGGCTTAATGGCTCCTAACCTTTCAGCTTTTAAATTGCTTTGTTAGAAAGTTAACATTCCATAGCCCTGCTGGTCAGTACAATAACCACTAGCTGCATGGGCTATGGACCTCTTAAATGTAGCTAATCCGAACTGAGATGCTCCCTAAGTGTAAGACCTATCATGAAAAAAAAAAAAACAAACTTGTAAAATATCCCATCAGTATTTTGTATCAATTATATCTTTAAAATGTCACTTCTGAGAGACTGGGTTAAAGAAAATGTTATTAAAATTCACCTCACCTGTTTATTTTGACTTTTCTAATGTGATTCTTTGGACGTGGTTCACACGCTCTACTTATTTTGGACAGTACTGGTTTATAGCAAAATACTTCACGGCGCTAAGGACAAGGGGACAGGGCTGCAAGGGATCTTTCTTTCCTGAATTTGCAAATGGCGAGAGCAGAGCAAGAGAGGCCAGGAGAACATCTACTCAAAGCCTCCGAGGAATCCTCACGTGGTGAAGGAAGAGAAACTTGCAAGACTCGTAATAAAACAAAACTAAAGCCCGACGTGACGTCCATTAAACGACTTCAGGTTAACCCTTACTTGAATACGGGTGTGTATATGTAACTTGTAAAACCACATCAGCCCATCGTGACGGTATGACAACCATCACCTTCCCTTTTGATCAAGAGCAGGTATCTTCCTAGCTAAATCATAACCAAAACCAGCGTCCTAGAAATCAGTTGTGTCTTCAAAGAGACATGTGCTCCTTGTGAGTAGCCATACCAGACGGAGCGATCGACAGGCAGATAGCTAACGCACCTGACAGGTGAGAACGGGACCCAGTGGTTATCTGCATTGAAACTTGCAGGTGGGCACTGTGTCCTTTCTGACTTAGAACCGTGTGCTGGCAATCTCCTCACTCCAGGAAACCAAATGCTCCTCTCTAACAAAGAAATTTCTTTAGTGCAAAATTTCACTGCATTTATCTTGGGGACGGGGGCGGCGAGAAATGACGACTCTGTCCAAATCAGTAGGTTAATTACATATCAACTATGGCAACAAAATTAGAAGAACAAACATGCGTTTACTGTCACAGACACGCTCTCTTTTTGACAAAGAATGCTGGTTATTTCTCAAAGGTTCTAATTTTTCAGTAAGATGTGCAGGTAGGCGAGTGCAGACAGCATTCCCTGATTGCTAACAACGCCAGATTGCCAGCTGCAAGCGCGAAGGCACTCCCACAACTTGGAATTCAATTTGGGTGTTTTCTGAGTCTCTCCTTAGAGAGGAACAACTATTAAAGCTGGAACAAGAAAAGATTCTGGAGGTTTCTGCAATAACCGTGCACGTTTAATTGCCGTCTGCAGGAGTAGCTCAGGAGGAAGCAGGGATTCTAGGTGCCCTGAGACAATCACCTCTCCCCGATCCCTTCCCTGTGCTCACCACCAGGACGATCGCCCCGTTTACCAAACCAACCGCCATGTGTTTAAGGGGATGAGAAGGTTTCCCTGCCTGTCCCTCCTGCCTCTGTGAGATGAACCACGGGGCTTCCAGTGTCTCAGCCCACAGGAACGCTGGGCTCCAGCACTTCCAGAGACAGAACTGCTGACAGTTTGCGATTTCAGGCAATGACCCCCCCTCCAAAAAGTAGTATTATCTCCCCACAAATCTGTTAAATTTTTATCCTGATTTTACCCTCCTCTTTTCTCTCCCTCCCACTGCACCCCTTCAAATCCAAATGCCACTGGGAAAGAAGTGCATTTGGACTGATCAAGAATGTGAAATGCTCTGGCTTTCTACTGTTACCTAGAAAATCTTCCTTAAAAAGAATATTTTATAGGTTTTTAGTTCAAAGCAGGAAAGGTCTCCTATGCTATGACTAGCTTCTCGCTTGGAAGGGGGTCGTTCCGAAGTTAATAAGGGCAGAGATGCAGAATAAATCCCCAAGGGAGACGAGCTGTGTCACTGCACAGTCGGAAGGACTGAATCCCACCACGACGCTGTATTTCTGTGGCCAATGGAGGGAACTGGGGGGTGCACCGAGCCTCCAGTTTAAAAGTCTCCCAAACCCCCAAGAACGGGAACTGGTTTTAAAGGAGAAAACCAGCAATTTTCTAGCCGGACGGGGGATGGATGGAAGACTCAGGGCGGGAAGCCAGGGCGAGAAGCCAGCCCCGCTTTGCAGGGAGCCCGGGAGCTGGAGCTCAGAAGGAGTCATTGTCATCTCTGGGAAGCCACGTTCTTACAACTACAGAAGGGGTTCGGTCAGCACTTCCCCTACGCCTGCCCTTACCCCAGGGGACACGGGGCGGGGGCACACATGAAGAGCTCATGAGAAAGGAGCTCATGAGAGCTCCTTTCTTTAAAAGGAGAATTAAAATATATCGCCACGTCTCAGCCAAGCTTAGTCAAGGGCTGCGGTGCGGTGGGAAAACATGCTGAGCCAACAGCAGTCCCAACGTGCTCTGCATTTTCCTCCCCTCGGACCCCATCTCTGAGGACTCCGCAAACCCATTCAGTCAACTTCCACAACAGAACACCTGCACCGCAGGCTTTTCTAAAGCACTAACTCCTGTTTGGGAAGGAATCCCAAGGAACGTGTAAGACACGGGTTTTCTTTTTGCAAGAACACGTTATGGACCAGGGGGCCGGGACGCACGCCCTCGCGGACAAGGATACAGAAATGCGGGCCGACTCCACCAGCTCGACTGCTGACTCGCCCTCCCGGATGGCGCCGATCCCCTTCCCGGGGGCTCGCCCCCGAGGATGCCCGGGCCGTCGGCGCCCCATTGCGGACGCGGCGAGGCCCCAGCGAAGGAGGGGGGATCCTTACCTGAGGAGCCGCACAACTCTGCCCGGAGCCTCTCCCCAGCTCTCCTCGCACAGGACAGGGCAGCGCAGGCTGTGCGCGCCGGGCTCCTCCCGAGGCAGGCGGGGCGCGCGCTCCCTGGCGCCGCCGCCGTGACGCTGCTGTCAGCTGCTCGCCCGCCGTGCGCCCCGCGCCCCGCCACCTGCGCCCCGCGCCCCCGCGCCCCTGCGTCCGCGCCCCTTTGCCCCGCGGCCCCCGTCCCTGCGCCCCCCTCCCTGCGCCCCGCGCGCCCCCCGCCCCTGCGCCCCGCGCCCCTTGCACCGGCTCCCCGCGCCCCCGCGCACCTGCGCCCCACGCGCTGCCCGCACCTGCGCCCCGCGCCCCCGCGCACCTGCGCCCCGCACACCACGCACACCCCGCACCTGCGCCCCCAGGCCGGCTGTCCTCGGGCCTTCCTCCTCTCGCTCGCTCTTCGATCGCCGACTTCTGAGCCCTGCCAGCTGCTGCAGCCGCCGCCGCTTTTGCTCAAATGGCGCCTGCTCGCCTCCCAAGAGCTTTTAGGTGCCGCCTACTGCATGCTCCTGGAATAGATGGCCAGGAATGGGATTTTCTGAGAATTCAAGGAACTAAAATCATTCCATTGCAAGTGCACCGGGTTCTTTTGTTTTAGATCCTTCGCATCAGCAGCTGTACGCGCTACGAACCACCTAAGCTTCTCTTGCAACGTCCAGATACTAAATTAGAAACCTGCTCAGTGAGAGGGCAGGTGAAATCCGGCCGTGCCCAGAGCCACCCACACGGCGCAGGTTAGTACGTTCTCACTTAATAGACTCCTGTGACAAAGGTACCATGGGCAATCTGGGGCTGGACTTGCCTTTCCACTGAGTAGTTCCACATTAGCGTTTGGAGGAAATAACCACGTTTATTTTCTGGCGTGGATAAGCCATGTTCTCTAAGAAGCATAGATCCGAAACAGGCGAATCAGCAGGATATAAGATTCATGGCCAACAGTTCGGTGCCAACATGTTTTCAACGCTTGCCTATAACACTGATGGAGCATGGACAGTAAACTACAGCTCTGAGGAATAGTCCTTTGCCCTATTATAACTCATTCTCTTTTTTTTTTAATACCAATTTTCCCAAGAGACTCAGGCAGTGTTCGGTTGTTCTTAAAATTTGATTTAGCTCATAGAATCCCATTTACCTGTTTAAACCCGTCTTGAATGGCTGTATAATTTCAAACTGCCCTACCCTTTGATGTTCATTTCCAAAGTATGTTCCTGCATTATTCACAGGAAATACATGACTTTAAAATCTTACTTAGCATGATAATTATAATCAAGAAAATTTATTTTTTTAATATTTTATTTATTTGACAGAGAGAAATCACACCTAGGCAGAGAGGCAGGCAGAGAGAGAGGGGGAAGCAGGCTCCCCGAGGAGCAGAGAGCCCGATGTGGGGCTCGATCCCAGGACCCTGAGATCATGACCTGAGCCGATGGCAGAGGCTTTAACCCACTGAGCCACCTGGGCGCCCTCAAGAAAATTTATTTATTACACTGGTTCACCCTCATCTTGACCTAGGAGCTAAGGCCATTGGAATGTGGGGGCCAAAGTCATTGAAGGCTGCTATGGGCAAATCTACCCCCTTTTTAATGATGAAGGAAAGTGGGGCGGCCATTTCAGTAGAGCCTCCTCTTCAGTACGAAGCTACCCCAGGGGACAGCGCAGGGATGCTGATGATTTCTGGAATCCGAAAGGACCTCACAGGCTAACAAATCGAGATGTTGTTTTCCACGACAACCTGAAACGTAGGTTACCAGGTTAAATGGTGAAATAAAGTTGAGGACTAGGTAGGGAATGGCAAAGGAATTTAACAGTGTGGAAGTATTGAAGGCAGAGAGCCCGTCCGAGCCCAGGGCTGGAAGGAGCGAGAATCTGGAGCTGGGGAAGGGGGCCAGGGGATTCTGCACATTGCACACTGCAGGAGAATCTGCACTTTGCCACCTACAATCATTATTTGTTCTGAGAATGTGCCGCACGGGCCCCAGGGCCCCGTTTAAATAGGAGCAGTACGCTTCAAATGATGTCTTTGCCCTCCTTGTCATTCCACAAGCCCTGACTTTTCACTGGCCCGAAGGAGCAGATTGCTTCTAAAATCTGACTTTTTCGTAAGATCCTCCATGAGATCTCTAAGCCTGATGGACGTGGGCAGCGTCAGGCCAGTGTCTCTTAAACTCTTCACATGTTCAGCATGGCCAGCTGAGCCTCACCCCAGATTTTCCAAATCCGCGGGAGTGGGGTTCCACAGCATGCAATTCTAACAGGTTCCCTGGTCGTGCTAAGACTGTTTCAAGCAGGAGCCCACCGAGCTCAGCCACCTGGGTAATGCAGAGACTGATAACAGTTGGTGATGCGTTCGGGTCAGAGAAACATGCATACTTCTATTTTCTAAAGCAAATTGAAACCAGGTTAGCCAGTCTAGCATCCCTCAGTTAGAGGAAGCCTTGTCCTTCTCCCGGAATCACATGTGAGCCCTCAGGACCTTTTGGGGGCTGTAAAAGGAGCTTTTTCAGCTATGGTCCCACTTTGCACTCTGCACCTAAGACTTGGCTAACCCTCTCTCTGGGTGGACACACTCTCCCCTTGCCCCCAAGACAATGCAGGACTCGAGGGGCAGAAGACTCTTTCTGCAAAGAACCTTCCTGCAGAAGGTGCTAGCCATGCCAGGTTCCCATCCCAGCAGGGTGGGTGCAGGGCACCTGCTGAACCCCAACCTCACTGTTGCCCTCTGCTGGTCACCTTTGTGCATTACACAAACTGTCCAAGGGGCCACACCCCCTTGCTCCTCCCCTAGGCCTGCATGGCTCCCTTTAGGACCTGATGTCACAGGTCCACAGAAGCAGAGCCCAAGCCTAACCCTGGGGCAGGAGCCAGGGGGATAAGGCAGGAGAGGCTCTGGTTGGCTGCTGGGCAAGCGCACATAATGAAAAAACACTGTGCTCCTCCCGTGTGTCACTGGCTCATTTTCCTCCTGTTTTCTCTGAGACACCGGTCTGGGCCTCCACGGTGTGGGCAGCCACTGGGAAGGTAACGGGCATGCGCATCTCAGCCTCGCCCAGACTCAGAAACTGAAGGTGGGGGGCTGCAGCACGTGCTTGCCGAACAAGCCGGGGATCCTGGTGCCGCGCGGCAGAGCCCGAAACCTACTGCACTAACCTATGCTCTTCAGTCATATTTTTAACAAGTGCCATGTCAACCAATCTCCTTGAAAATTGTAGAAGGGGGGCGCCGGGGTGGCATGTGCTAGCACAGCACCCTCCGCCCCTGACCTCTCTGATCCTGCGGGGGGTCTCCCAGGGTTGCAGCCCTCATGCCCCCGGCCGTGCAGCTGTCCCTTCTAAGGGCTTACCACGTAAGTGTGGGGTTCAGGACACCACCGCCGGGAGGACACCATGTCTCCCAGCGGCCATGCCGGTCAGGATGTCCATGTGCAGACCTGGCCCTCTCCAATCCAGACTTCCTCCCATGAAGCCTGATCCCTGGGCGGGCCAGACCTTACATACTAAGTCCTTAGCCCTGCAGTGTGAAAAGCCTTGTACATCTACTCGGAGAAAGGGAAGCCTGGGCCCCAGAAAATAAAGTCTTCCCACAAAAGGCAAGAAGAAAATGAAGTTTTCTTTTGATTTTTGTCTGTGAGTTCACTGGCCCTGACATTGGGTTGGCCCTTTGGAGAGATGTCCCACATCCAGAACTGCCGTGGGATTAGTCATCACAGGCTGTCCACCTCCAGGCCCTTTCTGAGGCCATTCCCAGGAAGGGAGTCAGCTGAGAGCCTTCGAGAGCAAGACACCGAACGCAGGAGCACCAGGCTTCAGTCCCGGACGGTGGCTATTGTTGCGCACTGCAACAGTACCTCAGCATCCAGGGATGATGTCCAGAGATAAGCGTCCCCTCTCTGTGAGCGAAGAATCTCGAAGGCAGGTCTTTTTTACAGAGGGTGAGGCTCCTTCATTATTCCCTTGGTTTTCACCTTGGTTCTCTATATTTCATCATCCCTTTAGGCTCTACCCAGCTGTCCTGGGTGCTTTTAAGTCTAAGGAGGCTTTGCCTCTGTTCTTCCTCCCTCCCCCAGGGCTGCTATGACAAGGCCCAGGCATCATGCTTCCTATCTGTTCTTAATCTTCTCAGCCTCCCGAGGCTACACAGATGCCAAAGCTGACATCTGTTCCCTGTAATCTCGAGAGTTTCTCATCCCTGCCTTATCTAAGGTTGACCTCATTCTCTCAGTTTCCTGAAATATTAGTGAACACACACAGATGAGGACAGCCATGAAGTGCGGCTCTGTGCTCTTAACCTGCTCTGCCTGTCCCTGGATGCAGCCCGCCAACACCCATGCTCTCCCTCCCCCCAAACCCTCCACCTGTGTCTTACCCATCAAGCTTCCCTGTGTTCCGAACTTCTTTGTAGAAGTCAGCCAACCTTTGGGCTCATGAAGGCCTGACTGTGGACGCGCCCCGCATCTCCTGTAGCCTCTCAAGCAGAGACGGTCTCTCCTTCCGTGCTTCGCTAGGTCCGTAACCTCAGAGCAGCGTCTCCCAAGCCGTAGCTTTGGACCTGCAGGATCCCACCTCCTTCTCGACTGTACCGGCCTTTTCCCTTCGTCTTGCTGTCTTTTGGGTCACCTGTCATCCTTTGGGTCTAGTGGGCTTGCTCTCCGTGTGGATCCAGGGCCATCCGGTCACCCCACTCTCTGCTCTCTTATGTCCCTGGTCTCCTTGTCCCAGTGACTTTCTTCTCTCCTACATCCTGCCCGCGGGCACGGTGGTGAATTGCAGGACAGCGGGAAACTGGCTTCCAGCGTGTCCCCTTCTGCCACTGGCTTCCAGCGCGCCCCTTCTGCCACTGTCAGCCCTACCTCCTCCTCGGGAGGCCGCGTCCTGCCCTGAGCTCAGGATCACCTTCCTTGTATCACCTTCCTTGTAAGTGTCCGCCTTTCCCACATCGTCACTGCTCCCTTTTCTACCCACAGAACATGTAGAGAAACAGGTTTACTGTCCCCCCTCACTATTGTCCTCTCTGAAGAACCGGAAAGATTGAAGATGGCCTTGATGAGCCTGAGCCACTCCTCTCATCGCTGGTCACAATTTCCAGTCTGTTCTGCCAGCAGCCAGGAGGAGCTGGCATCCCAGAGCTTTTAGACTCCAGCCCAGATTTGATGTTGGCTCACAAGGCACTCCAGCTTCCTCTCCTACCCCTCTTCCTCTGCTCTCAGGGATCAGCTTAATTGGCCTCCTTTCAGTTCCCCAAATGCTTCAAGGCCTTCCTCCCATCAAGGCTGCTGCACGTGCTTTCATCGGCTCTGTGAGCTCATCAGGCCCAGGCCATTCCACTCAAACCCACGGCTAAATGTGTTCTCCAAGGAGGCCTTCCCGGCCACCCAATTTAAACTTGTAGCACCTGCTAAGTGTTGAATTGTGCCCTCCCCCAAAAATACAAGTGACATACTAGCTACTAATAACCCAAAATGTACCTTACTTGGAAACGGGTTCATTGCAGAAATAGTTAAGTTAAGATGAGCTCGTCCTGGAGGAGGGTAGGCATTCACTTCCATTTGACTCGTGTTCTTCTAAGGAGAGGAGGGTGCACAGGGAGAGGACAGCTGTGGGGCAATGAAGCCAGAGACAGGAGTGACACATCCACAAGTCAAGGGATACCAAGAATTTCTAGCAAATGCCAGAAGCAAGACAACTCCGCCAGGTTTCAAAGGGAGCCTGGTCCTGACAACGGCATGAAGCCCCCAGACCTTTGCATTCCAGTTTCCAGAATTCTAGCCTCTGGAGCTGGAAGGCGACAGATTTCTGTTTCTTGATCCCTCAGTCTGGAGCACTTGGTTACGGTAAACTCTGACACCTCCCATCACCAAGCCCCCAGATCTTGCTCCCTCCGCAGCCTAGAGCAGAATGAGTCTCCATTTTGTGTTTATTAGCTCTTATTCTCATTCGTCCACCCTCCGCCTTAGCTCGTCAGTGAGACGAAGGGCAGCATGCATCCCTCATTCATGGCCGTCCCAGGACCTTAGGCCAAAACAGACTTGAGTGGGCAAGTGTGGAAATGCCCCCTCCGCCCCACCCACGTTCTGAACCAGTGAGGAGGAAACGTGAGTCCAAAGACTCAAGCAAGATGGCAAACCGGGGAGCCCCAGGTCCTTGTTCCGCTCGGAAACACCAAGTAAATGACGATAGTCTGAGCGAGATATCTCCGTGGGAACTCTGGAAACCAGTCAAGGATCTGTGGCAACCCAGTGAATGCCCAATCAAGAAAACACGACACTAGAAACAGTAGGAATTGTTGTTTCGCTCACTCTGACCCCAGCTCCTCTGGGCAGGCTGGGGTCCAGAGGAAGCCACCCAATTCCTAGCACCTCCCCTGGGACAGAAGGATGAGTGTCATTTGGTTGTTGTGTTCTCAACTGTTGGCAGGTTGCCTGAAGGACAAGGCTTCTGTCTGGCCTGACTCACACAGGAATTATGGTGAAAGGGCTCAGAACACCCCAAAACAGGTCACTTTGGCATAGGGATTATTTTGAACTGAAGGCAATCAAGAACTAGAAAACTCAAGAAAACATCTTTACCTGCCCCTTACCTGCCTAAAGTAAGGTCTAAATTTCCCCTTTTTGCAAAGGAAATCTATAAGGGAAATTCCCATTAGAAAAAGTGCCTGTACCAGGAAGGCAGTTATTCTCAGAGATAATTCTTTTTCCTGAGAGAGCCTTACCTGCATAAAAGTGCAACATTCATTACTTACATTTTCTTCCCTCACATTCCCATAACTTCCCTCTCCTCACTCCCACCTACACACTCCAAACCCCAGCCTTCCCTAATCCCTGATAGAAAGTCTCAGTCATCTGGCTTCCATGTCAAATTTCATATTTTTGTGAAACTCCTAGGCACACATGCATAATGAAAACTTTTTTTTTTCCATGAATCTGGATTCTTTCCATGTAATACTCAGACTAGCTGCAGAACATAGAAAGGTAGAAGAAAAATTTCATCCCCTACAGCAACAGAGTTCATACATCAGGTCTGAGGATGCTGAAATTCATGGCAGGTGTCACAGCACCTGGAAACTGCAGGGAGACCAATGCATATGCAGAGTGCCTGGGAGCTGAGATCAGAGGGAGAGGAACATGGTAGAACATCTATGGCCTTGGGGAAAAGCTGGGGTAAATCTCTCAGGGAAATTGGGGCATTTAAAAGTAGTCAGGCATAGGACAGACTCAGGAAAAAGCACATACACGGTCCCAGGAAAGACACATGCCCAGAAAAGACCCGAGAAGTGTTAAGCCTACACCAGGCTAATTAGTAAAGGCCTTATGCTGCACGTAGCCAGTCTGCAAAGAGTGCCAATGATAGCTGTTTTTTTTTCAAATGCTCAATTTTCAACAAAAGTTCACAATGCTTAAAAGAATTAGGGAAAGATAGCCCATTTAGAGAACTAAAATAAATCTCCAGACATAGACTCTAATGAAATAAGGCTTCAGATTTACTAGACAAAGACTTTTAAACTACTGCCTTGTAGTACTCGCAGAACTAAAGCACAACATGGACAAAGAATTAAAGGAAATCACAAAAACAACATATGCACAAAATGAGAATATCGCCAAAGAGATCAAAATTATAAAAAGAACCAAACAAATTTTGGACCTAAAAAATACAATTACAAAATTGAAAGCTCATGACAGAGCTTCAATTACAAACTCAAACAGACAAGAGAAAGAATTAGCAAACCTAAAAAGATGTCATTGTAAGTTAACAAGACTGAGAAGTAAAAAGAAAAAAATGGAAAGTGAACAGAACCTATGGGAGCCAGGAAGCACCATGAAGCAGATTAATATATTTGTGAGAGAAGTCCTAGATGGAGAAGGAGAGAAAGGGGCAGAGAGATTATTCGAAGAAGTAATGACAAAGATTTCCCACATTTGAGAAAATACATGAATATATAAGTACAAGAAGCAAATCAAACTCTAAGTAAAATAAATCCAGAGACTCACACTGAGACAAATTATAATTCTATGAGGCCAACATTCCGCTGATAATTCAACATAGCAAAGGCCAAACACAGAAAGCCCACAGCTAACATCATTCTTAATGGGGGAAAGACTGGAAGATTTTCCTTTAAGATCAGGAAAAGGGTACCAGTTTTGATGACTTCTATCAATATAGTACTGGAAGTCCTGCCCAGAGCAATCAGGCAAGAGAATGAAATCAAATGCAAATTTGAAAGGGAGAAGTAAAAGTATTTCTTTTTACAGAAAATATGATCTTATCTATAAAAACAAAACAAAACTAAAAATTACACACACACACACAGACAAAACCTCTTAGAATTAATAAATGACTTCAGCCAAGGTGCCTGGCTAGCTTGGTCAGTAGAGCATGCTACTTTTGGTCTTAGGATCATGAGTTCAAACCCCATGCTGGGAATGAAGCTTGCTTATAAAGAATATAAATAAGTAAGTAAGTAAGTAAATAAATAAATAAATAAAATGAATTCAGCAAAGTTCAGGATACAAAATCAATACACAAAGTTACATTTTCTATACTTCAGTTAAAAAGATTCAGTCGCATTTTTATACACTAAGGATGAAAAGTCTATAAAGGAAAATTAAGGAAGACCATTCTATTTACAATAGCATATCAAAGAACAAAATATTTATGAATAAACTTAACCAAGGAGGCAAGGCTTATGCCCTGAAAACTATGAAACATTGCTGCAGAAATTTTTAAAGACACAAATAAATGAAATGGTCATGGTTGAATGAATGAATATTATAAGATGTTGATACTAACTCAAAGGAATCCACTGCTTCAGTACAGTTCTTTTCAAAATACAATGTTTTTGCAGATACAAAAATCAATCCTAAAATCTGTATGGATCTCAAGTTTCCCTGAATAACCAGAATAACCTAAAAAAAAAAAAAAAAAAAGAACAGAGTTGGAGGTCTCACATTTCTTAATTGCAAAACTTATTCCAAAAGCTTCCACAATCAAAAGAATGTAGCACTGCCACAAAGATAGACACATGGGCTAAGAGAATGGAATAGACCTCAGAGGTGTGGTCAAATGATTTTAAGTGATGAGTACCAAGATCACGCATTGGGGAAATGAGAGTCTTTGTAATAAATAGTGTTGGAAAAACTAGACATCCAAATGCAGAAGTATGAAGTTTGAGCCTTAACTTACACCATATGTAAGAATCAACTCTAAATAGATCAAAAATCTAAACAGAATATTTAAAAAAAAATAAAATAAAACCCTTAGAAGAAAATATAAGGAAAACTGTCATGACATTGGACTTGCCAATGACACCAGTAGATATGACATCAAAAGCACAGGAAAGCTGATTACATCAGAATTACAAATCTCTGTGCATCAAAGGACACAATCAACATAGTAAAAATGCAGCCTATTGAATGGAAGAAAATATTCCCAAACCATATACCTGATAAGGGGTTACTATCTAAAATATAAGGAACTCCTACAAATCAAAAACAACAACGAAACAACCCAATTAAGAAATGGGCCAAGGATTTGAATAACCACCTCACCAAAGAAGATATACGAAGGGCCAGCATCCACATGAAAAGATGTTCAACATCCCTAGTCATTAGGGAAATGCAGATCAAACCACAGAGAGATATGACCTCACACCTTTTAACATGGCTAGTAACAGAAGTAACAAGTGTTAGTGAAAATGTGGACAAGTGTTTGTGGGAACATAAAACCCATAGCAGCTCCTACAGAAAACAGTATTATAGATCCTCAAAAAATTAAAAACAGAATTATTACATGATCTCTCAGTTCCACCTCTGGATATATGCCCAAAATATTTGAAGGCAGGGACGCAAACAGATATTTGTACACTGACATTCACACCAGCGTTATTCACAGTAGCCAAAGGTAGAAGAATGCAAATGTCCATGACAAATAAATGTATAAACAAGGTATGATATATACATGCAATGGAGTGTTATGCGTCCTTGAAAAGGAAGGGGGTTCTATGCCATGGCATGGACGAGCTTTGAGCACCTTATGCTAACTGAAGCAAGTGAGACACAGGAGCATCTGTGGCGTAATCCCAGTTATTTGAGGTACTGGAAGTGAGTCGAATTCAGAGATGGGGGAGGGGCATCACCAACATGGTGGCACAGGACATTTCCAATTGCAGTGCCTCTCCAGAGACCAGCTAGCCCCTAGGCAAGACTGTGAAAATTTCAGAAGCTGTTGCTAAGGCTGAAGCTTCCCTCTGGAAAACAGAGACCAAGACAAACCTCATAGAAGGGGGAGAAATAGCCACTCTCTGACCGCATCGCTCCTCCCTGGGTTGGCCCAGGGACAGACGGAGAGGTCTCCCCTGGCCTCTGGTTTCTCCAATGGGAAAAAGAGAACCCCATGTCCATTTGGCTTCCCCAGAATTATGGGATTCTTCCTGGGAGGCTCCCCGGGGTCTCACCTCACCAGGATCACCAGGGGAATGTGCCAAGTTCAAACATTAGGATCAGACAGCGGCAGTGGGGAGATCGAGTTGTAGAAATCCGTGCTCAGATCTTGGGGGACCACATGTTGTGGTTCTCAGCAGTGACGGATCAGGGACCCCAGCACCTGCACAGAGGGCTTGGCTGGCAGTTCTGCTTGATTTGAATCCTCAGCCAATGGCCCGTACTGGTATGAAGTCCATCCTCCAGCCCTGCCCAGGCAGGGGGGCAAATTTGCACTCCCACTCAACCTTGGAGGATAGATAGCCTTCTGTCTCGCCCTTCTGGGAAACGTAGCCACAGAACTGTGGCAGCTGCATCACACGCCCCGCCCAGCCCACCTGGGCCACAAACACAGCCCAACCAACAGCCCTGGAGAGCCTCCAAGGCCGCCCCTCCAGGGAGAGGAGTCAGAGATACCCAACAGCCCCGGGAGTCCATCCTGGGGCCCACCTAGCGGGGAACGGCCCAACTCTGAAGCATATAAGAATCTGTGTGAATCTGGGCTCTCAGAATTGAAACCTTTGGTTGTGTGCAAGATTAGGAATAGTGAAGGAAAGATGCTTCTGGATGTGGGAGAGAAACGTGGATTCATTTCTAGATACCATTCTTTCTCATGTGGTTTCCGGATAAGTTATAGGTGCGCTCAGATGACCACCAGGTTCCACGGAGGTGTCTGCTCAGGTCCCACTAGTCCTGGAGACAAAGAGGTTGAGCCGGTCGGGTCTGGGATGGGGACTAGATCCCGCTGATGTGTGACTTCTTGTCCCAGCCTTGTCCCTGCTGGCTTCCACAGGTGCTGGCCTCGCTTGGCAACCCCAGGTTCCTGACCATCGACCATCGACTGCACTCTCCTGGAGGCCCCCTGGGAGTTGGCTGGGACCTTCTGAGGATCCACCACTTGAACCCCTCAGGCTTTGGGTAACTTCCCTGGGCCTGAGAATCCTCATTTAGGGCGAGGTGGCAGCTCCTATAGGCTGGTCTTAGAAACGGTCTCATTGAAAACAGTCCTTTGATTATATGCGAATCTTTATTTCTGGTTGCCATGTGCCTTCACGGCAGTGAAAAGATAGCTAGAAGGTGTCCCTTGCTGCCCATGAGTAAGGCGAACACATAATTTATCATCAAACTGGGACACTTCTGAGGCTGAAAAAGAGTGACATTAACAAGAGGACAGGAGGTGAAACCCAGAAATGTCCTGGGGAAACTTGGATCTACTTACGATGATTTTAAGATCAATATTAGCATGAATTTTAGATGTTCTGCCCCGGTCCCTCATATCTGGTAGGATTCAGGCCCTGTCCTTTCAGGAGGGGCGGTCCTTCAGCTGGGAGGTGTTTTAACTCCTGTCTAGTGTGAAGGACGCGTGACTTGATAACGAGAGGACTCTGAACTGTAAATTGGAAATGGAACTCGTTTTGTTCTTAGGTATCCACTTATACCTTAGCTCACATTTTTTTTTAGCTTACATTTTGTACAATGTTTGCAAATAACAGACTCGTAGAAAGCCCAAGCTGGAAGAGGCCCCAGAAGGTCAATTAATTATTCGAGCCCCTTCTTTTGCGCACGAGGCTCTCCTGTGAGAACTTTGACAAGTGGCCGTGATCCTTCAGAAGCAGCTTCTTGAGGGCGTCTGTGCAGAGTTTGGACCGGGGGGGCGGCATGTCCAGGGGCGCCCAGCCCCAGGACCACACTCCCCGGGTGGGGAAGGGTGTAGAGAGGGACACAGGTGCAAGTGGGGGCCCATGACACTCCCTGAGCCAAAAATCCACCGAGTGGGACCCAAAAGAATTTCTCTCTCTCAGCGTGAATCTGGAAGCCTACAGGGATTTATTTTTCAAGGTAGGAGGCTGAAACATGTTTTATTTAATAGTTTGTCAGCTTGATTTATTTCTTTTAAATATTTAAGTGCAAAGATACGCTCTGTGGGCCTCTGTGCTGTGGCCCATTGTGTGCAAACGTCAGGACAGTCTGTCTTGAGTTGGGGGGTCCTCGACCTCCCACGGGGACAGTTCATTCCATTTCTGGACACAGCTGACCGTTAAAAGGTTTGTTTGTTTGTTTGTTTGTTTGTTTGTTTTAAATTAACGCCAAAACTTGTATCTTTCTTAACATCCACTCTCTGTATCCTCACCCTATTTCTATAAAATTCTTCAATAATTCAAATTTCTCCTAACTTAGAACAGCTTCCCTGGCTTCTCTCAAACTAACATTGATTTACTGTCAGAGGTGTTCCTCGGGTTCTGGTAAGAAGGAAATAGAAGGAAAAACTACAAGGCCTGTGAGGAGTTACATGGAGTCTTGTGCAGCTATGGGTCACTACAAATTTACAAACTTGATTTGCTCAGTGAGTTCCATATGAGTACAGGTATGGGATTTTACAAAGAGAGGAAAAGTCCAGAGAAATTGGGTGATGTTCATAAAGTCCCCAAACTCTCAGTGGAAGGAGAGATTCTTCAGCTTGGCTGTTCTTAGTAACTAGCTCTTTGGTCCTACAGAGTTTTGAGACAGAAAGAAAGGGATTTTGAACTGTAAAAGCTGCCTTTTCATCATGAAAGGCTGAATTTGGATTTTCTCGTAAGCTCTGAGGAGGATAGAAGTCAGGGTGTGATATAAGGGAGGCTCGGTGCCTCAAGTAGAAAGCTCTGATCTGGAAGGTGGGAGGTGAGGAAGGGGAGGTGAGGACAGACAGACAGGAGCAGGTGGAAACAGCCAGATGGTTTATGGCTCCAAGCAACGCCTCTGTGCGGGGTGCGGGTGGGAGATGGGGTCCTCCAGGGCTCCTGGGTTCGGGGGCGCTGGCTCTGCAGGCCCACTCTGCCCTTGGCCGTGTTCAGCTGCCTTGACGGCGGTGTGGCAACGGGGGACGGGACGCATGCTATGAAGAGGTGACAGAGGGTTTGGGGGTGACTGCCGAGAGTAGAGAGGAACCCAGGCCTTGGAGAGGCTGCTCTTGAGGTAGCTCCAGCAGGCTCCTTAGCAAGGATGAATGCAAATGCAAAAGATCCACGAGGTACAGGAAGACCCCTTAGGAATTCTGGAGAGTTCTGCAGCCTGAGCACAGCTCCATTCCGCACCCCACCCCCAGTTTCAGAAAGTCGTTCAACATGGGGGCTGGCGTGCTGGCAGCACAGGGCCCTGGAGCCCTGAACTCTCCCCCATCTGTGGGAGAGAGCTGGGGAGGGCTTCGTTCTCTCTGGTAGCAGGGGAGAGCTGGGGGGCTGCAGAGACAGAACACGCCCCGACCACAGAGGGGGGCGGCCACCTGCAGGCTGTCCCCGGAGAGCCCGTGGCACTGCGTCGGTCCCTACAGCCCAGCCCCAGAGCACAGCCTGCCGGAGGGAGCCGTGGCCCGCTCGGCCCAGCAGGACTGCACACTCCTGCTCGCCGGTTCTGCTGGGCGGAAGCTGTGGCCGGTCCAGCCCTCCGCACAAACCCCAAGTCCTCTCCTGGCCCTCGCTCCCAGTCCACTCTCACCCACCCTTGCTCCTCGTGGGAAACCTCTTTCCAGTGACGACCCCCCACCCCGGCCGCTGTGGAATGTGCTCTCTTCGTCCGCCCTTCTCAAATCCTGGCCTCTCTCGGGCCACAGGGATTCCTGGGACCACCCACGGTGCTGATCCCGTCAAGGCGGTGGCCGATTCTCAGAGTGCTTCTTACCTGCTTTCCAGCATCTGCAGAAGACTGACCTCCCGCCTCCTCCGGTTCACACCTGCCTCACTGGCCCCCGCCCCCGTTACAGCCTCCAGAGGCTTGTCTTCTACGAGGGCCGGGCTGACCGCACCCTCCCTGGGCGAGCGCGCCTCCCCTCACAGCGTGCAATGCATCGTGTCCCCGATGCCGTTAACGCCCCAGTCCTGACCACTTGCCGGGCGCCAGGCTCGGACACTCACTGTCCACGTGGCCTCTCCTGTTCCACCTATCATTATCACCGTGAAACAAACCAGTCCACACTCGGGGGCACCAAACATGCACCCCTATAGCGTGCCATGGACCCTGGGGCTCAGACTTCACACAAACCCGAAGGCAACTTGTCGGCTGCGTGACCTCCCGGCCTAAGCTAGGGCGAGCCGGCGGCTCACGGGTCTGGAGTCTGGGCCAGGACCCTGGATGCTGATGGTGTCTCCACAGGACTCTGGTTTCTCAGAAGTCACTCCAAGTGGGGGAATCCCAAGGAGGAAGCTGCTTAAGGGTGAGTTTTCAGAGACGGCCAGGCCAAGGTTTCCTGGCCTTCTGTGGCCTGGCTTCAGAAGTCGCCCAGTGTCACTCGTACCAGATTCTAACAGTAGAACCGACCCCAAACCCACCTGACTCCAGGCAAGGGACGCAGGTCCCACCTCTGTGGGAGCAGGTGAAGAACTTCCAGCTGCTTTGTAAATCCATTGTCATCGTGGGACACCTGGGTGGCTCAGTCGGTTAAGCGGCTGCCTTCGGCTCAGGTCATGATTCCCGGGTCCTGGGATCGAGTCCTGCGTCGGTCTCCCTGCTCAGCAGAGAGCCTGCTTTTCTCTCTCCCTCTGCCACTCTGCTTACTTGTGCTCTTTCTCTATCTTTCTGTCAAATAAATAAATAAAATCTTAAAAAATAAAATAAAAAAATAAATACTGTCTCATCATGTTTCCACCTCTACTCACCCTTTCCTGTCCATCCACCCCATGGTGGCCTTTCAATAGCATAAGGGCGGGACTCCAGGAATCCGCTGCCTCCACTCCCGCGCCGGGCTGCCAGCTCCCCAGACACGCTTGCCCCGTCTGCCTCCCAGTGTGCCAAGCAAAGAAGGAACACGCTACTCCCTTCGTGTGGAATGCCCGGCCCCGGATCTCCGCCCCCTTCCTTCTCCTCGCTCAACCCCCATCTCAGCCCCACCTCCTCACACACTCCGTCCCTCCTTCGAACCTCTTACTGTCACACGCGTATCTCCTCGCCGTGTCTCCTGGCTTCCCCGCTAGAACTGAAAGGGGGGTTCTGGTGGGAGACCTGGGGAGGCCACGGGCTGGATGCTGTGGGCACAGAGGATAGAGACAAGGAACAAGGGTCCGAGTGGGGCTATGACAGTGGGGCTATGACAGGGGCACGGCTGGGGCTGGGAGAAGGAGCTGGAGCCTCCCTACCCGGGCTGCGGGGGCCTTGGCGTACAGTTCTAGAACCCTGGGCTGCTTCCGCACCAGCCAGGCTGTCCTGGTAAACAGAATCAGCCCCATGTTTATAGCTCTGGAGAGGACTTGTCATGAGGGACTGGCTCGCATGGTCCTGGAGGTTGAGGTCCCACTGTCCACCACCCAGGGAGGCCAGTGGTGTAGGTCCTATCCCAACCCCGAGGCCTGAGACCCAGAGATGGTGGTGGTGTAAGTCCCACACTGGATCCAAAAGTTCAAGAACCCAGAGCACCCACGCTCAAGGGCAGGAGGAGAAGAGGCTCCCACCCAAGCGGAGGGCAAATTCGCCTTGCACTGCCTTTTTGCTCTAGTCCGGCCCTCGGGACTAGATGATGCCACCTGCCCCGGCGCCGAGACCTTCTTGACTCCGTCTGTGGACCCAAATGTAATCTCACGGGCACCCCCAGGAGTAAGTCGTGCAAGCTGATTGCGTATCACGTTGACGCAGAAAACCAGCCGTCACAGCCTCCAACGTGCCATCGCAGGATGGGCTGATTCAGCAGTGACAGCCTGCAAGCCGGGACTCCGGACGGGGCATGTGGCAGGAGCGACGTGGGAGAAAGGACGGGATGCCCACCCAGCCCGCTCCGGGCAGGGGGAGCGTGTATGGCACACACACCGGCAACACTGAGGAAGGCATGCGAACAAGGCTGGTTGCCCACACGTCAGTTCCGTGGGAACCTCCAAGGGAACGGGTTTCTGCTGCTGCTTCTGCTTCTGCCCTAACCAGGTCCACTGGGATCCGAATACCAGCTTCGGATCCCACAGTTCTGGGGTAGCCCCCACTCCAGCCAGGGAGGGGTCCTGCGCCCCACCAGAGGCGGAGTGGGGAAGGCCTTTGCTGTTTCTTTCATGACATAGTCAGAAATCACAATCGGTACACAAAAGTTGGAGCAGGGCAAGTATGAGGAAGAAAGTTACACTTTTCTGGAATTTCTCTGCCCCAGGACGACTGGCATTCATGTAATTTGTATCCCGTGCGTTCATATGTACATACATATATATATATATGTATGTGTATATATATATAAATTTATACTCTATATTCAATGTATTTATATATATACTTATGCTATATATTTATACCGTTTTATATTATATATTCGCATATTTATTACATAGTATATATACCATATATTTATACTGTATACACTATATACTTATGCTACACATTTATATTCTGGTTATACTATGTATTTATATATCCATGCATAGTATATATGCTATATTTCATACTCTACATACTATACATTTATGATACATGTAACAACAAATGAAAAGAGTTTATACTTCCAAATAACATATCACTTGTATTGTTTGGAAACACGCAGGTTAATTTTTTTTACTCGCTTATCATATCTTCCCTCCCTCTCACCCCTTCCCTGAACCAACACTAAATTAATAACCTGCTAAGTATCTTTCCTGACTTTCTCTGCTCACATGGTTATACGTTAATGAGGATGTGTGGATGGTTATATGCTAATGAGGATGTGTGGCTACTCACATGGTTATATGCTAATGAGGATGTACGGATGCTCACATGGTTACGTACTAATGAGGATGTGTGGATGGTTACATGCTCATGAGGATGTGTGGCTACTCACATGGTTATATGTTAATAAGGATGTACGGATGCTCACATGGTTACATGCTAATGTGGATGGTTACATGCTAATGAGGATGTCCGGATACTCACATGGTTATATGCTAATGAAGACATATTGATATATGGATGTGCATATAATACATACATAAATTTTAAAATTTTACTGAACTTTTTTGAACAGGTGCACATTAATAAAACAACACCTCGACGGTGGACAGAGTCCCAAAGTCCGGTTCCCGCTCTCTGCTCCGCTAACACACTGTCCACTCTCCTAGCTGGCACTCGGTCCTCCTGCTCTCCCAGCCTCCGCGGACTAGAGCGGTCTCCAGGTTTGCTGCTTTTGAAGGACTTGACAGCTTGGAGGAACACCAGTTGGTGTTTCATAAAATATTCTTCAATTTGGATTTGTCTTTCTTTCACGTGTAGGCTAGAGTGACAGATTCTGGACAAAAGAACAAAGCGGGAGATTGTCTTTCGGTCACATCAAGCTATGTGGTCTGCACCTGACCTGCTCTCACCGACCGTGACGCTGATGTCCCAGCTGACACACGGTGTGGCCGACCTTTGTGCCCTACAGGGACTCGGGTTCCCACTCCCCATGCTGTACGGTGTAGGGTCGTCTGTGTGCAGCGCATTCCTGAGGCTTGCGGTGACCCCCTCCACGTTCTCCAGAGTTCAGGGTCCCCGCAAATCCTCGGAACTCCCCACGGGACAGGTGTGTCTGCTCATCTGCTTCCCATGAGATCACTTATACCTGTGTGCGCTCACGGATAATCATTGTGTCCTTCGGGTTATGATCCCATACAACTTTATTTTACTTTATTGCCGAAGCTTGTCAGGCTTGGGCCGCTGAGCATGCCTGTGGCGGCGGAAGGGCCACCAGAGTAGCCTTGGCACCCTCAGCTTTTTGGGGTAGCTTTTTACCACCTTCTTGCCCTCCAAGATCCTTCGTTTCAGCTTCTTGTCCTTCCTTCTTGCATCTGAGAATCAGTCATTTCTCTGAAAAACGAGCCCAGTTTCCTTTTTTTTTTTTTTAGTAATTCAAGTATGTGGACACACAAAATTATCTTAATACTGTATTACTTTGAGTGTCCAACATAGTGACTTGACAATTTCACACGTGCTAACTCTAGCTACCATCAGTCACCATACCGAGTTATTACAATATTATCGATTATATTGTCATTTTCATCCCCGTTCTTTATTTTGTAACTGAAAGTTTACTCTTTATGTCTTGTGCCCATTTCACCTGTGCCCCTCCCACCCGGCCCAGCAACTACCAGTTAGTGCTCTGCAAGAATTGCTGAATTAATAACCTGGTGAGTATCTTTTCATACTTTTCTCGTTACTCACCTAATTATACACAAACGAATGTTTAGAGATGTGTGCCTACACACATAGGAGAGGTCCAATTTTTAAAATAATTATTTTACAGAAGGAAATCATTTTAAAATGAAAAGAAAGTACTTCTCTGCAATTCTTTCTTTAAGGTAACAGGAAATAGTGGAAACTTCAGCTTTTTACTGACGGTCTCCCACCGCTGTGTCCCTGGCCGTGAAGGAGCGCCGCTCCCGCTCCTTACCTATAATCGTGATGGTCACCTCAGTTCTGCTGTTCTGAGGGGCAGCGACCCGTCCTTAGTGCCGTAATGTGACCTCCTGGTGAAGCTGAGTGTCCTTCCGAGGCTAGCGGGCCACCCAGGCTGTGTTCTGTGTCCTGCTGTCCCTCCCGGCCTGCGTCTCCATCCTCCTCCTACCCGTCTTCCTCGGAGGGTTTTGAAAGGAGAAGGTGTGTGATGTGATCTACAGCTCTAGGTGGTCACCCTGGCCGATGGGAAAAGTAGACACACTAGGCCCGGGACACCCATTCTGCAGGTGCGGCCGTCACTATTTGCAAAGCGAAGGTGGCGTGCTTGGACTGATGCAGTGACTTTCAAGGGAGACGTTAAACATTCCATCAATCCAGCCTCTGCCACTGGACTGCCTTTCCCTTTTGCCTGTAACTTTGATTACGGATGATTGCTAAATGTTACCTTTTAGCATTGACGTAATCACACGGTTTTTCTGTCTTAATTGAATGTCAACATTTTACTGCTTTTGAACCATCCTTCTATCATTGATTATTCCTGGAGTTCTTTTTAAGTGCTTTTAAAGACATCACCAAGTTCTATTTTTTAGCATTTTATTCAAAACCGGGATGGATACGTTTCTCTTTGAAATTGTATTATTGTAAGAGAACTGACAATGATACTTCTCAAATAAATGGAGTGACTTTGCAACCTCATTTTTTTATCCTGTGCTCCGGAATAATTTCGCTATCACTGGAATGATCAAGTATTTAAAGATCGGGTAGAATTAATGTTGGAGTCATGTGTGCATCACATCTTTTTTTAAAAAACATAATGAGCTTGCTTCCTTTTTCTGATCCATCTATGAAAATTATTATATTTTCTTCTTCTGATTCACATCTTGATAGGACGTTGTCCGCGCATAACTGTGGAATCATACAGATCATTTTCTCCTAATTCTGCTGATCCCCTTGTATGTGTCTTCCTTTTTCAATCTCGTGCGACACTTTTCCCCCTCTTTTTACCTAACAGGCTCATGAGAATGTCACCATTTTGTTGTTGTTGGAAAGAACATCACCAGCATGTCGTAGGAGGGGAAAAGCAAGCACCTCACTTTCAGCTCTACGGGTCCCACTCGTAATTTCAAATTTATTAATTTCAGCTTTTGTCTTTATGAAATCTCTCTCCCTGGTCCCCTTTTCCCTCTAATTTTTTAATTTCCATATTTCTACATTCTTCAGATAAGTACCAAGTTCCTTTATTTTTTTTTAAGATTTTATTTATTTGACAGACAGAGATCACAAGTAGACACACACATACACACAGAGAAAGAGAGAGAGAGAGAGCGGAGGAACAAGGCTCCCTGCAGAGCAGAGAGCCCGATGCGGGGCTCGATCCCAGGACCCTGGGATCATAACCTGAGCCGAAGGCAGAGGCTTAACCCACTGAGCCACCCAGGCACCCCAGTTCCTTTATTTTTAATCTTTCTTTTTTAGTAATGGAGGCATCTAAGATTAAGCATTTTACCTGGAGAATAGTTGCCACAAGTTTTGATGTAAAATTTTATCTGTTTTATTGCTTTCTGGACTTTGTGGAGCCTCAGCTCCTTGAAGGACCATGGGTGCCTGTTGGGTATTCCCCGTGCACCACCAGGGACCCACGAGGGAGGGTCCTGTTTGCTGCAATTAGGCGGGCCTGCTGAAGCTGATGTGTTTTGGTTTCTGCGTTGGAGGAACACTTGCCCACTGGCCTTGAATTATAACTTTCTAAGCTCAGTCGGTTTTAATTACAAATCTCACTCTTACAAGCTTGTGCAGATCATACCAGAAGAGCACAGGCAGAGAACCACTCCAAAAGACAGTCCACGGGCATCGCCTCGAGGGCAGAGAAGTCGGAGAGCTTCCAGAAGATGAAAACGAATTCGGATAGTCACTATTAATTTTCCTACATGTTGATATTTGCAAACCTTGGCTGTTGTCACTTAACTCAAGTCAGACTCGGTCAAATTTAAAATTATTTTCTTCTCTGTTTTGTTTTTGTTCTTTTCTTTTCCAAAACAACCCTGTTCGTATATTCCCGTCACTTCCTCCTTTCTCAGAAGCATTCTTATTTTTAAGGCTAATTCTGTATTTTTTAACCCCATCATCTGCAAACTAAGGGAACTAGACTCCCAGTCCCAATGTTCTAGGTAACTCAAGAGAAATATGTTGATAACCATAACCTGTGAGGTTTAGGGTCATATAATACAAGACTTGCAACAACAACAAAAAAAATAGCTGCGTGAGTAATTCTGAGCTTCCAGAATGTGTCAGGAGAGACAGGTGCAGGACGGGTGCTCTCTCCCACCAGAAAACAATTCTAACTTGTCTTGATATAGCAAAATGTTGGGAAAGACATTTTCAGTTGGCCGGTCATTTTTGCTGAAACAACGAAGTTCAGGCTGCCGTTACCCCGGGAACAAGGGGACAAAGGAATGACAAATGGCTTGCTGTCCAGCTGCGTCCTTTTCAAAAGGGTGGTTTTCATCAGCCTCTCAATCCTGCATGCGGGAGGGCCTCCTACAGAACAAAGAAGCGGAGCCGCACGCCGCAAGACATTTATTTAAATGTCACTTATGCACGGGGTAATGAGTATTGAAGGAGTTCCATTTGAGATAATAAACCAATTTGGGGGAAGGAAGATGAAGTAATTAATTATTCAAGGGCAAGGATTTCTCCTCCGCTGCACGTCCCCAGATGGCCCTCACTCTTGGCTGTTTGAACAGGAAACGGGCCACGCGCGACATCCCTAAGTACTTTCTCAAGTCGGAAACCCACCGCAGCGCTCTGGAAATGGCCAGCCTCCTACGACCGGCCGGGAAGATGCCCGGCGCCATCAGTTCCTGGATCCGATGTTTCCTCGCGGTACCCCATGCCGCCGGCTTCCCCACCTGCAGGTGACTTCAGCCCCTCAGCCCCCAGCAAACCCAGGGACAGAAGTGAATCAACACCAAGGTCACTTCCCAGAATCTTTCCTTCCATCGACGGTTCCTAAAGAGAATATCCAAAAACCAGTGGTGGATGCACGGGACGTTTCTCTCTGCTGGATGGAGGGTCCCCCTGTCGGTGCTCTGCCCATCTGGCCACCACCACGACGACGACAACGGCAGGGCATGTGCCTTCTCTAAAAGACTTAGATTGTGTCCTCTTTTGGTTCCAAATATAGGCTTTTGGGGGTGATGGAAAATAAGGCTTCCATCTAGTTCAACATGATGGAATATGTTGCTTTGACCCAAACGTGTTTCTCCCCAAATCTTCCCGTGTTAGTCAGGGTTCTCCGGGGAACTAGAGCCTGCAGGCTCTAGTGTGCCCATGCGTGTGCCCACGTGTGCAGGTGTGTGTATTGTACGGAATTGGCTCGTGGGATGACAGAGGTTGACAAGCCTAACGTAGGCACTGGGCGAGCCGCAGGCCGGGGACAGCAGGGACAGGGAGGCCCTCCGAAGGCTGCAGGCTCCGGACCCAAGGAGGCTCAGGGTTTCTGCTGTCCTCCTAGGAAGGCGGGCAGGCGGGAGGAATCCCCTTTCCCTGGGGAAGGGTCAAGTCATCATATGACACACACCCCCACACATTAGTGAGGACAATCTACTCTACTCAGTCTACTGATTTAGACATGAATCCCATCCGGAAACACCCAGAATAATGTGTGCCCGAGTGTCTGGGCTCATGAAATGATCCATGGTCAGAGGAACAAAGGCAGAGCGGGGGAGACCAGAGTCTCACGCATGAGTGTTGGCTGCAGGGCGGGGAGACCGGCCCGGGGGACCCGTGCAGACAAAATCCCCAGGGAGGCGGTGGCCGCGGGACGAGAAGTTTCTCCCCGCGCTGACTCCCAGGGTCGAGGGGGACCGAGGGAGAAGGGGCACGCAGAGAAGCACAAGCCAAAAGGATTAGTTACAAAAACGGAAAAAACACTCTCTGCAGAAGAGGTGAAAAGATCACGTGCCCCGCGTCCAGGTGACTTCAGGACGGAAGCCCAGGATGACCACTAGGAAAGTGACGTGATGTCCCTGGAAGGGGACGGGAGTCTCACGGAGAGAGCCCTGAGCGCCCTCCTCCGGGATTCCGCACCTGTAGCGGGGGGAGCCCAGCCGGCTGCCCGCCCACTCACAGTCAGGGAGCCGCAGCCAGCGCTCTCAAGAAGCTGGCGCAGACCCGGGAGAACCACAGGAAGCGCCACGTTGGGGGGTGAAGCCTCCCACTAATAACAATGACATCTTGGTGACCACTGAGCCCGGAGGTCGGCCCGGGAGCTCGACGTCCTAGGGATGAAGACCACGCGGTCATTCCCCCAGCGAGGAGACGGTCCGCCTCTGTCTGTGGCCCGGCTGCCGCGGACGCTTCTGCGCCCCGGGCCTGAGCTTTCCCATAGCCAGTTAGGTCCGGGGGCTTGGGGCGGTTGCACGGCAGGGGGAGAGACACCTGCGGTTGGCCCGTGACGTTTACTGAGATTCTGCTTTTCCGTCTGCTGCGGGGTGAGCAGGAGCACCGCCGTCTCCCGTCTGCACCTGGGTACGCCCCCCCTTTGCATCCTCGCCCTGACCCCAGACACCCCACCCACCCCTGCCCCTCACTCCCCTTGACCCCTCCCATCTATCCACCCCTCCCATTCCTGAGAGCACCGATGCGAGAGAGGCCGTCTCTGCCACCATCTATGGCATGCACCTGTCTCAGCCGCTACTCCCTGTGCCTCCTGGGCCACCCGGCTCTCAGGGCAGGGGACACGTCCCTGTTACTTTGTATCCTTCGCCGCCATCCATCTCCGCAGCTGAGACGGCGCCGTAGCCCAGAGCTCAGAAGGTGCTTGGAGTCAGCCGGGCTGGGCTGCTCCCGGTCCCGCAGCTCCGGAGGCAGACCGAGCAGATGCTGGGGTCTTCCCTGTCCTCCCCCTGCTGCCCGCTCACAGGTGGCCACACTCCCGAGCTGGGTGTTTGCCCTCGGCCACGCTCCTGTTCCCCGAGCACCGTGAACTCCTGAATGCTGGGATCCTTTCCCGTTTGCAGCACCCATACACGACGCCTCCCTGGGAACACTCCTCTGCGACGGCCTCTGCTCACTGGCGGTAGCGTCTGAGACGCCCCTGCAGCGCAGAGTGAACAGGTCACTGTACTTCTGAGTGCTACTCCTCCCCGTGCATTTACATTATGTGTATCTGTTATCACTCTTTGCTGTTTCAAATGCCCGCGTGAATATGTTGTATGTGTGGTGCCTTGTCAACGAGTGTGAGAATCGAGGTCCGCAGCAGGAATGACTTTGCTGGCCCCATACCCTCAGCTTTGCCCATGGGGCCAGGCGCTCTGTCCCCGTGTGGCACCGGGCCACGGGCCTGCGTGGGATGTGTAGGAGTTCGGGCTGTTCCACACCCTCTCCGACACCTGGGATTCTCTGATTTTTCATTGGTTTCAGTAAGACCAGTGAGAAAGGGTGTCTGGTTATTTAAATCATTTCATCAATTACCAGTGAGGCTGAACATTTCAAAAATATGTTTACTAGTCATTTGCTTTTCTCGTGAATTGACTCAGGCTATTTGCACATGTTGCTTCTTCTTAAAAAGATCTTGTTTACTTTTTGGCAGTATGTATTCACTGCTAAACTTTGGCTTAGTGCAGGGAAAATATTTTCTTCTGGGCTGTCTTTATTTTTATGTTGTTTTGGCAAACAGCAATTTTAAAATTTGATGTACTTGAACCTTTAATTTTCTTCCCTTTCTGTGTCTTTTTAACGAAAGTCCGCACCACTCTGACATTCCTCGGACGTTCTTGTGAGTAATTGAAAGTGGTGCCTTCCATATTTCAGTTGGTAATCCCCGTTGAGTTTATTTTTCTGTATTTTTATGAGACAAGTTTGAGTCCAAATGCATATTGTTTCCATAAGGCCAAACAATGGCTCTAGTACTGTCCGCTTTCTACTCAGTTTGGGGTGGAAACATACATGATGAAACACAGCCGAAGTTGTACCAGAAAGGGACAGACTTTGTCAATGTTAACATTCTGCTTCTTGGAAACACTTGACACACCCTCCCTGTTTAAGGCAGGTGTCTTGGAAGTGTGAACTGTGTTTGCAGCCGACTGCTCGTCTGTGTCGTAACCTGACCGCTCGTTATCCTGTGACCTTGGGCTTGCTTCCTCGTGCCTGTGACCTTTAGTTTTCTCATCAGTGTTAAAGGAAAAGGACCTGCTATTCGTTATAAGAAACCAAATGCTGCGTGAATGTACCAGGGTTCACCTCTCCTTGCTGCCGACATTTACACTTATTCCAGAGTTTGGCTTTCACAAACAATGCCTTTTACAACGAGTAAAAACATCCCGGTACACACCGTTTTGTGCCCGTGTGGACTTTTGTTGGGTATGCACCGAGAGGGTGAATTGCTGGTGCACGGGGTGGGTTTATCCCCCGACTTCAGCTGATCTTGCCGGTTTACAAGGGTTTGCAGCCGTTTGCATCCCCGCAAGTGTGCGCGGGAGCTCCCGGTCCTCCACACTTCAACACAAGGGGCGCGGTTAGACTTCTGCAGCCGTGGGGGCAGACAGACCGCGGACACATGTTGTAAGTGTGATTCTGTCTTGCAGTTTACAAAGGAGATACATTCACAGGACGTTTGGATACTCTCTCACGAAGTGCTTCTTCAAGCTCTTACCTGTTTTTCTCTTTGGTTGGATATATTTTACTCAGTTGGTAGGAATGCATTTATCCCACAAAGTAAGGTACAATACAATTTTTAAGAGCTTCGCGAATGACTGAGCTACAATCACCTGAGTATCTTTGAAGTATACAGTTTGCGAGGTTTGGCCTCTGAATAAACTCTAAAACCATCAGCATAATCAAGAAAATGAACATATTCATCACCCCCCAAAAGTTTCCTCCCATCCTTTGCAAGGCTTCCCTTCCACTGTGCCCAGCCCAGGGCACACTCAAGCAACCACGGTCCACTCGGAGTTGCCATCAGTCAGTTCTGGGAACCTAGCCTCTTGGTCGATCACAGACGAGTTTGCCACCACGTGCCATGGCGGATGGAGCAAAGGTTATAGCTGGCTCCGCGGGCATGGCTGGGAAGTCGGGAATGAGGGATGCCCCCATCAGGGTGTTGTCAGGACGATAGCATGACATCCATGAGCCTCCTGAAGACCGAGGCTCTGAGCTGTGTTCTCGCCTTGTCGTTTCCATAGGCTAATTCTCCAGCCTACCGTTCTTGGCATGAGAACAGCGAGCTAACGCGGAGCACGGGGCTACTCTTATCATTGCTACTCGGGCTTCTGCTCCGTATTCTCACAACCCCACCAGCTCCCGTGACCCTAAATGACACTCCCTCATGTCCTCGGCTGCTGCACCCCCAGACTCTGTCCCTGCCACCTGTGACCCAAGTTCTCTGCAGAATACCCCGCCCGCCCCCCGGGTTACTCTCTCCACTCCTGCCGACGACTCTAGCCTGCAGCTCTTCCCTGGGAGCATTCGGACCCTAGGGCTCACACGTTTTAGTGCATTTCAGAATCACCTGGAGGGCAGACTGCAGCTCAGAGGGCAGAGCGTCTCCCCCCTAGTCCCTGAGAATCTGCTATTCTCACAGATACCTGCTACTCCGTGGCCTTGGCTGGAAGGATGAAGGTCATGGGCACTTGAAGGCCTGGAACCAGCTGACCGTCCCCCCCAGGACCAGACCTATCACCTCCTCCAGCCTCCTTGCTTATAAGCTGCCTTCTTGTAAGACGCTGCGAGTCACGTTCAGGTGTGCAGACGCAGGTAAACACACGTAAGTACGCGCAATACACATCCCTTTCACACTTTCCATACGCACATGTGCGCACTCACAGGATTTGATTAGATAATAAACTTTAATTCTGTCATTGAATGGGAACCATCTGGGGAGCAGAAAACAATAAGCGAGGTTTTCCAGGTAACACAGATACTCAGCCCGAGAGGCCAAGCCGACGCCGTCATTTTGAGTCCAACTGTTCTATATTCCCTAAATCCTGCATATTTATCTGTCAAGGAAATTTAAATGTTAACTGATTGAATCATTAACAGAATAAAAAAGGAAGTGAGAGGACACATGTGGAAACTTGCAAGTCAGCGGGCACCCCTCTTCTAAAGACAGATCTTGTCCGGGGCGCCCGGGGCGGGCTGCTGGGGTGCACCAGGACTCTGCCCTACGCACGGGGGAATGGAGGTCGGGACTAATTACTTGGAAAGGCTCCTAAAGGCCCCAGAGACAGAAATAAAATGTGGTCTAGGTTGAGCTCAGCTCTCGAACAAGCATGATCTGAAACTACAGTGCGAGGACATTGACCCGCCCATGTAGCACCTGAATCCTGGGTGACCTACAGGGCCCAGACATGGGTTTCCAAAAGTGCTTCTTATGGCAGTGGTTTCTATCGGGGTGGGTTTGTGGTGGGTTTGTGAGCTGGAGGAGAGAAAGCGAGCTGTCTTCTCTGAGGGAGAGCCCTGGGGCAATGGAGAGAAGGTCCGCTGTGGCCCCAGCCCATTGTCACTGCTGCTGAGAGTGACAGCGGCCCCCAGGGATGCAGCCCAGGGAGCTGAGAGGACGGGGGCCCCAAATGTCAGGAGTGCAGGGTGGGCTCTGCATCCAGATGGCAGTGAGGGAGCCCGGAGAAGGCTGTCAAGAATAGGAAAGTCACACAACACCGTCCGTGCCCGGTATCCCGTTCCCCAGCCACAGCCTGACCCTGTGGGCCACGAGGCGAGCACAGAACTCCTGCGGGGCAGTGGGGGCACCCGAGTGGAGGAGAGCCCCCTGCAGCTTCCCCTGACCTCCCTAACTGCCCACTCCTGCATCCGTCCCGATGGCAGTCACTGTGAGCCCTGCCCTGGACTCAGCCGGAACCCCGGGCCCTTCAGGCCTTAAGGAGACGCCCCCATTTGCTCACCCACCACAGACAAAAAGTCTCTTTTCTGGGCTCAGAAGATTCCCATAGGCTGTCTGATCACACGTGTGGGTGTTACATGGTACCTAGGTACACGTACTTCCTGTAGCATGAAGGGCTCCTATAAAAAGGAAGTTTCGTGTGTAGAGGGGATGTGGGGAAGGACTGTTTTCAAGAGAAACGAGTCCTCTTTTCCGCAGGCGGGTCTGGATGGGTTAAAGGGTTCACACGTACGAGCATCTACCAGGAGACGCTCACTGTCTGACGTGCTTTGACTGTGTGGATTCACTTATTCCTCGAAAGAAGTCTGAGTACTTATAATTTCGTTTGCATTTATTTTGTAAAGATTGTATTTATTTTGAAGAGAGAGAGAGTGGGAGAGCACAAGCAGGGGGAGGAGCAGAGGGAGAGAAGCAGGCTCCCCGCCGAGCAGGGAGCCTGATGTGACACTCAATCCCAGGACCTGAGATCATGACCTGAGCCAAAGACAGAGGCTTTAACCCACTGAGCCACCCAGGCACCCTGTCATTTGCATTTCAGATAAAACAGGAAAAGCCTCAGGTGGTTAGAGACCTTGTCCACGTCACAGCACCAGGAGTGTCCGAGCGGGTCCTGGGTCTCCGATCTGTCTCCCCCTCTCCCTCTTTGTTCCGGGGGCGCGCTGAGCAGGAAGGTCCCGCAGAGGACTCACACTCGCGCTGCTGCTGAGCTCTTACTGTTACCTCGTGAGATCGTCACAGAATCATCACCATTCTACAAATGGAAACATGGAGGCTTGGAGAGGTTAAGCCGTTTGCCCCAGGTCCTGCAGCTGGCTCCTGGGGGAGCTGGGCTGCGTCCCTGGAGATCAAGCAGGAGTAGGGAGGGAAGGGAAGAACTTAAATGCAGCTTGCATTGCCATGAGCGGGGTTTCTGAGTGCATTTTCAAAGGTTACCCAGAGTGCTGAGTAAATAATGGATTAGAGAGGCGTGAACGTGACCACGGGCAGGGGAGTCCTGGGGGACCAAGAGAAGAGAGATGCTGGGGGCAGGAGGAGGGGTGCGGCTGCAGGAAGGGGAGGTGGACATGCTCAGGGTGCATTTTATAGCCTGTGCTGATGGGATCCATCAAGGAGATCTAAATCAAGCTGACCCCCATCTGTGTGTGTGGCACCTCTGGGTGAGTGGGGGACTGGGGAGATCGGAGGAAAGAGGAGGTGCTCAGGCCCGGGCACGGGGGTCGGAGATGCCTGAGGAACATCGGCACACAGATGGCACCGACGTCGTGGGTATGTGACAACCACGGAGGGGCTGGGACCGAGGTGTGGATTTGGGACACATGGGACAGACCCCAGAGAAACCGTCAGGGCAGATAGAGGTGCAGAAAGGAGGCTCCCACTGCTGGGGTGGGGCAGAGGGAGGCGAGAACGCAGCCAGGACGAGGAGCTCGGCATCATCGGGAGAGCTGAGCCGGGCGGCCATGCGAGCCTCCCCCCAAAACCACACCTGCTGGTCCCAGACTGTTGGTCGGACCCAGCCAACCCCTCAGGGTCTGCGGGCCTGCGGGTGCCTCCTGCACTGCCCTTATCCAGCGGTGGGACCCGGTCACTTGTCCTTACCGCGAACCCCGGCACTGGGCCCATTTCACAGCTGAGGGAACGGAGGTTCCACGAGTCGCATGAGTGGCACAAGGTCCGGAGAGGGTCACCCGGAGGGAGCGGTCCTGCCCAGTGCATCCTTGCCCCGTGGGGCCCTGGCCAAAGTGGGACAGCTCCCGAGGAGACGTGCTGGGTGTGTCCAGGCCACGGAGCAGGGAACTCAGCGGGGAGTTCTGTCCCGCAGGCTGGCTGCAAAGCTGTGATCTGTACGTGTTTCTGCTTCTCAAGAGCAGGACGAGGGATGGAAAGCAGGTCAGCTGTGATGTGATGCTTCAGACTCTGGTTCCCGGGAGGCCGCGGAGGGAGCGCTAATGGAGCCAGCCTCTCCGTTGGCCTCAAATCCCTCAATGTTCCTGGGAGAAGCTCTACGGGGAGGTAGCAGCTGGGAGGCAGGCCCTGGAGAAAGCTCCCCGAATTTCTGACTCTGCTGCGGGAGGTCCCCTTGCCCCTGCTGGCAGGGCTTTCGGTGCCCCATCCCAGCCTAGCTTGCCCGGAGGGGGTGCTCAGCGTGGCAAGAGCAGGTGTGGGGTTTGGGGGGCCTTTTCCCTGCGGGGCCTGATGGAGGAGCCAGCTCTTGTCTGCACAGGACACATCCATGGGCTCCTCTGTGGCGGGGACCCCTGGTCCAGGCATGGGGTGTGCACACAGCCAGCACCAGCCTCCCCGGGGACTCTGGCAGGAAATGCCCATTCTCGGGCCCTGCGTGCACCTCCCAAATCAGAGACTTAGGGCTCTCTGGGGGTTCGAGCAGGTGTCCCAGGGGGTGTGGTGCATGCGCTGGCCCGAGAACACCGTGGGGGCTGACGGCACAGGTGCTGGAGTGCGAAGGAGAGAGCAGGCCACGGCCGGCCCCAGTGCCCAGGGGAGGGCCACTCCGCATAGACCCAGGCCCAAGAGCATTTTTGTGCGACCCCTTGGCTGCTGGGCCAAAATGAACACTGCTGTGATCATCGCCTGCACCTGCATGCATTTCCAGAAGCTGCGGGACAGAGTCCAGAGCTTAACATCTGATCAGAGGCACACGTACACGCACACGCGCTGTGTATCCAGTGTACACGTATTCCGTCCAAACTGCATTCAGTTATCCCATTTTGGAAAACGTTTATGGGGAAGAACCATACGTTCTCACCCGCCCTGCCCTCGGCTGCTCCACGATCGAGGAAATGAGTCCTGGGAGTTGAGGGAATTTATAAAACCTCTGGATTCATGTCACTGAAGTTCCGAGTCCTAAGCGTTGTCTGAAGAAATGGACCGACTTTGCTTCCGTAACAAAAATGACCTGAGTGACGGCTGTCATCTAATTGCTCTAGAAAAGTCACGGGGTCAGACCCTGGAAGACGCTTCTCTGCCCAGACGACCAAAGTTCTACACCCGGTCATGTTACCTTGAACAGGGGGAGAATTTTCTTTTATTTAAAGAATAACAACTACTAGTAAGACGTTGACGCTGACAGATTTAGTATAATAAGTGTTTCAGTTGAGTTAGGTCATAAATGTTAGTGTAACTGTGGAACCGCAAGGAATGAGCTACTATTTAGAAAGGCTTTTTCTATCCTGCATGTAAAATAATTTACTGGTAACTTCTAAAGGAGATATGGAAGATGGTTTTCCAAAGAAAGACCGAGCACGATGTGCGTGTGTAGGTTCTCCTAGAATGAAATGTGTGTGCAGGCACACACGCACGCGCACACACACACACTGAACACAGTACTGTAATTTTTTTAGCATCATCACTTAATTCAAAAATACTCGAATGACATAAATCAACTGATTTAATTCTTACTTTCACCAAATTGGGTTTTTTCAGTATGAAAATGGTTAATTTTATGAGCAGTTTGGAAGCTGGTAAGAAAAAAAAATTCATAGCTTTTGAACAATGGTTTTACACCTGAGATTGATTTCCCTTCATCCTTAATCAAAAGCTTTTATATCTTTTAAAAAAACAAACCAGGGCCGCTCGGTGGCTCAGTTGGTTGGGCAACTGCCTTCAGCTCGGGTAATGATCCTGCAGTCCCAGGACCGAGTCCCGCATCAGGCTCCCTGCTCAGTGGGGAGTCTGCTTCTCCCTTCAACCTCTCCCTTCTCGTGCTAACTCTCTCATTCTCTTTCTCTCAAATAAATAAATAAAAATAAAATCTTAAAAAAAAATAAAAAACCAAACCATTGCATTTCCCAGTTAGGAGACGAGGGGGCCAGAGGGTGCTCCGTGTTCCTCACTTGTCCACGGTTGCGGTGAGTAGGAGGTCGTGTCCGCGCCTGCCCGAGTTCCAGCTCACTGCCCAGCGCTGCCCACGCAGCCCAGGACCACGGTGGCTGCCTGCACCTTGGGTTGGAGGCACATGGGGGCCTTAAACATTAAGTCACGTTTTCATTTTCAACGACAAGCAGTGTCCTGCCTTCTAGTTGATCCGTTTGTCTGCAAAATGAAGAAACTAGAAATAGGGGATTGCAGGGGTGCCTGAGGGCTCGAGCATCCGACTCTTGACTTCCGCTCAGGTCATGATCTCAGGGTTGCAAGATAGAGACCCACGTGGGTTCCGCGCTCAGCATGGGGCCTGCTGGAGAGTCTCTCTCTCCCTCTGCCCCTCCCCCCACTCTCTCTCTCCCTAAATAAACAAATAAGATCTTAAAAAAAAGAAATAGGAAATTTTGGCCTGAGCTTTTCAACATCAGGGACATCTTGCGGTCATTTGTGGTGTGTCTGGGAGACTCCTTCTCCTAAAGGGACGAGAGTGAGACTAACCGTTCAACTAAAATACCTTCTGCTTTCCACACATGAATGTCTTGTAATGCTACATGTTTCTCCCCTCTGAATCCCTGCCCGAGGAAGTGAACCTAACAAGAAAGACATGAAAACTGAGGGCTAAATCCCTGTTTCTGGAGTCTTCTAGATACTTCTAGATCCTCTTGTTAATCTTACAGGCCTCCCTATGATTCCATTGCTGGACCCTTTGAACTGCGTACATTTTCCAGGTCTCATCAACCTGCCCTGCAGCTCACGGGTGACAGGAGAGGAGGGAAGTTGGTGTTTTTGAACGACGTTGTCCTGAAGTGAGATCAGCCGCGCTTCGAGGACATTTCCGGCAGCCGTTAGGCTCTGCCTCTTGAGAGCTGGGGGGCTCCGGGCAGCTCACCTCGCCTCTCTGCCTGGCTCCCTCGTCAGTCAGATGGGTCGGCCACGGCAGCTTCCCCACACTGCATGCGAAACGCAACGGAGGGAGCACAGATGCTTAGAATAAGGCACGTGTACAGAAAAAGCCGGAAAGATCGGTCTTCTCTCTCCATTTCCCCCATGGCTGTCAGGAAAAACCTCCTGAAGCAGGAGCAGCTGGCACCAGCCCTCTCCCTGGGCTCCTCGTTCACTGACCCGGGTGCAGCTCACTTATGTGGGTGGCAAGTAGGGCGTCCAGCTGCCTCTGGGGTGCACGGAAGGGGGGCTGTGGGGCTGCCAGGCTCCCCTGTGTCCATGACCATCAGTAGCACACCTCACAATTCGTTCCCACTTCCGTCAGCGACGGCTCTCCGAGCCACCTGTGCAAAGGACACAGATTGGGACAGAAGAAGCTTCAGGACATAAAATGTTAACTACGGGGAGATGCCAAACGCACGTATTCGAAAGTGAACCACGCACACTGGGCAAGGACAAAGGACCCTGGGTCTGGCCATCTTTCCAGGTCCTGTCACTGCTCCCAGGTGCCACGAACCAACCACATTCTCTCTGCTAAGGCGACCAAGCAATACGCTTGTGGGACCGACCAGGTCCCCGACGGCTGTTGGGTTCTGTCACACAAGTTCTTCCCATAACGGTGGAGCCTCGGAGCTAATCAGCTTTAAAAAAATCTTGTTTTTCAAAGTAGAGATGAAAAGAAGTGTGAAATCTGGGCTATTATTAGGACAGTGATGAAGCATTCGTCACTTATGCAAAACCATTGACAAAAGGTAAACAGGGCGGGGGGTGGGGGAGGGATAAAGCAGCAGATGGGGCTCCTGGCGGAGGGGACAGGGCTGGGACCCGGTCAGGCCAAGGGGAGCCTGGCTCGAAAATGTCACACACTTGGAACCAGCGAATGTGCCACAGCCCCCAGGATCCTGTCCCAGCTGCCTCCGCCCTCTGACGCTCTGTCGTTTCCCATCTTTGATCTTTATTTAAAGTGGGCGCAAAGATACCATAACTGCTACCCGCCCACCACGATGGGTCTCCCTGTGACAAACAAGGTATCACTCGGCCTAATTCGTGCTGCTCCGTGGAACTGGCTGTAGAGCTCCTTGGTGACGATGTTGGTCCAGAAAACAAGGCGATGGATCTGCGTGTTCTCTGTGAAGGAATTCGGGAAGGAGATGGGGCTGGGCATCGTGGAGCATTAAAAATAAATGAGGCGAAAGCAATCTGCTTTGCACATGGACGCACAATTGTTTGTACGCCCTTTGCAGCATGGGTACGTGTGTGTGTGTGTGTGTGTGTGTCTGTGTGTGAGTTAACAATGGGCAATCCATGGTCATATTCTGGGTCAAATTTTCTTTTCCTAAAATATCCCAATAGTGCTTCCGTCCCCTGACGGAACCTTACCGTGTGGTCGGCTGAGCCTCGTTCCTCAGGTAAGGCTGTTCCCCCGGAGGGCGGAGGGCTGGTGCTAATCAGGTCCTCTCACTCTTCCCTCGTATTCAGAAGGCTGTGAACACTGACAGTTGTGTTCTGGGTAAGCCCTTCCGTGTCTCGCTTTCCTAGCACGCGTTCTGTTGCTGTACACTCCTGACTTCAGAGGTGATTTTCATGACATCTTTAATAGATATTGCTTTCTGTAGTTAGCACGAGGGGGTCTGCTGGTTTCGGGCATGGGATTGCTAAGACCCCAAGCCTGGACAACATTCCTCTTGTGGTATTAATCTAGCTCCAAGAAACCCAAAGTGTTAGTCATAAGAAAAATGAAAAATAAATGATTGGGGAAACAGAGGAAGGTAGGAAGGAAGGGAGGACGGCGAGCTGGTTCTTGAAACAAGTGAGACATGCCACCTTCTGCCACCACATCTGCTTAGTTTAGAGCTAAGAACTAGGGTCTGGAAACAATTTGTAAGTATCTGCCCAGACAGCAAAATCTCACTAAATTTGTGTTTTGCCCTAAATAACACGGTCCCCCTGCCCCGCCCCACACAGGGCTGCCGGTCCTCAGGGGAACGACAACCCAGAATCACCACGGCCCTTATGAGAGCATTCCGGGATTGTGGAGAGTATTTAAGAAGTGTACTGAAAAGCAAAATCTTCAAAATTCCAAAAACAGCTACAGGGAAAGAAAGTTTCTCTTTCAACAGCTGGTTAAAAAAAATAATAATAATTAAAAAATAAAGAGACACAACAGGTCCCTGATGCAGAAGACGATAGGACTGGCCATGCTGGCTGCCTCCCCCATCTCTACGTTTGAGCCCTCGGTGTACCCTCCCGCTGCCTAAACCATCTTTACACAACCCTAACCAGCAGTCCGTCGAGTTAATGACCGCATACACACCCCCACATCTACCTTGGAAGGAGGCCCCCGTGAGCCCCGCCCGGAGTGGACAGGACTCTGCAGGATTCTCTAGGAAACTGCTAGTTGTTCCCTTAGACAGTCAAGGGAAAGCTAAAATTGAGAAACAGATATATTCCAACATAGGTGTGGGGGGGTATATCAGTCCTTTAACGTTTAGACTAGAGCCTACTTCTTCGAGGAAGCGAAAGCCTAGGATCTTAAAAATCTTTAGGGAACTAGAAACTGGGAACCAGCAGCTGGAGAGGGCATTCAAAGCTCACCTCCTCCTTTTACCCTTTCCCAGACCTCTCCCATTTATCTCAAAAACCTTGTCAATCCTTAGTCCTGGGAAACATAAGTCCTTCTCGGAGGAACTTACATTCTTTCCCTGTGATTTTGAGATTAAGATATTGTTAAGTACAGACCCCAGGGAGGTGATTCTTATCAGAATTGGAACAAAAGGGGGAAAGGTTATTTGACATTAAGACAAATGAAAAACCCCATGGCTTTGCCACAAATATTAGTAGAAAAACGTAGCCCCTCAGCAGCTGACCTTAACTCCCTCCATTTGCCAGAAAAATGCCTTGGATCCAAAGGTTCTTTATACGCTACTGAGTTTTGCGTTATCACACCCATCTCACCACTAAAATGTGTTAAAGAAGCCTGGTGGTATGTTTTCTGCGTTCATTGTAATGAGTGACATTTTCTACCCCACATGGTATTACCGAAGTTGATGTGTAGAAGAGCGCTCTTTCACTGGCTTAAAGATAATCCAGTGTTACACAAATTTGGTATTCATAAAAATTCTCAAAAATAAAATAGGAATTTAATCCAAATGAATTTCAGGTTTCCACGATCTAGGAAAGAGTTGGTATGAAAGCTAATTTAAGGTTGCTAGTTTGATTAAAGTAGAGTCATCAACTGTGGGTAGAATACAGACACACACCTTTTTTGTTCTACCTGGTTCATTAGCCAAATGAGTTCATGTTATTGATGCTGCAGAATTTGTCAACCAAAAAATACCTTAGAATGGTGGCTGATTTAGTCTGATGTCTTCTGAAACTTTCATAATCCAAACATAATCATTGGAAGCACATGATCGACATAGATGTAATGAGTTTGTAGGTGAACTTTGTAGCAGTGATTATGTTTTGTGGCCTGCCTGCTTAAAGATAATCTCCGGGATCTTTGTGGGGATCTGAAACTCTAGAGCTCTGCTAAGTTAAATGATGGAAAGTCACTGAGTGTCTTGGTCAGTTCCAAGTAGGATAAAATAATGCAATGTCAGTTCCTTAAGCTAGGTTTATCTACTTTGGCGTTCCTTGTAACACAGAAGCTAAAGATAAATTTGGATCTATTAGTAAACTTTCTTCCTGCTTTATTGAAAGATTGTGCTATGAAGAAGTATATGTTTCTAGAGATTATGAAGTGTATTTATAAAGCTGCCAATCTAAAGAGCGCTGGTGCGCAAACGGTTCACAATGGCTTACTACTTCGTTTTCACTAGGAATTCATTCTGAGGGTTAAGAATTCTAATTTCTGCATGGGGCTAAAGCTACCATCAATAACAGGGGAAGCAACTCTGTAAGGAAAGGTATGAGGTATGGAGAATTTTTATTAAAAAAAAAAAGAAAAGAATTTTGTCTTAGAACAATGCTGTTTATTTAAAGAGAGAAAATATGGGGGGAAATCTGAATGCAAAAAGAGAAAAATTTGTAGGAGATTTGTGCAAAAGAAATCTTTGAAAAGAAATCCTAATGTGTGATCAAGCTAAGATTAGAATGAATTTATTTTTTAACAGATTTATTTAAAAATGAGCTTTAATGTTAAAAGAACATTGGTACAAAATCAGAATTTGGTTTTTCCCTCTGTTAAGAGGGTAAAACTTTCTTAGATTAATGGCCGGGTCTTAATAAGAAATTGTAAACAAAAGTTTTTCTTTACCTTTAATTTAATCTGCCTAGAAAAGTAAAGATTTTTTCTTTTTTTTTTTTAAGATTTTATTTATTTCTTTGACAGACAGAGATCACAAGCAGGCAGAGAGGCAGGCAGAGAGGGAGGGGGGGAAGCAGGCTCCCCGCTGAGCAGAGAGCCCGGTGCGGGGCTCGATCCCAGGACCCTGGGATCATGATCTGAGCCGAAGGCAGAGGCTTTAACCCACTGAGCCACCCAGGCGCCCCAAGATTTTTTTTTTTAAGATTTTATTTGTTTATTTGACAGAGAGAGACACAGCGAGAAGGGAAGACAAGTAGAGAGACTAAGAGAGGGAGAAGCAGACTCCCCACCGGGCAGGGAGCCGGATGAGGGGCTGCATCCCAGGACCCCGGGATCATGACCTGAGCCGAAGGCAGACGCCCAACGACTGAGCCACCCAGGCGCCCCAATAAAGATTCTTTTTTACAGCTATTTAATTTTCTATATTTGTCTGCAAAGTCTTTACTTGTCACTGTGGTTAGCTGGGTAGTGTGTCATAGTGACCTACGGTCCTATTTGACTGAGTGTTTTTAAAACCTTATTGATACTTTTTGACAAACTATCCAAAACTGAAGTTCTAAATAAAGTCTTTTGACCTTTAACTTTGAGTTTTTCCAGGAATTTCTGGCAACAGCTCGAAGATTTGTTTTGGCTCCTTATAAAAAGGGAGCTATTCAACAAGGCCGGCTTATCTGATACGTTAAATTATACGGAAAACTCGGTCCAGCAAGAAACAATACTACGCCTTCTTTATGTTGTGTCTGGATAGATGTTCCAGAAACCATGCAAAATTTCTGGAAACCCGGTATGTCTGCATATAATGTCAACCGTTGTAATTCTAGTTAGTGTCTCCAAATGTGTGCCCCCCCCCCCCAGGACCGAACGTCCTTGTCAGTGAACTCTCATCCCGTCCGAGCTCTCGCCGCGGCCATCTTTAGGTGTCCGTTGTTTGCAGACACTAGTTGTCACTCTGAGGTTTTCACAGGAGCTTCCTGCAAATGCGTCTCATCTTCGGGGAAACCCGCGGGAGGGGATGTGGCAGGTAGTCTACGCGCGCGCCTGAGAACTGGCAGACGGCACGGCTGAGCTGGGGAGCACAGACTGCCCTGCTGGTCCTTGAAGGGACTCTGCCCAGTCCCAGCAGCCAGACTCGAGGGGCCCAGCCTTGCATCTGACAGCAGGAGGCTCCCCCCGCCGTCTACGGAGGCCAGAGGACTGCCAGTCAAATAGACATCGAGGTAGATGGCCGCCTCCCAGGACCCTGGGTCAGGCGTGACATGCTCGACTCCTCTCTTTCTTTCCATTATGTGGTGCCGGCCTGGAAAGGTGATCCCATCATCTGTACCCCCAGACCACTGCTAAGGGGGTCACTCCCCTTGCAGCCTCCTGGATGTGTCCTCAAGAACCCCCTCTGTCCGTTCACAGCGCCACCTGGTGGACGGGGTTTGGGCCCGACCCGGTGTGTCTGCAGGGGGCCATCGTCTCCTCCTTGTACATTGCAACGTCTCCCAGGCCGGCACACGGCCAGGCAATGCCTCCTCCGTTGTCCAGCTGTGCCGCTAACCAGACAAATGCAGTAAGACGTCTCCCTGGTCCATCCCCGTGATACACGGCACCGAGTTAGAAAGAAAACCTGCCAGAAGGCGTTCACGACTCGGGATTCCCTTCCTTTGGCCCTACTTCTCTGGTTAGACATGGACAGAAATAAGAATGTGACCGGAAACCTGGCTCCTTCAGCAAGGGTTTTCTTTGGCGTGATCGTGATTGGTTTGGGTCTCGGGAGCCCGGCTCCAAGGTGTACCCCAGACACTGGGAATTACCCTACTTGGAACATCACCATCACTCCTTGGGCAGTGCCTTCTCTCAAAAGCGTTAAACGTGTTTGTGACCACGCACCACCAAGCACACGGTCCCCCCGAGACTGCAACCTCAGGAAAAGAACAACACGGGCCCCCGACCTCAGGGTCACGAGCCTGAGGTCCTGAGCTGTGACTTTCACGGAGAGGGAACAAACGCCGCGGCCTGGGAGCCCCACACGTACGGGGGGGTGGGGCAGTGGGCGGGGGGGACAGACGGGGCAAGAACCCGGAGTGCAGCAGACGGGGCTCCGATGCCTTAATTTTGATCCCATCTCTCAGGTAGGTGGACACTCTGATCCAAAGGGGGATTAGTAAAAAGTGAACCCTGGGACCAGAATACAGTCACTCACGCCGGGGACAGCTGAAACGCGCCCCCCCCCCCTCGAAATGGGACCTCTAACCAGCCAGTCTGGACTCACCTGGTCAGCACTGGAGGAGATCCGCCCTGATACAGCCCTTCCAGTCCCCTTGGTGGGGCGACCTTGCCCAGAACCATACGTGCTGTGCTCCTCGTTTCCTTTTCTCTGCTTCCTCTCTGCCTCTACAAACCTTTATTTCCGTGCAGCTGGCTGGAGCTCATCTCTGCGTGCCGGGAAGGGTGCCACCCGACTCGTGACTCGTTCCATAAAGCCACTTAGACCTCCAAGTCTCCTCGGTTGAAGCCGTTTGTTAGCGTTAGAACTCTCCTAGGCCACGTCTGTGTGGTGGGCGTCCCACTAACGCATGCCAGGGTGCTAGCAGCTGGCGTAGACGTCCACACAGTGCTGGCAGGTGCCGGCCCCTCGGGGTCGGGTGCCTAAGACCCCGACAGTCCTGCAGATCCCTCTCCTCGGAGTTCCACGCAGAGATGTGCCCCGCACTCGCCGCCCGGAGCGCGTCTCTGAGCCCAAGAAGCCGGGTGAGGAGGGTTTGACCAGCCGCTGCCCTTGAAGAGAGAGCGCCGGGCCCACACACAAGGACACGGGCAGCTTCTAGAAGGACACAGAGTCCCACAGACACTCCGGAAAGCAATGCCGTCTCGCCCACGCTTTGCTTTCAGCTGTTGTGAGACCCACGTCAGATGTCCAACCATCCGTGCAGAAGCTGCCTGTACGGGATGGGGACGGGAACGGGGCTCCCTGCTGTCAATCTGGCTTCCGGTGGCCAACACAAGCAGGGGCTTGTGTGGGGCTGGTTGTAATGTCTTCATTTTTAAACTATGCTTGAAAAAAACAGAATGAGTTTAGAGGCGCAAGTCTCAAGGTCACAGTCTTCCTCTTCCTGCCAAAAGCCAAAACTGGATTTTGCTTCAAGGCATCCTGTGCTTCTATGGGGCCAGCCCCTGAGCTCCCAGGGACGGTTACCATTGTGCTCGGAAAACGGCTTGGTGAAAAGCCTTGAGCCGACCCAGGGGGACGCCTGCTCCCTCCATACCCATCTCCGGTATTCAGATAGTCCAGTGGACAGAGAAGAAGTGTTTACTCCCCCGAAATGGGAAAATGCTGCATCATAGGGGGGAGGGTGACAGCCTTGCTATGACCAAGACAGTGTGGATGGTTCTAGAAATCCAGAGCATCTGAAAGGGCCGCTTTCCACACTCACTTATCACGGGAACTCGGCCGACTTCAGGGGGAAGAGCCAAAACAGCTTCTTGCGCGACATGTAGTTGACTCGGGGGATGTAAGGACCTTTCCCCAAACGTTCTGAACACAAAAGCAGAACGGACAGCGACGAGCCCCTGCTGAGTTGAGAGAGCAAAACGTGGGGGACGTGAGGGGAAATTGGTGGCTGCGGGTGTCCCCGGATGTGCTCGCGGGTTGTTGTTTTATCGGGGTTCTCGGGCTGAGGAGACAGCGCTCTCTGTGAGGCGGAGGGGGGCTCCGTGTCTCTCGGTCAGGGCAGGGGGTGCCCAGGTATTTCAGGGGTGACCCAGAGGGAGGAAAGATCGGGAAGGATGGGTATTTCAGAGAGAAAGTGCAGCGATCCAGGAATCTGGAGCCGGACAGTAAGGAGACGAAAGACAAATATTGAATCAGAGCAAAGCGGGCAGAACGGGCAGGACAGAGGACGAGGAGAAGTGGAGGGAGGAGGAAGACGAGCCACCGGCCCCCGTGCCCAGGGGCGGCCCCTCCCCGGCACGGCTGCCAGGACTGCCTGTCTAGGCCACTGCCGCGGGCCGTCGCCAGACTCGGGACCGGACGGTGGTCTGATGATGCTGGGCGGGGCCTGACATGTGGGGTCCAGGCAGAGGCCCCTCCTCACGGAGGGTCCCAGTGTCCCCAGCACCGAGAACCAGTAAAGCAGCAGAGCAAGGAGACAGCACATCCGCCTTCCCCAGCCTCCGAAAGCGTGTCCTTGACGCCCCGTGCCGGGCTCGCCCGTGTGCGGAGAAGCCCGCGGGTCCCAGCCTGCCCCCTGTCTCCCGGCACGTGTGTGCTTTAAAAGGAAATGGAAAAGAGGCCTTGAGGGGGGCGCCTGGGTGGCTCAGTGGGTTAAGCCTCTGCCTTCGGCTCAGGTCATGATCCCAGGGTCCTGGGATCGAGCCCCGCATTGGGCTCTCTGCTCAGCGGGGAGCCTGCTTCCTCCCCCTCTCTCTGCCTGCCTCTGCCTACTTGTGACCTCTGTCTGTCAAGTAAATGAATAAAATCTTAAAAAAAAAAAAAAAAAGGCCTCGAGGGAGAACCTGTTCCCTGGCCTTTCTGACTTCCAAAGCCTCAGGCCGCCCTGGCTCCTGGCGCCCCCACCACGGGCCTCTGCTCCCGGCTGCTTGCTGAAGTAGGAGAGAGCCCCAGCTGCACAGAACTGAGACGGGATTGAAGGGGTGAGCCTCTGTTCCGACGTGGGGGCGGCGGGGGCCGTGAGGGGCATCTGTGGTCCCGTCGAAGTGGACCAAACAGGAAATAGGGTCTGGAACGGTGAGTAGGAGACCAGCAGAGACACTGAAGAGTTTCTGCCAGAAGTGACAGGCCATGAGGATAAGCAAGCAGCAGGTTTAAAAAACAGAAGAAGAAAAAAGTGGGCTGAGACAGCTCGGGGCTGACGCAGAGTCCGTGCTCAAGTCTGAGGGACCACGAAGGGGAGCTCGAGGAATGGGGCAGACCCCACCCCTGTTTAGAGCTACGGGAATAACCCCGGCAGAATCAGAAACACTCTCTTGCGTCTCGAAATTCCTTGCCTGCCTCCTGCCGCTCGTGCTGTTTGTTTGCTTGTTACCTCCGCTCTGCTGCAGTAAAACCTCCCGACACAGAGACGTCTCTGGGGTCCTTGCCTCGCCTCTCTCCCAGAGCAAGGTGCATCTTCTGGGAATCTGCAGACGATGCTCTGCCACGCTCCCTGCTGTGACGTTTGCTCCCATGCTTCAAGCCCCGATCACTGGGGTAGGAGGGGTCTCTGCGGAGCAAGGGGGGTGAGGCGGGGGGGAGCGGCAGGTGCTCAGACAGTGGCACTGAACCGGAATTTGGGGGACGCATCTGAGCAGGCCTGCTCTGCTTTCCCGAAACCTAAGGCGTGAGCCTTGTGACAGCAGCTGTCCCTGACACCTTCATGCCTGGTGCCCCTGGGGGGGCACAGGAGCCCCAGCTCAGGGAAGCAGCCCTGAGACTCTACCCCTCAAAAATGGTTTACCATCGGATGCACTGATTTCCCTTTTTTTAAAACTGCAGGCACAGCTGTCTCGCTGGAGAAAGAAGGGCGTGTTCCTGGGAGGGGGTCAAGCGTGAACGAGAGGAAGTCGGGAGCTTCTTCTGCCTTCTGCTGTCGTCCAGTGGCTGGTCACGGCGGTGGGGCCGCGGGTGTGGGAGGCCTTGCACACTCAGGGTCTCACACAGCAGCCTGTGCGTGTGGCCCCAGCAGGTGTGTCTCCCACACCATCAGTAATGTGAGTCCAGTGTTTGTGATGACGCCTGGCACACGGGAGACCGCCACCCCCATCACCACAGGGACCGCAGCTCAGAACCCATGAGTTAACTCTCCCCAGGAATAGCGCGGCCAGCCGGGGGCAGAAGACCGGTCCTCGGATGGAGCACACTTTCCAGCTCTGCATCGAAGCAGGAGCCTTTCCTCCAGAAAGTGCCAAGCCCCTGTTCCCTGTGGAGACCCACTGTTGCCGTCCTCCTTCCCCCCAGGAGCACACCCAGAAGCGAGACCCCAGAGAAGGAGGCCGTCCGGCAGGTGCAGCGCACCCAGGGGGGCGTGACAGGGAAGGGAAGGGGCCGGAAGGCAGCGGGAGAGGGGCTCGACCAGGCTGGCATCTCTGTAGGCCCCTGGAGCTCCGCCCCTCCCGCAAATGCAGCCCTCCCTCAGCAGGGGCCGGGGAGATGGGCCTGTATTCACCGAGCGGCCCGTCCACGAGGAGGCTGCCAGCTGCGAATTCCCATGTCCACACAGACGTGGACAGAGAAAGCTCCCAAGGTTCCAGAGGTGATTCTGGGCAAAAAGGAAATGCAGGCAGAATCAGTGCAGATCCCATAGGCTGGACGGCTGTGTTGGGGACCTATTAACAACTCCTGTGACATTTACACTTAGGGAGAAGCTTCTAGAAGCCACCAAAGGCAGATTCAGGTAAAGATGGTCCGTTCCAGTAGGTTCCTGGACAAAGCAAGCCACCGAGCACTGGCTATTTGCTGACACCAAGGGTGGTGGGAGCAAGGGGACGACGTCTGGGACCAGCCCCTGCTCTGCCCCTCCAGGAGCTCTGTGGTCTCCAGCGAGCAGCTTGGCATCCCTGTGCCTCACTTTCCCCTGCTGTAACATGGCCCTGATGCTCTCACTTCCCTGGGAAGGGCCCTGGAGCATCTCGCGCATCACATACACGAAGCCCCCCCAGAGGGCCCAGCACAGTTTTCACTCCCTGTCTTTCGTGAGTTGTTCTTGTTTAATGAACGCTCTGATCACGTGGGAGCTCCGATGAGAACGAGGCATCTGTGCGGCCCCGAGCTCGTCTGCAGAGAACAGGGGCGTGCGTGTGTGGGTGTGTGCACATGCATGTGCACATGCGTGTGCGTGCGTGAGACCCGGGAGCGGGCCACGCAGGCCGCCGGTCACCCAAACAGCCCCGTCCTATTTTATTAGGGTCATCTGAGCTTCAGTCCTGAATCCTAGCAGCGTGTAGACAGGCGTGAAACTAACCTACAAAAATGTAGGGTCGTGTAAAATAGCCCGTGACACGCGTGCGCTCTTCTTGCCAGGTTTCTGGACGCGGACGCCATGTCGCGCTGGGAGACGGGGCTGCCATCCGCTCTGTCATCCTGCACCGTCCGCTCCAGCAAAGGCCACGGCATGTTAGTAACTCCTGCAGACAGACGAGGGAAGCACTACGCCTGACGCTTCTCACGCTCGGACTAAAACAAGAACCCTCTGGGGTTGGGCCTTTTTTAAATGTCTTTCTCAGGCCTTCCAAGGAACGAGGTTAAATGTCCGAACAAGACAGGACCGCATCCGGACCTCCCGCGGGGCCCCTTCCCAATGCTCTGCAGATCCCAACCCTTCCAGCGCCCTCGGGTTTTTGCTGGAAGCAGAGGCTTTCGGCAGGTTGAGCCTGCACTGCCCTCTGCTGGACAACGGGGGCCAAGTCAGGCGGGGAAATTCTCACCAGCTTCATGAAAATCACACAGGAGCAAAGGGAGGCTGTCCCAGCTGCAAAGGCTCTCACTCTTGAGAGGCAGACGTGGGAGGTCAGTGGCGCATCTGGAGCTAGAGGGACCGTAGGGGTTGCGGGGACAGCTGGGCTGGGGGGGGGGCAGTCTCAGGCACGTTGATCTCCTGCTCTGTCTCTGCTTCTAATCTTGGAAAGGGGCTCATCTGCAAGGACACCCCAGGACCACGGAAGAAAACGCAAGCAGAGTCTTTCGTCGCAGAGTGTTTTTCAATGAACATTGGTTGTCATTCCTCCAACCTCCTCCTTAAAAGGGCAGAGACTCGGACTTGGCCAAAGGTCCTCAGGTCATCTGACTGCTTCGGGACAGAGCAGGGGAAGTCCAGACCAGAAACTTCCACCTTCCCCTGGTCTCCAGTCCTCGGCTCTCCCCAGCTGCTGCCTCGCTGGACACCTGATCTTGACCCTCTGTCTGAGCAGCCCTGTCCCCCCGACAAAGAAATGTCGCCTCTCCCCAGCAGGGCAGGCCAGGCCAGGGCAGGGTGTGGTGCTGGGGGGCACGTGCTACAGGCTCTGTCCTACAGAGATCAGTGTGAAGCCAGCACAGTTCTCAAGTGGGGAGACATTCCCACGCGCCGTGCCCACTTGGGTTGGGCAGTGGGGTCCGAGGGCGAGGACCGTCAGCCGACGGAGCCCACTGGTCCACACGGAAGTTCACTCATTTGCTCTACGTTCACTTACCCTCCATACTGATGAACACCACTTGCCAAAGAAACCTTCTCGGCACTCATGGGGACGGGGTTCCAGATGGCCTCCCGCCACACCCTCGCACACCTGGTGGGTGGACTGGTTCCCTTTTCATGCGGTTTGTCACACCCCCAGGATGGTCTGAAACCCCGACCGGGACATGCTCAGAAGATCCTGCCAGGGGAACAGCCCCGCCGTAAACAAGTGAAGCGGTCAAGGGCTCACGTTGACTTAAGCCGTACGTCCCCAAGGCCGCCTATGCTCCCGCCGGGACCAGCCGGAGAACCCAACACTAGGGTTCTGCTTCCAAGTAGACCCCACAGGCACAGCAGCACCGGTACTTCGGGCGCCCACAGCACCCGGACACGGCACGGGATGGATCGAAATCATCACCACTCACGGTTTGGATAGGAATTCCAGAAAACCCCCAGCCGGGCCACCTTCCGCCATGTTTAATCTTTCCTGTTCTTACTTCTCATCAGATCATGAGAAGGATCGTTTCTATCTCGCAAAATGGTGGTACGGAATAGAGACAGCCAGTGTCACGTCCCACACTTGGAATGGGCACTGAGGAAATGGTAGCTGCCCGTGGCCATTTCTGTCCCAGGCAGAATACGCAGGGGGACTGTACGCAAGGTCCCGTTCACGTGTCGGCGCAGATAAAAACATGCACGCTGATTTCCGATTTTATTTATAAAATACTTACTGCCGCTAGAAAAAAGGAACGAATACACACTTGGGATTACAAGGGGTCAGTAGGTTTACTCAGCCAAGGGAAAAATGGAACAGACGGCGCTTTGGGGCGGGAAGACAGCTGCTTCCTCCGCCTCTTGAGGCAAAGCTAATATCTTTTATGGAAAGCTGTGGAGATCGCCACTAAGTAAAAACGAGATTTAACCTTGTGTTAAGGAATGAAATCAGGCTTTCCCCCTCACTTGTCTTCTTAAGTATCCTGAGGAAGTCAGAGAGAGACCTCATCTACCGGCTGCAGTTGGGCCGACTGACTGACATTTCGTGGTGCAGGAAGTTACGATCGTCTGTAGAAACGCTCTGCTCCCTGAGGCACTCGGGGTCACTGCCTCCCCACCCCCACGGGGAGCACCTGCTGCTTTCGGAGGGACAAGTGACGGCAGGAGGGAGTTACGAGGACAGTAACCTCAGGCCGGAGGACGCAGGGACCGCCAGCCTCTGTCTTCGGGAAACAAACTGCGGCTCTGGCCCTTCCCAGCTCTCTGACCTTGGGCAAGTTCCTCACCAGCCTGTGCCTCGGTGTCCTTTCCTGTGAAATGGAGATGACAGCGCCCCAACCTTATTTTAAGAGTGGATCGGTTAATACCTAGAGAGTAGCGTGTCGTCACTACTGTTCGTGACATGATGCTTTGGACTTTACTGCTATTTTAAAACCTTTCGACTCAAAATAGATGCCAAGACCTCCTGGAGAAGCTACTCTTGACAGTAACAAGGGAACTCGCTCAGGCAAGAACATTGGCTTGGAAACTCTGCCGGGAGTTTCCCTTAAAGGGCAACAGACTCTATGACTTGGCAATTTCACTCTAGATCCTAGAAATTTGCCCAAGATAAAGAAAAATATAAGTCCCTAAAAAAAGACTCAGACAGGAATGCTTATAGCAGCTTTATTCAGAATAGCCAAAAGCTGGACACGACTCAAATAAAAATGGACACCTAAAAAATAAAATAAATAGACAAATAAATAAAAAACGGACAAATAAATATATGTTTGATAATAAATGGAATGCCAACATGGGTGAATTTTAAGAACCTGACATGGGTGAAATGAAGCCAGACACACAAGAGTGTATGAATGTATGATTTTTATTTAAATAAAGTTCAAGAAAAGGGACGGAGAGAGGAAGGGGGAGATGGGAGGAGGGGAGGGAGGGAGGGAACGAGGGGGACGGAGGGGGACACGCGGGCTTGCGCGGCTGGAGCAGAGGGTAGAGGCTGCACGGGGCACAGCTGCAGGACCCCGGCTGGACGCCCGTGAGGGCCCCCCCCCCCACTCTGCTCCCGCAGCCGTGGTCGTCTCTGCCCGCCTCCGTCAGGCGTGCTTTCTCCGTGAGCCGGGAGAGGGAGGGCTGTGGCCACAGAGCCCTCTGCCCGCAGGAGGGGGGACCCTCCCTTTCCCGGAGTTCCGACGGCCCCTGTGGAGGGAGCGTCCAGGTGGGGTCTGAGCTCCACACCCGCCCTGGGTCCGCCGCCGTGGGCTGCCCCGATGAGCCCAGATTTCGGGAAAGGAGGGAAGAGTAAACGTAACAGCGGAAACAGACAAAATAGAGAATGGAAACAAAAATCAACAACATCGACACACCCGTAGCTAGACTAAGAAAAAAGGAGGGAAACAAGCCAATAAAATCGGGAATAAAAGAGGAGCCACGACAACCGATGAGGAAGCGACGGAGAGCCTGCGGGAGCACCTAGTGAGCGGCCGGGGACGCGTCTCCACACTCCTGTGTCCTCCCCACGCAGGGCTCGGTCAGTCCGAGCCCCAGGAGGCAGCTGCAGCACCAGAGGAGACGAGTCTTAGGAAATGAAAGTGTTGAGAGTGGAGGGAAGAACTACAGAACTTGGAGCTCCCGGAATGGAACAGATATCCTAGGGCTTCTCAGATTCTCGCCGCAGCCCCCGTGGAAGGAAAACGCTGAACGCACCTGTGTCTGTGTGGGGAGTGAGCTGCCCGGAGCAGACTCGGGGAAGGGGGTCCCCGGCGAAGCCCAGGCTGGGACAGACTCGGGGAAGGCGGCTCCTGGCTAAGCCCGGCCTCCCCAGGAGGCAGCGACGGGGCTGAGCCTGCTCCCTGACCTGGCACGCTGGCATTTCCCTGGACCCTGCTGGGCTTTGGGTGCTTCCAATGTGCCGTCCCCGAGGTCGCGGACGGAGCGATGCTGTCCGGAACCCGAGTGCTTTCTCCAAACCCAGTTTCCTCCACTGATGTAAAAAGGGAAACAATTTTGCATGTAAAAGCACGTGCTCGCTGTGACGGCTCCATCGGCACAAGGAAGCTGATGTGTTCCCTGTGGTGTAACGGCCACTTTTTCTGAGAAGTTGTTTTGGGGGGGATTTTCAGCAAGTTCTTAGGTTGTAGGCTCCTGACTTCAGTTTCCAGGCATCTGCAACGAAACAAGGTTTACTCATGGCCCAAGGCTGATCGGAAGCAGAGACACGGCCAGCTGCAGGGCCTCACCCCTGCTCCCGGGGTGAGAAGAAAGGGTGCCCTGGGAGCCAGCACCTGGCTCTCTCCTGGCACAGGCTGGAGATTCCTGCCCGTGGTCCTTGTTCTCGCCTCCAATGGCCTCCAAGCTCGTCACCAGGTCTCCGATCCTCGGAATGGGTCAAATCAAACCTGTGATTACATTTTAAAACATTATGATGATAAACTCTTTGCCGTTTCTGAGCAATTAGACAGCCACAGAAGGGGTTTAATTTGGAATTCAGGAAGAACTTTGCAGTGATGGGAGTTTTGCGTCTCCAGGAAAGATAACTGAGGGTTTCCTTCTGTCAGTATGGACAGACGTCAGTCCAGCGATCCCTGGTGGCTTAAACGTAAGCAGGGGAGCTTTCTGTCTCCTTCACTCACATGGTATTTTCCCTGTATTAGAATCAAAGAAAACGGCTCTGAAAGAAGGCTTCAAGTGCAGAAGGTCCGTCTGCTTCCAAACCCAGGGATGAAGGTCATACTGTCAGTCCTGCAGTTTAGACACGGCAGGACGCTGAATGGGCTTGGGGTCCGGGTCGGGCCACAGAGACAGGAAGGAGAACGTGCTGGAAAAGCCGGTGACGGGTGAGCAAAGCCTGTGGGACGGGTCACAGCGCCGTGCTGAGCAGTGCACTGTGGTCATCAGACACCAGCGAACGTGGGCGAAGCCGGGAGAGGGAGGCATGGCCACGTTGTAACCATCGCTGCAGCATTCCTATAAATGAAATTATTCCGGAACCAAAAGTTTATTTAAAAATAAAGGACGGGGAGGTGTGCCTGAGTGGCTCAGTCAGCAGAGCATGTGACGGACTCTAGATCTTGGGATCATGAGTTTGAGCTCCACGTTACGCATAGAGATAACTTAAAAATAAAACCTTTCTTAAAAAATAAAGGACAGATTTCCATTTATTTGCCAATTTCTGAATCCAGTTTATTTTCTGTACTGAGTAATAATACATGTTTAACCCCTTAATGTGCACGTAAATCAGGACGCCTAGCCAAGATCTCCGAAGGCTCGATAAATGAACACACTTCTTCCTCATTGTCAACCGTGAGATAAAACAAAAAAGTTCAAAACACTTAAAATCTTAATATAACGCAAGAAGAACTTAAAGTGAGAATCAGACATTGAAGCAAAAAATAACGTTTGAACCTGATCCTACTCTGTAAGCACATTTGTACCATAATGTTTTGAACAGAATGATCCTTTTTAAAAACATTTTATTTATTTATTTGAGAGAGAACGTACACGAGCAGGGGAGTGGGAGAGGCAGAAGCAGGCTCCCCGCCGATCAGGGAGCCCGATGTGGGGCTCGATCCCAGGACCCCGGGATCATGACCTGAGCCGAAGGCGACGCTTGACAACTGAGCCGCCCCCCTCCCCCGGCACCCCAGAGCCATCTTTTTAAGAAGTTTCTGTAGCAGCCCTCCGGGGAAGGCAAACAGAGCTTTCTGTTGGCCTCTTACATTTCTATCTCCCTCCTTCATTATTCTACAGGAAAGAGGCGCGTGGACCAACCTGTGGGAAGTGCCTCAGGTTTAATGGTAGATTGGATGCAGGCCCAGAGAGCGTCTCTGCCTTCTGACTCTGGGGTTGGCAGGGGGTGGCCGGGGTGGCAGGTGTCTGACCCTGGCGGGCTCTGAGGATCGTGAGACCCGTGTTTCTTCTCCCGGACTGGGACCCACCAGCCAAGCCAGCTCAGGATAGGGGCACCGTCCCAAGTGTCTTGAATGCGTTTGTCAAACCAGAGCCTCCCTTCCAGTGACCCGGACACCACACCGTCTCCTGCCTGGGACTCCATGTAAGCCCCTCGAATACTGTGGATCTTCTACTCAGAGGTCAGCACGCTTGCTGTGTACAGAGCCTGAGAGTAAAAATGTGAGGCTCTGGGGGCCGCGTGGACTCTCTGGAGCCTGGTCTCCTTTGTCCCGTGCCCCCGAGTGTTTTCAACAACTCTTTACAAACACGAGCAGCGTTCTTGCCGTGGGCGGCCGGACACAGGGGCCGCTGGCCAGACTTGGCCTGTGGCTCCAGATTGCCAATCCCTGATGCCTATGGACACCACTTGTAAATTTATATTTTACTGAACTACCTCAAGGGAAAAGAAAAAGTACAAGTCCCTGTGAACACCCTTCCCGTGAGATGAGCCAACGTGCCTAGATCTGCAGGGCCGTTTCCCGGGGCGGGCCTTTCTCTGCTGTGGCCTCTGGGTTCCGGCAGGAAGGCTGTGGCTTTGTGGGGTTTGTGCAGAGAGCCCGAGCCTCACACGGACGCTGGCCGAGGACCTCCACGGAGGCCCAGAGGGACCCGAGAGCTTCCCGGGCTCTGAGGCTGGAGGACCTGCAGCCTCCTATCTCCGGCGCTGCCAGGACTCTGACGGTGCTCACCTCACACCCCCTCCCCTGAGCCCCAGGGCCAGCCACTCCCCCCACCCCGTGCCCTGCCTCTCTCGCCAGCAGCAGCGGCATGCCCAGGAAGGACCTTCAGAGCTCTCCTGGCTGCTTCTCCGCTGTGACCCCCTCCCCGGACAGCAAGGATGCTGAGACCCGCTGGGCGGCACGGGACCGTCCCGTCCCAAGAGAACCTTCATCCCTCATCCCTGAGCCCTGATGGTGAGCGGTTCTGATGCTCCGCATGTTTTCAGTGCTCAGCGCAGCCTCTGACAACAGGGAGAACGCAGAGCGCGGGACGCGTTTGGGATGTCCCTAACCGCAGCTTCCAGGGAACCGAGGTGGATGCCGGGGCAGCTCCCAGGCACGGGGCGAGAACACTGGGTGCGGATGCTGTCCACCCTCTCCTGGGACAGCCTTTGCCCTCCTACAGCCTCCGGGGTCTAGCTGCCTCCGAACGGACCTTCACTACAGAGGGTCAGAGCAGGGAAGGTGTGGACACGGTGCCGCCCGTCGTCCCCTCAAACGCAGGAGGACAAGCAGGACGTCTAAGTGCTCGGTTCTGCACAGCTGGCGCGGCTGTTTGGTTTCACGGAAATCTTGTCCCCGTCTGTACTTCCTACCAAGGAGTCTCCATCATGGCAAAGAACACAGAAAGGGGGGACTTCGTTAAATCGGTTGCTCGGAAAGACAGCAGCCGTCGGCCTCTGGATGACGAAGTAAACTAACACAGACCCGTTCTGTATCACCAGTCATGGCTCCATGAACTTCTGACACACACACGCGTGCCTGGCCGCATCCGTGAGGGCAGCAGAGTAGAGAGTGGCCTGTACTTGCTTTTCAGACGCTCGGCCTCGTGTGAGTCACCAGAAACATCAGAAGGACGTAGCACTGCGAGCAGATCACCGCTGGAGAACCGCCGTGTGTCTCCAGACTCAGTTTTCTGCCCGACGGCCGTGAACCGGAGGACAATGTCGCTCGGGCTCCCTCCTTCATCTCCTCCGAACTGAATTCGAGAATCTGTGCTTGGAGAATCCGGGGCCAGAAACAGACCCGAGTGTTGATACGATTTGGTATTTGGTAAATATGGTAATTGTCTTTCTCTGTCTGACTCATTTCACTTAATGTAATGTCCTTGAGGTCCATCCACCTTGTCGCACACGGCAAGATTTCATTATTCTCACGGCCGAACAACACTCCCCTGGGTGTAGACCTCACGTATACTTTCTCCAGTCACTGGCTAAGGGACACTTAGGCGGTATCTCTATTTTTCCCCACTGTCTCTTATTGCATCTCTACAGTAAATAATGCTGCAAGAAACACGGGGATGCTTCTATCTTTCTGGGTTAGTGTTTGCATGTTCTTGGTTAAGTACCCGGAAGTACAATTTCAAGATCCTAGGGCAGCTCTATTTTTAATATTTTGAGGAACCTCTGTACAGTTTCCCACAGTGGCTGCACCAGCTTGCACGCCCGCCAGCACTCGTCGTTTCTGGTTGTTTTGACACGAGCCGTCCCGACGGGTGTGAGGTGGCACCTCACTGTGGTTTCGGTTTGCGTTTCCCTGAGGCCGAGTGATGCCGAGCATCTTTTCATGGACCTATTGACCCTCTGTATAAATGAAAAGAATGAAAATTGTTCATTCTTAACTGAGTTTCAAGGTAGCGACCTCCGCCCTGGGTCAAGCCTGAACATGCATTTCAGTCAAGTTTTCCAACCTTGTTAACAGAACGGATGCACGCACAAGCGGGAAATGTCCGATCGTGGAAATGAAACATAGTTTGAATCAGAAAACATTGTTTCTGTCCCTTTGCTCCCACACTCCATTTTTTTTCCGGGTATAAAATCGATTAGGACTCCCAGGGTAGTAACATTTAATAGGACCACACACCAACACACTTCACGCTTTCCATAGAAGACTTGCCTAAAACAAGGTTACGTTGCTGGTCAAGTTTCTTTATACCTAACTATGATTTCCAATTAAGTAATTCTATTTGGAAGAGTAACCTTTTAGACACATACATGGTCGCCTGTTGGGGTAGTTGATCCTTTCTAATCTCCAGGGCTTAGGGTCATGCCCGGCAATAATAGACACACAACTAATGGTTTGTTGACTTGAATTTCACTAAAGAAAGAAGTCAGGGGCGCACAGAGGAGCCACACATGCCTAGGAAAGTGCTGGGACGATAGCCTGAGCTTTCTCGCCCCCCACCAGGGCCATCAGCGCTGGGCGTAACCCACCGCCATCCAAGTTCAAGCGCTACCCTTAGTCCTTGAGTGACGTCTCCTCTCTCTCTCTCTCTCTTTCTCTTTTTTTGCTCAAAACCTCCCTGACCACAGAAAAGGAAGGAAACCCACCATCTGCAGCTAAAAGGTCACTTTTGGATTCCAGTTGAATTAGGGAAGGAGGTCCAGCAGAAGGAGCTCTCTCCTCCTGCCATGTGCTGCAGCATTTTTGGTGACCGCTCGATGCGACTGCAGGTGGGAATCCCTGAGATTCGGCAGTCCTGGTCGATCGACCTTGACTTGCCGCGTGGCCCAAGACAGGGCCGTACTCTTCATTTCACAAACGTGTCCCTCCTCCTTCCAGCAGCTAAAATGGTGGCGTTCATGTGGCGTGATTTTTCTTTCAACTTAAAACGGTTCGTATTAAGGTTCCCCCAGTGCTGTCCTCCCTGCGGCGTTGGCCCTTTGGGGCACCAGTAAAATTTCGCTGTTTCCGTAGCTGGAGCTGAAGTCTTTTCACCGCGGCCTCAAGTATCTTAACGGTTTGATCATGTGTCACTTGTGTCTCTGAATCCGGAACAGAAGAAAAATGCGGAGCTTGCATTCCGAACATTGAACGCATTCCGTTTCTCTCTGGTTTAAAGACGTGCGTCACCGCGTGCTGGATGAAGGTGGTGAACCCTCAGGGCCCAGCTGTGTAGAGAAAGGAAAAAGAGCCCGCCCCTCCCCCACCGTCTCCCCAGGGGAAAAGGCAGGGGCAGAACACAAAACTGTAACGGTCACCGAGAGTCACCAAACAGGAAAAGGAGAAGCACTCCGTGAGACCAACCGGGAAAGGTGCTGGCTCATATGAAAACCGGAAGTTGGAGAGAGTCACGGTGAGGTCACAGCCCGCCTCCCTGTGCCCCTATGTTGTGAGCCTGCAGAATCTGGGCAGTTCTCACTCAGATCTCGAGGAGATAAAAAGGAGTCATTGCATATTGTTAGTTTTTCCTGCTTCTGACTATGGGGTAGTGACAATGGCTGCAGGGGGACGAGCGGAAAAAGAGAAACGTCAGCACGGTCGGGCACGGTTTTGTCACAAGGGTGAAGACGCCGGGCCCCACCGCAATTGGGGAACTGAGCTGGTGCCCAACGTTCCCTCTGCCGGCGAGGGGCGGACCCTCCTGCGTCCAACCCGGGGTCCTGGGGGCAGTGGGACCCCCATTACCACCTCGCCCTCCGCCAAGCCCATCATCCCCCCATGCTCGAAGGCTCTAGAAAATTAGGCATAAATGGAATATGAAGCCCTCAAACTACAGCCCCAAAGAGAAAGGATCAGCCGTAAGGATCGAGGAGCTGTCACCCCAGAGGAGCAGAGCCAGAGGAACTCTGGGAAAATCCTGCCAAGCCAGGGCAAGGCTGAAGCAGTGGAGCAGTCATGCCCACGGGGATGAAGAATCAGAATAAAAAGGCAAAGAATGAAGGACAAAGAACCAGAATGGTTGGGACCCCCGGACATCAATGCTTGAAGCAAGAAGCCAACAGAGGAATGACTTAAAACATGGGAAGGAAATTAATTTCTGAACTGGAATTCTTCACAACCCAAACCGCTGATCCCGAGGGTGGAGCCTCTCTGGGGAGACATGGAAGCTCCTTAAAATACCTCCTTCCGTGTCTCGGGACACAAACAGAGAGCGCGCCTCTCCAACGTGAGGAAACAGGCTTCTAAAGAAGAGAAAGGCACAGAATCCGAGAAACACAGACTCTAAGATACGAGAAAAAGAAAAGAAGCCGAGAGCAGAAACAGAATGAATCCTTGAAGAACCGCAGCCGAAATTTCCCGCTGAATTCCGGCCACCTGGGTGGTCTAAAGAAACCAGAAGCGGAGAATTCCCCTTCAGTTGTCCCGACACTAGTCTTACCCTGGGCTTCTGGCGGGAGCGACGGCAAATAGTCTCCGAAAGAAAACGTCTTCTTCCTGTGCCTCACTGACTCTCGGCGAATGACCCCTCCGGGATTGTCAGTGGCTGGCAGTGGCTGCAGCCGAGCCCACAAGTAAGTCAGGCACCATGAGTGAGAACCAGCAGAAACACACAAGGCAAACACACACAGAGACGCCAGGTGCCGATGAACAGGGCAGCACCGGGAAATGGATGTATTTACTATCCTTAAAGAAGAGAAATAAAACATCTGCAGGAACAGGAGACTTTAAAACGTGACAGTGTGGGGAGTCCCTGAGACCATCAGGGTACAGGGTTTCACTAGGGGCGCCTCCAGCATTCAGAAGATATTCACAGCTTAGATATTCTAGGTGAAGGTTTACAGCAAAGTGGGCAGAGGGAGAACACCCATGGGGGGTTGAGGTGGGGAAGACAGGCTGGCAGAAACATGTTGACTTTTATTTGTTTTTTAAGATTTTATTTTGGGGACGCCTGGGTCCCGCACTTCTCAGATTCTTGACGCATTCCCCTTGGAAGGAAAACGCTGAACGCACCTGTGTCTCTATGTGGGGAGTGAGCTGCCCGGAGCAGACTCGGGGAAGGGGGTCCCTGGCTAAGCCCAGAATGGGGCAGACCAGTCTGCTCAGCGGGGAGCCTGCTTCTCCCTCTCGCTCTGCCACTCCCCCCGCTTGCGCTCTCTCACTCTCTCTCTGGCATGTAAATAAATAAAATCTTTTTTAAAAATGTATTTTATTTTTAAGTTGTCTTTTAGAAAGGTTTTTACCCTAGGTATTTGTGTGATGATTTTAACACCTTTTTTCCAAAATCGTTGTAAGCATGCAAAGTAACTTTTAAACGCCCCAGAGGTGAGAGGGCCCGCAGGGGTGCAGACCAGCGGTGCATGAGAATGATCTAGAACCTCATCACCGTGAGTTGCCCCTGGGGAAACACATCATCTTCTTCCACACCCGGCTTGCCCTTCTCATGCAGACTCAAAACAGGTCCTGCTGGTCCGTTTCCAACAACGTGGCCCACTCTGGAAACCTCCGTGTCCCGGCTCCGCAGCCTCTGTCGAGAGCGTCCTGGCTGTTCCACTGGCTGTTTGAAGCACAATCAAGTCCAGTGCTTAACAGACATCTCCTAAGAAAAATCCCTCACTGGGGTTAGAAGGGAATGGAAGAGAAGTCGGGTGGGGGGCAGGGAGAGAAAGAGGGGATGGGCAGTGTCTATATTTCCATAACCTTGTACTTCTCCGTGGCAGTTACAGTCTAACACACTACAGACTTACTTTGATGGGGGGGCGGTGCTTAGGATACAATTTTTTAAAACACCCACAGCCAACCGCTGTTACCAAGAATCCCAGGGGCCGGCACTGCTTTGTGGGAAAAATGTAAAGAAGGCTGTTCGACAACAGAACGAGGCAAGAGGGTTGGGACAGGGCCCAGGTAGGTGTTTTTTAAAATATTTTTAAATACTACAGTAAATATTAAACTTCCTTTATTTACCTCCAGGCAGGAGGACCGGTTGTGGGTACAAGGAAGCAAGTTAAACTCACTGTCATGAACACTGAAATCAAGAGAGCCCCGGGAAAACACGGCGTTGGGGAAGCTGGGCCCATCCAAACGTGAGCGGGGAAGTCTGGTGTTCACCGAGAAGCTCGGGCAGGGTTGCCTAGGGTCCTGTGGTCACAGGTCAGCAGGAGTGCCTAGGACTGGTGATTGGGAATACAGCGCGCACTGAGCCAGATTATCTTCCCAAGCCATGGCCCTTAGGGTTGTCGGTGCTTCAAAGGGCCAGGTGGCAGCTGGCGAGGTGTCCTGAGGGTCCTTTTGGCAGTGTCCCTTGTCTGTAGAGGAAGGCCCCTGGCTCGGGCCTGCTGCGCCTGCGAGGCATGGCGCGGGGGCGCTAGTGGCGCTGGGAGCCTGTCCTGGGCGCAGGGGTACTGGGGCGCAAGGGAGGCAGGGCGGGCTGGGGGCGCGGGGGCGCGGGGGCCGTCGGGCCGGCCCGGGGCGCGGGCCACTCGGGCGCACCAGCGGGGGGGGCGGGCCCGGGGCGCTGGGGCGCGGCGGCCGGGAGGAAGTGCGGGGCCTGCCCGGGCGCGTTAAGGAAGTTGCCCAAAATGAGGAAGCGCCTCGCGCCCGGCGGCTGAGGCGACTCCAGCGGCGGGAGGAGCGAAGAGGAGCGAGGAGGAGCGGGCGGTCCTGCGCTGCGCCCCTACCTGTCCCAGCCCGGCCCGGCGTCCGGCGCCCCGCCCTCGGCTCACCTGGCACAGGTAGGTGTGCCGCGCGCGCCCTCCACCCGGCAGCGGCGACCCGGAGCCCGCGGGCCCCCTCGTGCGGGGGAAAGCGGCGGCGGAGATGCGGCCACTGACCCTACCCCCCACCCCCGGGCCCGGGTCTGTGCCGGGCTCCCCGAGGGGCAGGTGCGCTCGGGGCCTCCCCCTTGACAAAGGAGGGACAATCTGATTGACTCTTAGGAGTCAAAACGGGTAGGTGCTGCCAGCTTTTGTCCTAAACCGAGTGGTCTCGGGGTCGGACCTGCCCGGGCAGCAAGGGGCCCGGCGCGGGGGTGCGGGAGCCGCGGAGCGCAGAGGTGCGGGCTGGGCTCCCCCGCGCTGGAAAGCACACGTTGTCGTTTGGCCATTTTATAGATCCGCTGTAAAATTCCGCCGGCTTTATCCGGGCGACCCAAGGTGCAGATGTACCGGCGCCTGAGGAGGGCCCAATATATCCCCGCCTTTTCCTACAGAAAGAAAGAGCAGTTGCAGGAAAACACCACACTTTCTGAGCCATTACTAAAATTTAGCAGGATTGCGCGTGGTGACCCGTTTTCGTGGTAAAGTAACTTAATTAGGCAGTAAGGAACTTGGAGAACCAAGTGTAGTCGCTTTTAAGTTGGAGTTAAATATTGTTTCGGCAATATGGCTCCAAAACGTTAAGCACACTTATATAATTGTACAAAGGCAGTTGGGTTTTTGGTTCCCTAGAACGTTCGAGAACTAGAAAGAGCGCCATTGGAGAAGTTGCCGTTTGACTCTTTCTTGCGTTGGCAACAGAGTTGCAGGTTAGTTTTATCAGTTTGCCTGAATCACCAAAGATGCCCTGTGTCCGAGCAAACCCTGACTAGCAGGCGCTCTTTTCCTTAAACCCTGGAAGCATGTCAGCCCATAGTTCGGAACTGGAGATGCCCCACATCTGAATTTTCTAGTTAAAAAAGGAGTTCATCTTGTGATGACTTGGAATTCCCGGAAGAAATGCAAATGGTTCTAGCATTCGAAGTCTTTGTTTTAGTAAAAACAAATTCAAATCTTTAAAGAAGGCAGCCTTTCAGTTAAAAGCAACTAAATTCATCAATCTGCTGTCCACTCCACCCCCGCAAAAAAGTCCATCTAGGGCACAAATATATATATCCTTGAGCTAAAACGTTGAAAAACTTGTAGAGTGTTACGTGTTTTATATGAGAAATCTTGTCCGTTAAAAATATTTTATCAAACCATTTTGTCCCATCTCCATTATACTTTTGTTTTGATGTGTTTAGAGAACGTTTGCAATAAAATAGAAATGGATTTGGATTCTCTATATGTGGAGTGTTTTCATATGTAGGATTTTATAAATAGGCTTAATAACTAGAATGTTTGTAAGGTTTTAAGCGAGGGAAGAAATTGAAGTGTGTACTTCAGATCTTCGCCTGCCCCGAGGGGTGAAGTTGACAGATAATTTTATTGTAGATCTGTATTTAAGAAATAACTCACTTTAGCCTTCTACAGGCTCATATTTAATATTCTAAGCATAGGTCTGATTTCTCTGTTTTTATTTTATCTTATTTTATTTTATTCTTATTGCCCTTTTTTTGATTTCTCTGTTTTTACACCAAAGACTTTTTGGTACATTATTACTTATGCAGCGCATGCCATGTCCATAATTATTTTCCAAAACCCTGGTGCTGATATGTTTTGGAATTGCGGGTTTTTCACAATTTAGAATTTAAATTGAGAATCTGAATTTCGGCACTGAGAAAAACATTTCTCCGAATCTAGAAAGGTACTGCCCCAGGCACGCTCCTACAATCCCACCCGTCCATATGCCTGTACCCACAGTGTGACTCGTCTCGCTCCGTGGAATAAACAGACTAAAAATAGCTGTGTGTCCGTTTAGGGCAGATGTTGTCACCAAGTGAGTTCCCTAAAACTCACCCCAAAACCTCGTTTCTGAGTTTTAGCGCATTAGGATTTAAGGGACCCTTTAAGACCCCTCGGGGCTGTTGTTTACTTTCCGGAAATAAATCGCATTTCTGCTTCACAGTAGCTCACACCCTCTGTGATTAAAAGGGCAGTTGCCCCTGTTCAGGGAGTCTGAAGTAGCAAGAGTCCAGCTGAAATTTCAGGGATCCCAACCACAGTGCAGATCCCAGTGAGAATGGGATGCCTCGCCCTTCCCGATAAACAGCGCTCTCCAGCAGCAGGGCTCCGAGGTGGATGGCCTGAGATGGAGAACACAGGCAGGGCACTGCCGGTCCTCGCCCCTGCAGTGCGTCTTTGGAAGAAGTACTGCTTCCTGCTCGCTCCAAGTCTGGCTCCCCGTCTGTCCGTCTGTCCGTCCTCTGGGTCTAGGGAGTGGCAGAGCACTCGCTACAATCCCAGCTAACTTTGCTTCCTCCTCACCCCTCCCTCCACCATCCCCATTTGCAAGTTTTAACATTTTCTTCCCTTTCTGGATTGGTTTCAGGGTAGAGTGGAGTTGGGGCCCTTGGGGGAGAGTTATTTTTTAAATAGTCCTGCACTGAACATTAATTTATTTTCTTTCAAAGTGACTGAAATCAAAAGGCAGAGTCTTCCTGAGAGACAGGAATTAAGCTCCCTGAATGAACTGTGTCTCCTCTCTCGCTCTCCTGCCTTGCGTTTCAACAGGCTGGTTCTTTTGCACTTAGAAAAGCAGTTTTGTTTTGTTTTGTTTTGTTTTGGGCTGAGACTAGGACGAAACTAGACTGAGTGGATTTGAAAGGAGAAGTTCATTCATTCATTTGGGTGTCCTATTAGTGGGCACATTTTCTATGAGCTTATAGTTTCCATTTGGAAATTGTTTGTCTTTAAAAATTTATGATGTCGGCTTTGCCCTATGGGTCTTGAAGGGGGTTGAACTGGAATCTTAAATGTAGGCAAAGACACCAGTACAGGAAAGAATATTGAGGTTGCATTACAGTAGGCTTAAGGAATCAAAAACGGCTCTCTCTTGATCTGTCCATTTCTGGAAACCACCAGAAATGGGTTTTGGAGGCTGCCGAAGGCTGATGGTGAGAGGAGGAAGTGAGTATTGAACAAAGAGCAGCGACGCCTCAGTTACTAAGGAGGGTGAACTGGCAGCTTTCATGACAGATGGTATCTGGTCAGAGCATCCTCTGTCCTGGGGCACCTCCCTCTGAGACTGGGGTCCAGGCTCCTGAGGCTTGAGAGGGCGCTACCCCCTTCTCAGGGCTGTGCTGGAGCACAGGAGGGGACCCAGGGCGGGAGGGTAAGTGAGGCACGGGCCCAGGCATGGTCAAGACAGTGAGAGTCGGGGAGTGGGGACGGATGGCCGTGCGCCCAGGACCCAGTTTTAGGAAAACCCACAACTTAGATATTGGCTTGTTTATCTATGTTCTGTGGGGCTACAAAGAGCATTTAATTGTCCAGCATGTGATCTTCTGCTTTCCCACTACAGCTGTTTGTCTTAACTGATAAATCTTCATTGCGTTCTGGTCAGTCTGGTAACTTCTTAAAGCTGTCTGCTTCTGCCGACTTGCCGTGGAAGCGTTCTGCTGTGGCCAGAGTTGAGTTTTGCTTTTATGAAATTCTAATTTATAGCAATGCCTTCCCACCCTCCAGCGCTGCTCCCTTAAGCAACCTTTGCATCCTTTCAGCTGCTTCTTGTGGAATTCTCCACCTTATTTGTTGGTAATATGCTCATTTGTTCGTTTTGATGTATCCGTGTTCAACAGTGTCTGTCAACTTCCTGCTCTGACAAAGGAGCCCTTGGCAGCCCCAGACCCGCACCCTCCACGGTCATCATGACATCATTTGGGGCTAAGCAGCCCATTTGGTAGTGATTGCGATGATAGTGATTGTAGAGCGAGGTGTGTCATGTGGTTCTAGTTCAATTCTTGGAGACTTTTGTTGCTTTTCCTGGGTAAACACTTGCTTCTATGTCTTCTCAGTAGGCTCTGTGCCTGTGACGACATCTCCCCAACTCTCTGATGCAAAACCGACCCCCCCAACTTTCCCATCATGCCAGATACGCCAGGAGATCGATCTGTTCCAATTTTCCCTTTTTTTCTGGAACCCTGCATCTCCTTGCTCAAGTCTGATGCCTTTCCCTGTCTTACTGCCCACATATTAGTGAGGGAAGCCTGTCCAGGGGAACGGCTTCACTAAAGACGCTTTTGCAAAGTGCCTCTCAGACCTTTGCTCTACCCGTTGGGGTCTTAACATACGTCTGACCAGCAGCGTTCACGTGCAGCGTGCCCGTTGTAAGCCCATGATAATGGTTGTTGAGAACGTTCCCTCAAACCTTTTTATTTGTTAGGTACTATATATATCATATATATATGTATGTATGTATATATACACATTACTTATATTTTTACTATATTAATTGTTTTAATTACATAATAGAATAAATACATTATATATAAACATACCATATTGTATATAATATTATACTATATTAGATATAGTATAGCAACTCCAGTTTCGGCCCCTGCATTTTATACCAGTTTCAGTGTCATCTCTGTATTTGCTGTGACCCTGTGTTTTCTTATCCAGTCGATGGGAATGCGTATTTTCCCGGGAATGGGGAGCTCATGGTACTTTTTTTTAGATGCCTGGCCTGGATCCCTTGGTCCTGAAGCATGTGCTTTGTAATTTTTAAGTCATATTCCCAGGGAAGCTTTCCTTGCCCAAATCACAAGGTGCTAGATGGAATCAGGTTGTGTGAGCAGGTAGTTGTTGTCAGGGGCGGGGGGAGCCGGGGGCAGGTGACACTCACGGGAGATGGGGAGGGGACCTGTCAAAGCACTCCCACGTCCGTGGCCATGAAGTGTGTTGGTTCTTGGAGCATCTTGGGATGGGGTTCCTGAAAACCACTTTGTGGAACGAGTGGTGATCTCCTGCGGCCCCTTCGTGAGACCCTCGGGGGCTGCTTGGGTGGAGGTAGCATGCTGTGGCTATTTTCATCTTAAATGCTAAGAAAATTTGAGCTGTTTGATCGCTATGTGCCTTCCTGAGTATCTTCATCAACAGTGGCTGAGAGTAGGGGCCCAGAGCTCCTTTGGCTTCAAGTCCCGTTCTGTTTTGAAGCTTCCATTTCTGTCTTTGGGAATGGAACGACCACGGGGTTCCATGGAGATGCACCACAGGGACCCCGTGTGCGGTGCCCACTCCTGGCCTGTGGCCATCTCCGCCTCCCCCACGTGAGTGGCTCTGGGAATCTGCTCCCGCAGTCTTGGGGGAGGCCAGTAATCGCACTCCCAAGCAGGTCACAGGCGAGGAAGTACTATTTCTAAAGTGAGTTTCTCTAACCTCCAATTTGCGAGAACCTTGTAGCATTTTTTTTTTTAATGTGTTAAATGCACGACATGCCCTGGTACGTGTCCATCAGGGAAGATTCCAGATTTGATGGGCACCCTGTCACTCTCCGTGGCCGGCCCCTGTGCCCCAGCCCACCCTCTGGGGGGGAAGGTGTGTTTTCCTCCACCTCGGCTCCTGTGTGTGTGTTTTCTTAACACCAATATCGTTCTGCAGCTTTCTTTTTCTAATCAACCACATGCCTGGGGTGGGGAGAGGTCTTTCCATCCGTGATCACTGCGTTTTATTCCACAGACTCGAAAATAAGCTCATTAACCGACGGACATTCAGCACCCCCCCCCCACAGTTTCTGTTACTATGTTAACGCACGCCTCTCACCAGGTGAGCTAACCGGCCACCTAATTTTTATGAGCAAAGCTGCAGTGAACGCCCCCCGCCCCCCGCCCAGGCCTCTGGCATTCCCAGGGCACCACACCCTGGGGCCCACTCCCACCTCGCAGCAGCACCCCATCCCCCTCACCAGGCTGAGCCCATCTCTCTTCGTCTTTCGGGGTCGGCAGCAGTTTGCAGCCCCCTGGCCGCAGCCTCCCTCGCGTCCCATCACGCTTGCGGACCCACAGTCTGTCTTATGTTTTAATGCCTCCTCCGGCCTTTCTCTGTATCTGTAGCCCCCGCACAGGCTTGGAGAGAAGCTCCGCCACTTCCTTTTCTGAGCAACCCCGATCAGCTGATGGTCGTAGCTGTGTGAGGTTGTGACAGCGAGGAGGAAGGAGGGCAGCCGCCGGAGCAGGCTGGATTACAGGCTGGGGGCAGCTTGGGGTTCGCTGGGGTCCTGGCAGCTGTGCCAGCCACCCTGGGGCTCGGGCAGGAAGTGTGTCCAAGGGAAGGGCTGCCCTGTTGTGTCCGTGCTGACGACTGGGACGTGGCCGGCCCAGGAGCATAACTCGCTCAGAAACACGAGTGTAAAGAGACCTCCGGAACCTTCCAGTTGAGAAGGTCAAGTGACTTTGTCCAGCGGCTAAAGGGTGTGCCTAGGTTCCAAAGTCCCAGACCTCTGTGTGGCTCATCTGGACCCATGATTCTTACCTGCCGCTCTGATAAGGAGCGTAAAGGGGTCTGCTGTCGTAGGTAGCCGGGAGGTGGAGATTGTGCCCATGACACAGGGAGGCCCAAGGAGTCAGGGGGACCGGGCGTGAGCTCCGTGTGCCGTGTCGTTACTATCTTTATAGCTTTGTCTGGGGAAATTAAGCTAATTCAATTGGAATCGGACAACCAGTCTTGAATCAATGACATGTTAATACAAGAACATTGGATGCTTTCATGTTTTTGTCTCCTTTCAACACACGTTAAGCTTACTTCCAAGCTCACCACCAGAGCGAACCAGAGCCACTTGGAAGCTGGTTTGAGAAGGTGCCCCAAGGCACTGTCTACACCGCAGGCTGCCCTGTGAGGGGAAGAGTGGCTGCTCCCTATGGGCGTTCCTGCCACTGGGGCTGGGAGGGAACCTATGAAATGGAGAAGGGAGAAGAGAAATTTTCCAACTCAGTGACGTCCGATTGTGGAAATGTCTGTGGTGCCCGTGGGACTAAAATGGTCCGGTCAGAGGAAGGCCACCGAGGGCTCCCGGGAAAGGATGTGCTCTAGAAGGAAGGCAGAAAGCCACGCGGGGTTCCCCACCAAGTTGCCACCGGTGTTGACAGAGACGCACATGCCAGTTAACCCTTCCAGCTCATCTCTTCTGGAAACTCTGGAAACCGCGTGCATCTCCTTCCGTAGAGGAATGGTATTGGTTTGCTAGGATTGCCGGAACGAAGGACCAGAGACACGGGGGGTTAAATGATGGTTCTGGAGGCTGGAGGTCTGAGATCAGCTGTCCGCAGGGAGGCCTCTCTCTCCGGCTTGTGGACGGAGCCTCCTCCCTCTGTCCCTCTGTCCTCACACCTTCTTCCGTCTGTGTGTGTCTCGGTGTCGTGTCTTCCCCTTTTCACGCGGATGGCCGTCATGCTGGATAAAGACCCACCAGAATGGCCTCGTTCAAACTTAATCACCTCGACGAAAACTCTCTTTCCACATAAAATCGCATTCTGAGGTCCTGGGAAGTTAGGACTTCAACACACGAATCTGTGGGACATGGCGGGTCAGCCTGTCCCCTCCTCGTGGTGGCCTTCTATGCTGCCATCAGGAGCACGGGGGGCCTCTCTGGGCCTCACCATGAGAAGAACCGGGGACACTATGAAACACAGGGCGGGTGAGGGGAAGCAGGACCCCCGGGACCTTGAAGCAGAAGTGCAGCGGGTCGTGCAGAAACCGGCCCCACGTGCAGAACGTCAGCACGAGGCAGGCGGGGATGCTCCGGTCCGTCGGGGAAAGGGCGTGGGCTATTAGCTTGGAAAAGCTTTACTTCTTAGACCAAAGTTAAGTTCCAGGCTTACCTTAAAAAGGTAACAGCAAGATCATGAAAGAAAAGCTCGGGTGAGTTTTTAAGTAATTACGGCGTGAAGAAGGCCTTTCTTAAGTGTAACAGACAATACGAGACCAAGGAATAGAGAGGTATCATTTCCCAGCGTTTTAAGCAAGTCTCTATACAAAGGATAAAGAATGTATAAACAAGTAGCAAAACCCCCGTGAAAGACGCTTATTTTCAGCGTCCGTGGTGAAGGACTCGGTCTTGACGTGCAGGGAGTTTTTTCAAACCGGTGAGAAACATGAGCATAGTCGAGTAGAAGCCTCCACGGAGGACACAGACAAGTGCTGAGAAGGCAAACGAGCCCCCGTGCGTGGACACGGCCTGCGTCTGTGCGGTGCGCGTTGGTCGCAGCACCGGCTCTGTGACCAGGCGTGGGGAAGGCGGACCCTCACACTGTGGGCGCTGGCAGGGTCGCCTTCTGGAATTTAAATTGCACCTGCGCTTTCCCTAGATAGTTTCACTTTCAGAAACTCGTTACACCTATAGAGTCACAAAAGTGAAACAATGTATACGCATGCGGTAATTCGTGCAACATTTCATTTTGTAATAGGGGGCGTGGGGGATAGGAAAGGAAAGGGAAAAGGAAGCGCGTGCCAGGAGAGGGCTTGGTTGATTCGCCGGTGTTCTGTCCACGCGGCCGAATCCCGTGCGGCGGTCTCTTTAAAAAATGTGGGCTCCTTGTAACCACAATAGAAGGAGGTCCAAGTTATGGTTGGTGAAAAAGTGAGATGTGGTGTATCTCTATGCGTTTGCTAAAACACATGCGTACACGCGACGACAGGGCCACACTGATAATTCACCATATGTAGGTGGGGGTCTGCCCGTGAAGGTGCGAGGCACACATGCAAATACGCAGCAGGGTCTGGAAGCCAAGTCACCGACTACGAGCAGCAGTTCCCCGGTGGGGGGAGAGGGGGGTAGTAGCATCAGTTTAGAGAAAAAGCGAGATGCACCTTTGGACTCTGCCCAGAGAAGTTTCTGGTATTTAGAGTGACCAGGGTGAAATGAGGTTTGTTTGGGCTGAGACTGGAGGAGAGCTAAGGCAGGACAGAGCATCCCCTGTGACGGGATGTCGGTCCCCTCATGAGGCGGGGGTCCTCCAGAGGTTGGCCGGCTTGCCCGAGGTCATGCAGCTGGGGTCCTCCCGCGTGCCCCCGGCCACCGCCCAGGCTCGGTGCACACGCAGATGCTCAGGCTGTCTCCACACATTTGGATGTGGTCTGGCGGGCGGCTCGCCTCTGGACTTTCCCCACAAGTGCAGCAGCTGAGGCTGAGAACAGGTGAGCAGGCCTGCAGAGCACATGGCATGTCTTTAAAGCCTGGCCACGTTGCCCTCAAGGTTGATTGTACTGGGGGACTGGGCATCATGGCAGCCACGCGTGCCTTTCTTTGCAGACTCTGATCCATCCCCATGGTGCACGGACGTGCGTGCATGCGTGCGTGGATGTGAGAAACAGAGAGGGCTCACACGTCTTCACGCCTTCCTTTTGCGCTTGCATCATGAGGTCCGGATGTCTGAAGTTGGAGAAGAAGGACTGTGAGGCCAACGTCAGCGCGTTGTCTGCACCAGCCGTCCGACTGCTAGGGGGTACGAGCATGCGGAATGATTCTCCAGGAAACAATGTGCGGCCTGGTCTGATAGAAAGACTGGCCTGTCGCATTTTCCACTCGAGGGCATTCCCATCTGTCAGATGACTCTGGCTCCCCTGTACATGCGTGAGATGGTTATTTTCTCATGAGAAGGACACAAACATGTCGCTCCAGGTTGAGAGCTGGGCGATGGTTTCTTGGTGTCTGTGGCTTGGCTTTGGGGCCTCGCCGGTTGCAGCGGATGGTGACATGAGGACTGCTGTTGCTGTGGGACCTTTGGGGACCGTCTGTGGCTATGTCCTCCCCGGTGCTGACCCTGTCCATCCACGCGTCCACATGGGGCACAGCGCTATGCTCACCCGGGGAGCCCCCAGGACTCCTCCCACACGCCCATGTTTGTCCTTTGTAACAGAACTTTTAGGACCACAGTTTTCACCCATAAATGTCCAATTCCCAGAAGTGCTCCTCCAGCCCCTGTCTGGGGTCGGCACGGGTGGCAGAGACTGAGCCCACACAGGGGTCTGGCGTCTGCCCTCTTTCTTGCTAGCTCATCTGCAGGACGAGGCTGGAAGTGCTGCTCCGGCGCAGAACTCTGGGGCCGCAGGTGCACGTCTGGGGTTCACAGATGCACCACCATGCACCAGTGGTCTGGCTTGCAAAGAAGAGGCCGCCCGCCTCTTCTTGGTTGTGGTCGTGGCTCGTGCAGGAAGCCCGGGAGCTTGCATATTAGCCCCTGTTCATCCAGGGAGTGAAAAAGAGGGTCCCTCAGGGGCAAGGATTGAGAATCGTGTGGGCCAGCAGCCATGTGTGGTCACATACATTCCTGGTACTTAAAGGGAAACAAATTTCAACATCGGTTCTCTGCCACACTTCAAGCCACACGTTCAAGGGCAGGGGCCAACTGTGGCTCGTGGTTCCATGTGGGCAGAGAGTGGAACAGCTTTTCCCTCGTGGTGGCACAGTCTAGTCCCACGCATTCCCTCCCGGAGTCAGGAGACACAGGCTTCTCCCCCTGCCCCCGAAAACCCCGTCTATGGGGAGTGGACTGTTACACTTGGCACTTTTCTGCATGTGGACCCAGGTGCCTCCCGTTTCCTTAAAGGGTCTGGCCCCAAGGTTAGAGGAGACCCCAAGGCTTGTCGACGGGAACTAGCTCAGCCCTGTCATCTGCAGTCGTGACATCGACTCAACGCGACAGCCTCCCCGACACACGCATGCGCACACGTCACACACATCACACGTGCAAGCGTGCACACCACACCAGGAGCACGTGCACACATGCACACACACACCAGTGTGGTCCGGCTCAGTGACAGGTCAGAGTAGTGAGTCTGAGACACTGGAGTGGTGTCCAGGTGTCGCCCGGCGGCGGTCCCGAGGGAGCAGCCTTGGAGAGAGTTACTCACGGACGTGTCCTTGGGTAAGCATACTTGGTTCGGTTTGGTTTCTGGAAGAATCAGCTAGTGTCTCATTCAGGAGGATTTTGAGGTCATGGAGAAAACCTTAATACTTGTTCATTTCTCTGCAATAATAATAAAAAAAATCAACATCGTTTTCTCAAGATATTTGGAAACCGAGGTCCTGTCCATATAGAAAGGGACGTCTGAAGTGGGAACACTCCTACAGAGGCAGAAAGAAGGAAATCATGCAGATTTCATGACGTGCTGTGTTCCTCGACATGCGGTCCTGGAGTGCGCACCGTGGGCTCCAGTGTGGCGAGCGGAGGGGCGGGTGTCCATGGCTGTGGGAAAGGCCATGGCTGTGGGAGCCTGTGATACTGGGCACGGAGGCCCGTGCCGCCAGGCGGGACCACCCCAGCTGGGCACCCGTCCCTGACCCCAAGGCTCCAGCCCCGCCTCTCCCTGCAGGCCTGCAGTTTGCCTGTTTCTGGAATTTCTGTGCTGCTTATTTGGGCAAGAGATAAGGCAGCCCAAGAGCAACAGTGCTGAAGGGTTTGGGAATTCTGGAACTTTCTTTCATGATTCAGCCCGTTGTCAGGAAGTGTGGCAACACGGGCTTCCTACACATAGCTGGGGCCGCTGGCAGCACTGACAAGGCAGCGAGGGGCGCGACGCTCTCACCTGCAGGACTATGTCCGAGGATCCGGGGTGAGGGTCCCCATCAGGTTGGGGTTTCCCAGAACGCTGCGGCTTCTTCCCCAGCCGTGTGACTGCCCGCCGCCCAGGGCCGGCTCTGTCTGGGTCGGCAGGGAGGCCCAGAACCTTTGCTGCAGGGGTGGCCAGCGCGGAGCAGCGGTTCTGCAGCCCCCAAGCCCCCCTCAGCCGCACCTCTCGCCTGGAGAGCCTCCAAACCCCCAGAGGGCCGGCCGTGCCCCAGGAGGCTCTGAGCCCTTTGGGGCTGGAACCCCATCACCCAGCACTCTGAATAGTGCGTCACCCGGGCTCTTCTAAGCTGTAGGCACGGGGGGGGGGGGTTGCTGCTCTCTAGAACTTTCTTCCGCTTGCTTGTCGAGCTTGCTCAGGAACGCAGACCCCTGAGGATGCCCGCCTCCGGCAGCAGGTGGCTTAGGCTCCCACATGGTGGCGGGGGTGGGCATGGGGTCTGCGCGGCCTCTGAGAGTCTGGAAGGGGGATAGCCCTGCTCTGGCCTTCCGATTCTTGGCAGACAGTCCGAGCCTTCCCACCCCCCATAGCACTGTGGTCCCCGAGCTGAAATGGCACTGCCCGCCACCAGCCCGAGCCCACTGTATGATCTGGCTCACGCTGGGCGCACCGGCCCTGGGTCGGACAGGCTCCCGTCCTGGCGGGTGGCCGGGGACAAGTCTGAGGTCTGTCATTCACGCTCTGCGACAGGCTCCCGGGCTAGAGAGTCCAGGGGAGAAGTCCTCTGGCTTCTGAAAAGCGACTTTAACCAGAGCTCTGAACATCCGTCCGTTCCTGCCCTGAACTTCTCCGCCTCGGGGACCTCGTAGAGGGGGGGTCTCCTTTGTCTTCCTTGCATTTCTGGGCTGAATCCCTGGTGGATTTCCCTTCCATCGTTCTCAAGCTCCTCCGTCCAGCCCGTGCTCCGCGACTGAGCGCCTGCTCGCCCTCTGCCTTCCCTCCTCCCCGACCGCGCCGCCTTCTCATGACTCTCCTCCCCTCCCCATTCACTTCGTGTCGCCGGTTGGAGCTGCTGTTTTTACCGAGCGGTGATTCTGGTGAGTGCTTGGATCCCATGGCTGTGTGTGTATGTGTGTGTGGGGGGCCATGACCTCCTCTGTCCCTTGGGACAGGCTTCTGGTGAAGGTCCCTAGGCCCCACCTGTCTCTGTCACCACTTCTCTCCTTGGATTTTGTTCGTGTCTCTGCGCAGGCCCAGGGTAGGCCCCTCCTCTTGGACATGAGTCATGCTAGGGAGTGGCCCAGGGTGGGTCTGGGCCTGCGCAGTGCTTTCCTTGTTCTCAGTAATGCTGTCAGTGTGAGTGTGTGTGCGTGTGTGAGAGAGAGAGAGAGAGAGAGAGAGAGAATTGTGTTAATATTTATTTCTCCACTTCTCGGTGGGACCCCTGCTCTGTGGGCTTGGCCCGAGGTCCGCAGCTGCCCCCATGTTCCCTGAGGGGCTTCGTGCTGCCAGCGTGAGCCTTGCTGTGTTAGGTTCTGCTCCCACAGTCTGTCTGGGTGATTCCTGGCACTTCTCTTTCTGGTTCTCACGAGGTCACTTCAGAGAGGACGCAGTCGTGACATCTTTATCTGCCAACACGCGAGCTACCTGAGGTTTTGGTATTTATCTTGAAGAGCATTTGTCATTTTCATTAAACAACTAAATTTCTTGAGGAACAGTTAAGAATAAACAAAATACAGTCAGAAAGACCAAGAGAGTTCATGGTCAGGTGCTCTGCTTCGGCCGGCCTCTCTGATCCACGTGGCCAGGCAGGGCTGCCTCCTCGGCTGACTCTCTGTCCTCTTCAGCACATTGATTTATTGGCCAAATTCCACCAGCTGGAATAGTGCTGGGTGCTGGGGCTTTAGCAGTAGCCAAGATCCTTCCCCGCACTCTGTCAGTTTCTGGTCAGACTGAAAGAAAGAGCAGGAGCCCAGCCCAGACCTTGATCACACATGACCTCATTTATTCCTCATGGCAACCATCTTTTTAAAGGAAGTTTTAAAAGTACAGAAAAGTGCAACCACTTTCATTATTAACAAATATTGCCACTTTACCTTTTTTCTTCTTCTTTCCTTTTCTTTTTTTTTTGGGGGGGGGGCCTTATTTCTCCTAAAAGAACATTCTGAATAGAGTGAAAGCTACATCCTTTTTGCAGAGAGTAAATTGCCCAACGCCAGAAAGCCGGTGAACAGCAGGACTGGCGCTCAAGGTCGGGTCCCCCCGGGGGCAAAGTCTGTTCTTCGTCTCGTTTACTTTGCACGCTGCCACGCTGTTTTATGTACATGACATTGAGTGGCTCGCCCATGGCAGATGTCGACGTCTGCAATAGTGGCCCAGACAGACTCGTTCACGGTGGACTGATTTTCGATGCGTGTATGGAAAGCCTGTGTTTTCGCGGGTGCCGGGAATGTTTGCAGAGCTCACGGACAGTGGCAAGGCGGGGTTGTCAGGGGCTGAGACGAATCAAGGCGTGAGTCGGGCCCATATGACTGTCTACTTACCGCTGTATGTGCGTCATGGTAACTGGCCCTGTCTCATTACTGCGGCCACGGACGCCCGTGTGAATACTCAGGAGGACTCTCAGAGGGGGAGACGGATGAACCTGCGACTTGCCTTCAGCTTCTTCTCCGAGACGACATGCTCTCTGTCCCCATGGCCCTCGGGGTCTGTGTCTGCGAATTCACCCACTCGCTGAAATTCACTTGAGACCATGAACCCGGAGCTCGTGGCGCCCTCGCGGGCCTTGACATGCTGAGAGTGGCAGGGGGTCGGCTCACCGGGCCGTGCTGGCTCCCAGCTCTGGCGGATGGACGCCCTCTGCCCACATGTCATCTTGGCATCCATCAAGTCCCACATCTTTTTTCTTTTTTAAATTTTTCTGATTTTTGTGGGTGACTTTAGAGTTTGAAGCTAGAGTACAGTGTGGGGTCCCGCATGCACGAGGCTGTGAGGCACCTTCTGAAGAAACAGCATGTTCGATGGGCTTTCTTTGGGCAGGAGTTGCAATGTTGCTGCTTGCGGGCTCAGTGTTAATTAATCAATGATATATATTAAATCAGGTGTCTTTAAACAGAAACACACCAGGGTCAAGACTGTGCATTAATTGGTGCTTGGGCGTGTGGGATCACCGCACACCCCCTCCCCGAACAAGCCTGTGCTTCCCCTCAAAGCAGCGGTCCTGTATTCACTAACTCTGTCTTCAAGGTAACTCTTTAGGACGTGAATACCACACACCAGCACAACTGACTGTATTTTGTTTCTTTCTTGTACAAAGCAGGGAAATAATTTTTTTTAAGATTTTATTTATTCGAGCTAAAGAGAGAGAGCTAGAGAGAAGTGGGAGAAGCAGGCTCCTTGCTAAGGATGGAGTTCCACTTGGGACTCGATCCCGGGACCCTGGGATCACGACCTGAGCTGAAGGCAGACACTTAAACAACTGAGCCACCCAGGCATCCTCATAGCCAGTATTTCTAAGGAAATATGTTTCTCATAACCAGGGAGTGATTTTATGGCAGACTGACTTCCAGATGCACAAGCGGGTGACCGATGATGTAGTAACATGCACAGCCCCTGGGGGGGGGTGTCCCTATGGCTCACACTGTTCAGAACCCTAGGGTCCTCGGAGCTCACGTTCCACACAGGCTGACTTAGAAGGCGGGAGGCAGAAATCCTTGGGGCACATGACGAAGGCAGTGGGCATTTGCCTTCCATGGCTGTGGACTGCGTCGTCCAGCTTGGATGCAAGGGGAGGGGTCGGCACCTGCTGCGTGCCCACGTCCCCACCAGACACTGAACCAAAGCTTTGTTTTTTAACATGTTTTTGAGTTCCTCCAATGCGCATGCAATTTATAAACTAGGGGTTAGGACAGGAGCTCTTAAAAGGCCATTTTGGTGAATTTCTGGAACTGAGTGAGGACTAATTTGAGAGAGAGAAACTCCCATGGGTTGTAGCCTTAACAAGACCTCCACTTGTTTGGTTTTTATCTATAAAGGTCTCATTTTGAGGATACCTGGAAAGCATTTTGCTCAGGTGTGGTAAGACACTCAGATGTGGAAATGATTGTCATGAAGGAAGAAGTGTTTGTGCTCACAGATCCCTAGAAACAGGAGGGACCGCATACACCCCCCTCCCCCCAGGGAGGAAGCACCGGGGTCTGTCAGGAGGCAGAGGGAAATGGGAAAACAGGGGCAAACCTTGTGCTTTCTGCAGGAAAGGTGAGGGAGGATATACAGGCCTGAGATCTGTTCCTCTGAAAAATTGCATTGGGTTCTCGGGTGTCAGGACTGTTCACCATGGCCTGATACCTGGCCCGAGGGTGTGAGAGCCCAGGGGAGGAGGTGGATGGGGGGCTGGTTGGTTGGGATGAGAAAGGATCCCTTGTAGGAGAGCCTTTACTGTCGACAGAAATTGTCCAACGCTGTGAGGGGCAGTCTCTCTGGGATCCACAAGATCCAGACATCAAAACATCAGAAATACAGAAAATAAGAAGAAGAATAAGAAAGTAATGAGAGAAATTATGTATACAAGTCTCACGTGGTTCTCATGGTGACGGCTGAGAACGAGCCCCTCATGACTGGTAGTGGGAGGAGAAGCATCATTACGACATGCACCCAGAGCCTCCTCCACAAGAGACTCCCCTCCAGGGAGAAGATCTTGTCACTGCTGTGTCCCAGGAAAAGGATTCCTCATACTCTGTTCCTCTCCTTGTGGAGGGGATGATACAGTGTGTTGATCACTGTGATACAGTGTTCCCCTGTGGAGGGGATGATACAGACCCATCATTAATGGGGGTAAGGGCTTCAAGTAAACAGATTGGAACATAGCAGGCAGGAAAGGGAGTGTGGGTCTGGGAGAAAACAAGCTAGGCCACTGGAGAAACACTTGGGAAGATCAAAGGTCTGTGACCACGGCACACTGAGAGCCTGAGAGTTAATGGCAATGTACTGGAAGCTCCCCTTCCTCATGCCTCACCTCCACACGGATAGGCATAGGGTAGCACCGGGTGGCAGCTGTAAGAACGAGGGCAAACACGCCTCTGAGAAGGAGTAGCTGGGGAAGGACACAGAAATGAGACACAGAAGAACGTGAAGTCTTACATCTGTGGCTACAGAAAACGTGGAATCCTAGTGTAGTAAGGGAAACCCTCACTCCTCGGTTCCTTCTACGTGGTTCATCCCTGCCAGGTTTCCAACAGCAACAACAACAAAAACCAAAAACAAAACAAGAAAACCAAACCCTTCCAGGTTTCGATAGAAAGAATGACAAGCACGCTAAAGGAAGCGAAAATACAGTCAACACAACAAGGATCCAGGAAACCCAGAGAAAGAAGAGAAAGCCAGAGAGAAAATCTTGAAAAAAGCCGGAGAGGGATGGAGACCCTACGCACAGAGGAACGAGAAGTGTTATTTATGGCAGACTTCCCGTCGTAAACTGCAAACCAGAACTGGAGTTGTGAAATATTTGAAGAGTTGAGGGGAAGAAGACACAAGTGCCAACCAAGAATCTTCTGTCTCGCTCAAGTGTCCTTCAAATGTCCTAGAGAAATCAAGACTTTCTTGGACAAACACACATGAAGAACATTTCCCACTAGCTGACTGGCCCTGCAGAAAGTGTTAAAGGAAGTTTTTCAGACAGAAGGAAACGGAGAGCGATCCGAAACTCGGATCTGCCTGAAGAAAGGAAGAGCATTGGAAAAGGAAAAAGTGAAGGTAAAATAAGATATTCTACTTTTCTTATTTTTAATTGATCCAAAAGGCAGTCGTTCATTTAAAGCAATAGAAGTAACAGTGTGCTAGTGATTCTCACATGTCGATAAGTGGAAAGAAAGGCAGGGTTGTCACAGATGCTGAAAGGGAAGGTAGGAATGCTGTTAGGAGGTGGTATATTGTATGTGGAGTGGACAGTGTCATTTGAAAGTTAGATTGAAAATTTAGGTTTTGGGGCGCCTGGGTGGCTCCATGGGTTAATCTTCTGCCTTCGGCTCAGGTCATGATCTCAGAGTCCTGGGATCGAGCCCCGCATCGGGCTCTCTGCTCTGGCGGGGAGCCTGCTTCCCCCTCTCTCTCCGCCTGCCTCTCTGCCTACTTGTGATCTCTGTCTGTCAAGTGAATAAATAAAATCTTAAAAAGAAAAGAAAATTCAGGTTTTAAATGTATATTGTAAACTCCAGGGAAACCACTGAAAGATTTTTGAAGTTATGCTGGAAAGATCTACAATGGAATGCTTGTAGTAAAACCAGAGAAAAGCAGAAAAGCAAAATGTAGTAAAATGCCTGAGTAAAACCAGAAAAAGCAGAAAAAGAAGAAACAAAGAGAAAGAACAAATGCAATGAAAAAAAGTTACAAATGTATTAGATGTCGATCCAACTAAATGATCACTTTCTTTTTTTTTTAATTTTACTTATTCATTTGACAGAAAAAGAAAGAGATCACAAGTAGGCAGAGAGGCAGGCAGAGAGAGAGGGGGAAGCAGGCTCCCCGCGGAGCAGAGAGTCCGATGCGGGACTCGATCCCAGGACCCTGAGATCATGACCTGAGCCGAAGGCAGAGGCCCAACCCACTGAGCCACCCAGGCGCCCCTAAATAATCACTTTCAAAGCAGATGGTCTAACTATACCAGTTAAAGTACAGGATTTATAGGAGTGGACCAAAAATATGACCCAAACCTATGTTGTCTACAAAAAACCCTGTCTCGGATGTAAAGACACGTACAGATTAATACAGGAATGGAGAAAGATATCCCCCCCAATCAAAATAAAAGATGGAATAGGTACATAAATTTAAGCTAAAACAGACTTGAGAAAAATAGAAGATTATCAGGGATAGAGAAGAGTGTTATATGACAATAAGGGATCAGTTATCCAAGGAGATAGAACGGTCTTCGACATGTACGTGCATGACGGCATCAAAATGCACAAAGCGAACATGGATGGAACTGAAAGGAGGATGGGCAAACCCACTACTGCAGCTGGAGATCCCCATTACCTCCTGCCAGCAACTGATGGACCAAGTAGACAGAGAGTTAAAGGGGTCACGATGACCAGAGCAGCACCGTCAAACCCACTGGTCTACTTGACACTCATAAACTGTTCGATCCAACAACAGAAAAATACACATTCTTCTCAAACTCACATAGAATGCTCATCAAGACAGAGCACGTTCTTAGAAAACGTATGTACACATGCTTACATGAATAAAAAATAACATAAGTTATGTTCTCAGAATACAAGGGAATTAACCTAGAAATCAGTAACAGAAGGATAGCTGTAAATTCCCCCCAAATTTTTAAATTAAACAACAGACTTCTAAATGCACTGCAGGTCAAAGAAGTGTGAAGAGAACTGTAAAAGTATTTTGAACAAAACAAAAATACAACATAAAATTCATGAGATGTATCAAAAATTGTGCTTAAAAGGAAATGTATGGAGTTAAGTGCAAATATTAGATAAAAGGAATATTTATAAAATCCATAACCTGTGCTTCCACCTTAGAAAACTGCAAACTAAAAGAGCAGAAAAAGCCTAAAGCAAGAAGAAAAGAAATAATTAAAATAAGAGCAGAAATCCTTGAAATTGAAAACAGGGAAACCATAGAGAACAGACAAACTACCGGTATCAGAAATAGGAGACATCAGTACTGATACCATGGACATCAAAAAAACAGTGACCAGATAGTATGGAAGATTCTGTCCTCACAAAGGTGATGGCAAACGTGAACCAGACTAGTTCCCAAAAGACACAAACTACCAGGACTCACAGAAGGAAAAAGAGCCTGAGTAGCCTTGTCTCTCCAGTTTAAGCCAATAATTTAATAACCTCCTCCCTGCCAGGGTCGGGGGAAGTCCATGCCCAAATGGTTTCACTGATGAATTATATCATACATTGAAGGAGGAAGTTATACCAATTTTCAATAATTTTCTCTTCCAGAAAATAGGGGCAGAGGGATGGAGACATGAGTGTGCCCTCATGTTCAGGTTAATGTAGACCCAGATGGATAGAGAGAGAGACTTCAGGTGGTGCACACATACAGCTGAAGTGTGCTTGTATGTCCACTTTCTCTGTCGTCTCAGGGGGTCTAGAGGCAGTGGCATTCTCATAACCGCGAACACACCTTGTGCTCAGATCTTGGTCTCTAATACCACCGCCCATCACAAGGAATAGGGAAACGAGAGTGTGGAGGAGTGGACCGAGACGCATCCTTGAGACACCCTCAGTATCTTCAGTGCAGTGCCCCCAAAACACGACACAAACCGCAATGACAGGGCCATTGGCCCAGGGCACAGGAACAGCTGGAAGTGTTCCCAGTGGCCACACAAGGACCGCCAGAGCAACAGAGTAAAGTAATGTTTCATTAAAACCTAACGCATGAATTAAATAACCTTGAATCCATACTTAAAAATGACTGAACACATAAATCAGAGGGGAGGATAGACCCGTCTACTCTGCAGAAGAATTCCAGACAATTTACGTAGATCCTCTGCACTCCGGGGGCTGGGACACTCCTCCCCTCTCCTGATGTACGGACGGCACAGAGTTTCTTCCTTCCAAACGGGGTGGGACGGGAAGAGAAGGGGATGGGGGAGATCACCCTCACAGTGGAGAAACCCAACAAACGCCAGCTCGGCCCGTGTCGAAGAGGAACACTAACGGTGATAAGTCACGTCGATAGCGCGCACCCTTGATCGGATGTGAGGTGGATGGCACTTCCCCTGGGGGGGTCTTTCTCCCCAAAACACATAACTTCAGTCTAACCATGGGAAAAACATCAGACAACCCAGTTGAGGGACCTTCTACAAACTACCTAAGAAGTCTTCCTCAAAACCGTCAAGGTCATGCAGGACAAGGAAGGTCTGAGGACCAGTCCCAGCCAGCAGGTGCCTAAAGGAGGCGTGAGAACTCAGTACCGTGCGGTATCTGGGCTGGGGTCCAGGGACATAAAAAGAAGGCATTAGGTAAAAAACTAAGGAAATCCAAAGAAAGTAATAAACAAGGGGCTTTAGTTAAGAATAATGGGTCATTGTTGGTTCACTAGTTGTGAGGGACGTACCACGTCCTGTAGGATGTTAAGAACAGGGAAACTGGGCATGGGGTATATGGACATTCTGTACTATCTTTGCGATTTTTCTGAAAATCTAACTATATCCTAAAATGCTAAGTTCATTTACAAACTAAAAGAGAAAGAGATGGACCGATACCATCTCTGCCCTCCTGGACACAAGCGTTCGTCAAATACACTCATCTAAGTAAAGATACATTAAAATTAAGTCAGAACTGTGGTCAGTGGTGCGAAGGAAGGAGCGGGGTACCTCGAGGGGCCCTCGCTGGTCTGGGAGCATCCGAGGGGGCCGTACTCGGAGAGCCCCCGGGGAGTGATGGGGGGACGGTGAGTGACCCTGAGATCAGAGGGCGGAAGGCTCGTTAGCAGAGAAGCGGTGTGACCAGGCTTGCTGGAAGGGCGGGCGTGTTTGGAAGGCGGGAGCTAAGACGGGGAGGACTGGAGACCCGGCCACGCAGAGAAGAGAGCTTCCTTAGAGGACGTAGACTTTGTCTTGAACAGTCACACAAATGGCGTTGTGGGTGCAAGTCCGCAGACCTGAGCCCGGGAAATCACAGATGGCCGGGCCCCACCCCCACGGCTTCTGATTCTGCAAGCCACGTGGGGCCTGGACGTTTCCATTCGCATTTCTTGAAAGCTCCGTGTGATCTGCTGTTGCTGGCCTCAGGGTTGCGCATGGCCAGCCTCCGCTGCACGGGGCCAAGGAGGGAGCTCCGAGTTTGGTCAGAACGGCCTGCGCTCACATTAGGATGTGCGGGCCGAGGGGCCTGTTCCCACGCCCCCAAGGGCCTCTGAAGGCTGTAGCTAAGGAAGGGCTGGCCTCCAGCACTGCTTGTCCCACCCGCCTGTGTGTCCTTTGGGAGGTAACCGATGTCCTGGGCTCAGTGCCAGGCCTGATGAACTTGGGTACCACCACCTTTAAGGATGCAGGCAAGTCAGCAGATGCCCTGGGAGCCAGCGCCTGGAAGCTTCCCTCTGTCATCCTGTCATCCGGGTCACCACCCACTACCGCTCTCGTGGTGCTCACCAGCCAGGTGGGCCCTGAAGGTGCACCTGTCCTCCTAGCGGCTCGGTTTATTGTCCGTAAGATGGTGTGGTGCTTGCACAGACCTGTCTTTTCTGTAGGCCCAGGATGCAGGATGCCATCTGTTACTTCCCGAACACACCCTTGCGAGTCTCCTGGACGCATCGAATTAGACCTTCCACCAGAGTTCTGGAAGCTTCAGCGCGTGGAGAGGGTGTCTCTCCATGCCGTGCCTCCTGCGATGTTTCCGAGTGGAGGCTGGCCTCTCCTAGCTCTCCCGAGTGTGGGAGACAGTGCACCCCGGAGTGTGAGTGCCACAAAAATTTTGGTAGACCCAGCTTAGCACGTAGACATGATGAGCATTTCTGCTCAGCCTCGCCAGCCCCCTGCCAGGAGCTGCCATCCTGATCAGATTCTCTAGGATTTCTCTCCTACGTGATATAGTTTTATAAGGGAATTTGATACTTATAATGTCTAGTTTTTCTTTTTAATATATATAAAATATCCATGAAATTTTTGGTAGACCCAGCTTAGCACTTAGGTCCCTGGGACTCAGGGACAGGCTCGTGATGCTGAGTCTGTTCCAGCAGGATCCATGTCCTTGGGGACATGGTCATCTGAATGCACCACTGAAGGGAGCCCATGGCCAGGGTGATCGGCACTTCTGCTTTCCGGCTGGTTTTGTGCTGTGGCTGGAGGCGTGGGCCCACTTCCCTAATTACAGACACTGTGCAGCCACAGGAGGGACTCCAGGTTGTAGAGGCTTGTCTTCTGCTCTGACTCACTTCCGCTGTTCTCCCTTGGAGAGTTTCTCTCCATCTTTGTGGGCTTTTCCGCCTTGCACACGCCCTCTGTCCCGGGCTCCTGATTCCAGACCTGCATTTGAATCCAGGAAAGGAAGGTAGGTCGAGCGTGTGGAGGCGAGCACGTCCAGAAGCCTGACCTCCCACTTTCTACTCTCCTGCGGAGTCTGAAGGAAGGGGCTGCACTCAGGTTTTGGCAAGTCCAGGTTTGTGCCATTTTCCTGCCCAGCCCACGTGAGCGCCGTCCCAGTCCTTTCCTGTGGCCGTCATGTGGCCAAACCGCCCTTCTTCCCGTCATATAACTTTGGCCACCTACTCAAGCACAGGGCGTGCTTGTGTCACGGGTTTATGACATCCACGAACACTGTCCTCAGCTTCCGTCATGTGGTGCTGTCGTGAGTCCCCCACAAATGCGCTTGCACGGACGAGGAAACGGTGCAGGATAGTGACTTTTAACTTACACTGAGCAACACTTGGCTGTCGATGTCTTAACCCACACAAGCACGTCCCTGAGGGTTTAAATCAGGTGGTTCGGCTTCTCCCGCGGCCACTGGCCTCCCGCGGTTTGTGTGAATGAGGTGCAGGGATGGGGACCCCAAAAACAGTATCCAGAAGCTGAAAACCTCAGCCAGACCTCTCTAGATGGCCCGGGAGGAGCCAAGACTCTGTGGGGTGACCAGGTCTTCCCTGGAGTGTCGCCTAGAGCAGGACGAAGGAAACAGGCTGTCTTGTGGCCCGTCCTGCTTCCCTGCGCAGTTTGCCCCGTGAAGAGGCCAGGGAGAGGCACCGGTCACGTTCAGTGTGTTCTCGTTTGTTAGGTCACTGTCTTCATTTCTCCTGCTTTGGGGACACCGTGGCTGGGTGTCTGGGGCCCTGCTGGCAGCAGCCCCATCCCCTCCAGGACAGCAGGACAGGGATGGGACCCGGTGACGTCTTGGATGTCATCTTGTGCTCACGGAGTCTCCGCTAAGCCCAGCTCACACGTTCGCAAGCACGTCCTCGCGCCTCAGTCCCGCCCGGGCTGTGCACGTTCCTGTGTGCCGGGACCCCCGGGGAAAGGCCGTGCAGATGCAGCCCTGTGTCCCCGGTCCTATCTCGGCCCGCCCGCCGCCTCCTTCCCCCCCGGCCCCTGGGGGAGGGCGTGGCCTGCTCATCTCTCTGCTCACCCCACGTGGAGGATGAAATGCCGGCTCGTGGCCAAGGCTCTCAACAGGGAAGCTGTTTGCAATCCAGACTCACGCTCTCTGTGCGAGTCCTGAGCTGGGGCGGGTACCCCGGGGCCCCACCTCCCGGGGCTGAGTCTGGGCCGGGCCTGAGGGCCCCACTCGGCAGGCTCGGGGCGTAAGTGAGCAGGAGCTCCTGGTGAGGAGCAGGACCGGCAGCCGCTTTGCCAGGCCCACCGGGAGGCAGGAGTGGTGTAGACAGCAGAGGCCCTGGGGTTCGCAGCCCTGGGATAAACACCGGGTGCCTGCAGCGGACCCCTCTCCTGAGCTGCTTCTGCGGCTCTTCTCCTGGAGGAAAGACACTCGCTCTCTTTCCCACATGGCACCAAGCAAAATCACTTGCACGTAGCAGCTGCTCAGCAAACGTGAGGAATGCACGACTGCTGTTTTCATGTTAACTTCGCTTTCGACGGGCTGGTCACTTATTTGTAAGCAAATATGTTGAGAGCAAACATTTATGTTGACATCAAAGCTTAGTATCTGTGACCTGTGCTGATACGCAAGGGAGAGAGATCAGGCAGGTACAAAGCAGGATTCCGTGGAGTCTGAAAATCCAGACGCTGCCTGAGTGGCGTCTGTCTGTCCTCGGTGCGCTGTCCAGGCCCGCGAGTTCTGGAAGCATCGCGGACGAACTCAGGTCTGAAGGTTCGGTGATATGTTCAACTATTGAAACTTCTCTTCTACTTCTAAGTGTTTCTTTCTCTGGCCTTAGATTTGTTGTTTGTTTCTGAAACGTGTGTCTCCGTCTTCTGAGAAACTGTGCTTTCCCCCAAATGCAGAAGCGGGGGACGCTAGGTAGAGAGGGGGTTGTACGATCTTCCCCGGGGGGCTGGGTCCGCAGCGGCGTGGTCTGCCGGTGGCCTCGGGGAGGCTGGGGACAGCGCCGGGGGGGACGGTCTCCCAGAGGACAACCCCATATCGCTCAGGAAGCCCGTGGACACAGGACTGGCTCAGGCCAGGCGCCGGGGGTCCTGGGTCTCCGTGGGCGGCCCAGCATCTGCGTCCACATGTTACCTCCCACCCGGTGGGTCCCCCTGCGGGAGACAGTGCCTGCCGTCCTCTGCAAAGTGGCCCAGGGTGGTCGTCCAAGTACGGGGGTTGCTTTGGGTGGGCCCCCTGCACCTGCCCTGACCTGGTCGGTGTAACCAGTCAGCCGGCCCCTGACCAGCCCAGGAAGCCTTATTGCCCCTGTAGACTGGGCTCTTTCCTCTTTCTTATGAAAATGAGTGAAACCCACAGACGAGGCAGTTCCTTTTACAGCAGTCCCACACAGATTTCTCTCAGCTTCGAGCTGTGGAGGGAATTCCCAGGCAAATTTTTATCAGGGCTGCTTTGCATCAATGTGGCTGTGTGGCTCCGAGGGTCCTAAGCCAAGGTATCTTCAGTTCCCCTTGGTGGCAGGGCTCTGGCAGAAAGCATCCCCAGATTTTGCCCAGAGTCCCGTTCATTTCTGCCACTGTCACCTCGGTCCGTATTCTTTGGGGAGGCTCTGGGGCCCAGTGACACGGTGTCAGCCCTCTTAGCCTGCTAAGCGTGGACGGAGAGGTCCTCCGCAGGAAGCCAAGGGCCGCACCTGCAGGAACCACGCTTCGCGGCTCTTAAGAAAAGCAGACGTCTCCAAGCACCGGTCACGGCCTCTGACAACGGGGACAGACAGGGCTTAAGCAAAAACGGAAGTACAGAGACAGCCTGCCCCCTGCACGGCTGAGGTTAAAGCACTGAAACAGACAAGGATTTCGGGAACGAGACTAACACTGTCGAGAACGTGCTTTCCCCAAGGCAGGGTCGTGCATCTCCAGCCACGAGGGAGGGTCTTTGCCGTGAGAGGGAGCCACGTCGGGTGGTCCACCCTCCTTATCCACAGATGTCACGATTATGAAGTCACCGCCGAATGTTTCTGCAGCCCACAGCCAGCGCTCACCACGTCTGCATGGTCGGCTGTGAACGTGCGCAGAGCGGCGAAGTGGTTGTCTGCTCCCACGCCCCTTCCCAGCCAGCCGGGGCCCGGGGGCTGCATTTAGCCTCCTTGTCCCGTCCAGGCTCACACTGCAAACAGGTATCCTCTCCGGGGTCTAATTACTGCCGTGTTATTTACACTTCTTTGTGCTTTTGGCTGGTGACCGTGTTGAGAATGTCCCCATGCTTAGTGCGGTGTGGTCCTAAGTGCCAGCCAGCCGTCGTGGCGGGGCCCGGTTCCCTCCCTGGGACTCTGCTCGCTTCTGACCCCGCCCCCTTTGCTCACAGGGATGGTGATAGTGAATTTCACCAGGGGATATTTGAGCATCTGATCTAGTGGTGACACGTTCCTTCCACTTTAATGCAGAGGAAGAAACATGTCAGATTTGCGGGCAGCCTGGACCGTGAGCACAGCGGTTTCTGATCAGGCGGCCTGGGGGTCGTTGGTCCCAGGGGACATTTGAAAACATCTGGAGATGGTTTGGGTTGTCCCAGTGGGGGATTGTGGGGGTGCTGCTGTTATTAGTCAGTGGAGGCCAACTGGTCATGGATAAGATAGCCCCCGTGACAGAAGGATCCAGCCCAGACGTTGGGAAACCCTGAGCTAGGGTAACGTTGGGTGATGACAGGAGGGGCCGGCAGAAGGAGGGTGAGCCGCAGTGTTTCCATGCACGGTGAGGGCAGGGACATGCTTTGGCCACCGTGGAAAAGGCAGCATTCATTAGCTAGAAACCCAGTGCGAATACCGGGGTGCTAGGACCACTCACGGTCACGACTGGGGGACACCAAGTGCAGACCCAGGAGTGGCCATGCCTCTGCTTGTTTAGGTCCCCGCTGTGATAGCAGTGAAGCTGGCCGCACTTTGGAGAGGGTCTTGGGTGAAATGAAACCGTGTGGGCAAAGTGCTCAGGACAGGGAATGCTCTAGAAATAGTGTGACGGGGACAGGGAGGGGGCTCGTCGACATCGCCTGCCTGCCAGGTAGGGAGTGGGCCGTGAGGAGGGCGGGTGGTGGGGAGAACTGGGCAAGACGCATCGGCGTGTGCGAGAGGCGGCAGTTTCCTCCGGGGCGACGTTGGGGCAGACGGTGAGAAGCCACGGCTTTGGGATGTACTTGGACGAAAACTCATGAGAGATCCCGGGAGAACTCCTGGTCCAGTCTCCCGCACGGAGCTCAGACGCCCCCAGGAGCGGGCATGCCGTCTGCTGACTCCGGAGGTTAGTGAGCTGTGACAGGGAGGGGTCTGCAAACCCTGGGGTCTCATCCTTCCCAAGTTAGGACAGAGGGAGGCACCTGTGGGCATGTGACGTTGATGTGCCTGTTGGACAGCCAGGTGGGAAGCCCAGGTGAGGAGCATTTAGGTCAGGAGCTCGGTGGGCACGTCAGGGTGTGGTGTCGGCGAGCATTGCCAGTGGCGGGGAGGGGCGTGTGCAGGGAGAGGATCAGGCTGGAGCCCCAGCCCCAGCCCCGGCTTGCAGAGTAAGTGAAGGAAGGAGCCACGGAAGAAGAGAGACCGACCCACTGAGGCAGGGCCACTGGGCTCTGTCCAGCACTCCCAAAGGTCAAGCCGGATAGGGTGGGCAGGGCCTGACCTTGGGTTTGGCCACCTGGTGACACTGGCAAGAGCGTAGGCAGAGATTGCCGACGGGAGAGCCGAGGGACGGGGCAGGGTTTTGGCAGCTACGGAGCAGAGGTGGGTAAGGCGCCCGCGGGCTGCAGCCCATCTCTGCACCACCCCTGATGAAGGCACGTTGACCTATGTGCGTGGGCATCAGCTTCTGAAAACAGAACCTCTCTCTGGATGCATTCTTTCAAAACGCTTTTATTAATCAGCCGGTGTTTGTGGCCACCTGCCACGTGCCAGGAACCGTTCTGGGCCCAGGTGGGGCAGTGAGTGCCGGCATCTCCGTGTTGGTCCCGAAGGCAGCACGCGGGTGGGGGGCCGAGGCGGGAATCGCGCTCGCGGGGGTCCCCGCGTGGGAAGGGACTGTGGTCTGTGGCGATGAGCCGGGCGGGAGGGTGCGGGGTGGGGGGAGGGGTGAAACAGCAGAGTGAGAGATGCCGCCCCAGGTGTCACAAAACATGACTTCGTGTCCTGAAACGGTTTTCTGTTATGAGCTGCCCATCGAACCCGGGTCGTAAGAAGGCCCCGGAGGAGGCAAGGAGGCCGCCTGCCTGGAGGAGCTCACCCCGCACCGTCCCGCAGCCCCAGCGCCCCGGAAAAGTGGCTGCGCACGCACGTGCCAGCCGAGGTATGGGGGTGGGGCGTGGGTCCACTCTGTGGGGCCCAGGGGACCTCTCTGTTTCTCAGTTTGGAGCTTTTGAATAAAGTGATTTCAGGCGTGGAGAAAAATCACGGGGAATGTTCAAATAGGCCAAACTCAGGCAGCAAATTCTCCCTGTGGGTGTTAAAACCAGTGCGAACGGCAGACTTTCCCCGGGAAAATGCAGATCTGGCCTGAAGGCAAGTCGTAGGTGGGGATGGGGGTGAGGCTGAGTCCACGGGCAGGTGGAGGGAGGTGCACAGAGGGGACGCCACTGCCCTGGGTCCCTGCGTCAGCAGCAGGAGTGGCCTGGACAAAGGCCCCGCAGCCCGGGGGATCACCGTGGTGAGCCAGCGTTGGTGTCCGGAAAGCAGGGGAGGACGGCGTGTGGTGATAAGCCCGGGGGGACCCAGCAGAAGGGCCTGGCTGGGTGCTGGAGGGAGCACGACCCGGGCCTCACAGACGGTGTTCACGCCCCAAGCGAAATAGCCCAAGCCTGAGCCCCGCCTGTCCTTGCCGGAGGCTTCCCACCGGTCGGGCGGACCCGGTCCGGCTTTCCGAGGGTCAGCGGTTCAGCCCCTGTGCGTGCTGCCTGGGGCCTGACCCTCGTCCCATCTTCTCTCTCCCTGCCAGGAAGACCCCTGCCGTGTGCCGTGGGCGCTGACGGGGAGGCGCCAGCATGGCGGGGAGTGCGGCCGACAGCGCCAACCACCTGCCCTTCTTCTTCGGCAACATCACGCGGGAGGAGGCAGAGGACTACCTGGTCCAGGGTGGCATGAGCGACGGGCTGTACCTCCTGCGGCAGAGCCGAAACTACCTGGGCGGCTTCGCGCTGTCGGTGGCGCACGGCAGGAAGGCGCACCACTACACCATCGAGCGCGAGATGAACGGCACCTACGCCATCGCGGGTGGCAGGACGCACAGCAGCCCGGCCGAGCTCTGCCACTACCACTCGCAGGAGTCCGACGGCCTGGTCTGCCTCCTCACCAAGCCCTTCCACCGGCCACCCGGGGTGCAGCCCAAGACGGGCCCCTTCGAGGACCTGAAGGAGAGCCTCATCCGCGAGTACGTGAAGCAGACCTGGAACCTGCAGGTGCGTCCCAAGCCCGGGCCGGCGGCCATCTACCTGGGGGGATCCCGTGGGGAGGGCACCCCGCCTGCCGGCCGTGCGGGTCACCCGGCCGGCCCGCCCACACGGGGTCCCCCGACAGGCCACCCGGGAGTCAGCAGGGGGTCGCCCTGTTCAAGCGGATGGTTTCCTGATTCTGTAGCTTCCTAAGTGTCTCGGGCAGAACGTTCCGGGCGAGCGTGCGGGGCTGCAGCGGCCCCTGGCTGGCCGCCTGGCATTCCCCCAAGCACCCTGTCCTGCCCAGGCCTGTGCCTAATGACGGACCCTCAGTGCCACTTGGAACTTCCCTCTGCCCGCTGTTCCCAGCCGCTGGGAAGGAAGACCCCCAGCTAGTCGGGTTGGCCACAGAGACGTGTGTGTTTAATGAGTACGCAGTGACACGTTGTCATCCACGAAGGCCCCAGGGTGGGGCTGGGGAATAGCTCAGCTCCCACCACACTCTTCCCAGCCCCTGATGTCCGGAGCTAGCGGGCTGGCTGAGGGTCTCCCTCTCAGATATGGGTGTCCAGACATCTCTCTTGCATTTCCTGGGTGCTCGTACCATGGGTGGCAGAGGGCTCCGATGCCCACGGACGTGCGACAGGACAGGCTTTTGGGGGACTCTACATGGTGACTGCTTTCCCTCCTCGAGTGGGATCTCCGCGGATCCAGCCTCGCAGACGGAGAGCAGCACCCTGGTCAGCGCCGGTCGTTAGCAGAGCGAGCTACGCCTCAGACCATCTTCTTTTGTTTTTAAGAGTCCGACCAGACGTGTGGAGCTGTACTTTACACACAGTAAAACTAAGCTTTTTAGGCCTACTGTTCTGTGATTTTTGACCAACACAGAGCACCCCATAGGTCCCACTAAAACCAAGATGAGCAGCCCCCACCCCAGCCCCCAGAACCACCCCCCTGCATTCCGTCCCTATAGTGCTTTTCCAGAACGTCATGTGTGAAGGGACCCACACGTCCCCTCATTTGGATTCATTATATTTTTCTTTTTACTTTTTCTTGTCCCTCTTTACACCGTCCAATAACCCAATGTGGGGTCCTCATTTATGGCTGCAGAGAATACCTCTCTGTCTCCCGCTAAGCGAGTCCGGGAAGGGAACCCAGCCAGCCGTCAGCCCCTCCCGATTTTGTTTTCCACATTGCCACAGCTCATGCCCTCCGCGCCCCGTGGCCACATTTACACGTACAGGCAGCAGCGTGTGAGTGCTGGGAGGTGGCCTCGATGGGCGGCCGGGAAAACCGTGTCTCCTTTGTGGCCTGCACCCGGGGGGCTGCTGAGTCGCCGGGGGGAGGAGTCAGGTTCTGATCCAAATCTGTCAGGTCGGTACAGGGCCATGATCCACAGGGGGCAGGAGGCCTGGTCTTAGGACCTGGGGGATCGTGCCAGTTTCCGAAGCCCCGTCCAGCTTCAAGAGGCCTCTGGAACCTGCACTGGTAGTTATCTACCAGAAGGTACTAAATCACGTGTACGGATCTTACGGCTTTATTTGTGATGAATGAATGAGCACGTCAGGACTCGGGACAGATGAGAAAGGGTTCCTGCGTCTTGTTCTCATTCACGTGTCGTCCCTCTCTGCTCCCTTCTCGTGGCAGGGCCAGGCCCTGGAGCAGGCCATCATCAGCCAGAAGCCTCAGCTGGAGAAGCTGATCGCCACCACGGCCCACGAGAAGATGCCTTGGTTCCACGGGAAAATCTCAAGGGTTGAATCTGAGCAAATCGTCATGATAGGATCCAAGACAAACGGAAAGTTTCTGTAAGTACGGGGTCTCCCCCTCACCTGCCATGGCCGGGCCTGCTCGGGGGGACGGGGTAACTCTGCTTCCCCGTCACTGGAGCTTCACGGGCCCACATGCCTGTGGGCCCGCCGTGAAGATGTTTCCAAAGCCGTCCCTTGTCATTCAGCCTGTGTCTTGCCCAGTCCAACCCCAAGGCCAACACTCTTTTCAGGTACTGAGGGACATAACCTTTAAGAAATGTTATTCCGCCATGTGTTTTGCTTTTCGTGGCAAAGACGAATGCGTAGCGGTGCCTGTGGCTATCAACACTGTGGCCCGTTCACTCACAGCCCCCCCAGATGTCAGGCTTCAACTTCTCTTGTGTCACTGGGAACTAAGCACCAGGAGGACAGATAACAAAATGTGCTGAGAGTTAGAGCAGTTTCCTGTGATGGGATCCCATGCGGGTGTGTGGGCGTCAGCCTTACAAACTCAGAAATGAAGCCTGTGTCCCACTCTGCTCATTGTCACCCGATGGCCGATGGACCTCAGTCCTCGAGATCCTGGGGATGCCGGCCCCCTTGGGGCAGGTCCGTGGTCGTAGATGGCACGGGCTGTCTCGGGCGGGTGTGGGCCGTATCCCCCAGTGCTGTGGCCCAGCTGACACCCCAGTGTGGCTGGCAGGGGTGCAGGCTCTCCTTTCGTCCCTGCTTGGTGACGCTCCAGAACAGAGTAGCCAGGTCGGCCCGTGGTGGGAGCAGGGGTGGGGATTTAAAGGGCACAACAGCAGCCTCCGACAGAAATCCTGTGGCGGGGACAGTTTTCCTCGTGGGGCACCTTGTCTGCCCCTGAGGTTCAGACTTTTACCGTCTTCTTAGGACTAATTCCCAACACAAATGTCGTGGGACCGTGCACGTAGCATCTTGGTGCATGAAGTCAGCCCCGAGTGGTCTATTCCAAAGAGTGAGCAAGGCTTCTCGCCTTCTCGATGGCTCAGACACCTGCTCCCCGGCTCGCTGGGGACCAGCTGTGGTCAGAGCCGGCTGCCTGCTCCCCGTTCACACGGGGGACCCTGGACAGCCGAAGGCTCAGCTGTGGGCTCCTTCCCCAGCAGCGTTCTCACGTCTCATCCCGCCTTCCTGTAGAATGTCCCTCCTGCGCTCTTTCCAGTCACAGGAGTTGGCTCACCCGTCCATGACCCAGTGTCCCCTAGACCGTTCTGCATAGTAGAGACCGAGCCACACGACCAGCTGCCTCCTGAGCTAACATCTCGGGGGGAGTGGACACTGAGGAATTGAACAGAAGCTGTACAGCGGCCTGGGGCACAGAAGGAAAGGGATGGACACACTGCGGTGAGGGTAGCAGGTTCTGTTCTGTGCCGAGACGAGGGGCCTTGCTTCAGGGAGACGCTGAGCAGAGGAGACTTGAGGACCGTGGGAAGCCTCCGGCGGGGAAGGGCGTGTGCCCTGGACAGTCAGTCCATACACTTGGGGAAGGTGTTAGGGCAGAGACAGCTGCTGTTTGTGGGGCCCGTCTGGCTGGGCGTCAGAGAGTCCTGCAGGGGTGCCAGAGTGAGCATGCTCGGCGGCCACACGGTGTGCATTCACGCACGCTGGAACCGAAGCGCCGTGTCCGCATTCTGCACATTTCAGGGCCTCCGCCTTCTCGAGCCTGAGTGCAGGAGTTGCGCGGGATGCTTGTCTGAAGACAGAGTGGCCTGGGGCTGGCATGTAGGTCTCGTGCTGTGTTCCTGCTGCATGGCCCCGTGCCTCACGGCTCTGCTCCGTGGCCATGTGCTTTTGTGGCCTAGCCGTGGGGCTCTGTATTGTGGCTCTGTTCCGTGGCCCTGCTGCATGGCTTTGTACTGTGGCCCTGCTCCGTGGCCCTGCACCGTGGCCCTGCTCCGTGGCCCTGCTCCGTGGCCCTGCACTGTGGCCCTGCACCGTGCTCTGTGTACCTGGCTCTGGTCAGGGCCAGGGCTCTGGGTCTCTTCCCTGCAGACGTGCCCTCGTCGTGAGCACGGCTCCTCTGTGTCTTCTGGGGTCCCCGGCGCGTGCTCCATTGAGGAAGAAGACAGGGTTTCAGGTGGGGACGGCCATGTGGGTTTCTTGGTCTGCGCTGCTGGTTTCCTACACTGGTCTGGTCCCAGCCCTTCTAGGACACGGTCTGGCTGCAGTCAGCGGCCTGCTGCGTGCTCCCCACCCCCGATCCCCTCCGCACTGCTTCTCTCAGGGGCGCTTGTTCCTGGCACGATCCTGTCTGAGACCTGTCAAGGCCAACCTGCCCTCCCCAGGCCCCCCAGAGCCCCCGGCAGTATGATAAGAACCAAGGAGGCTCTCAGATCCAGAAAAGAGCCTCATCTTTGTGGCTCCAAATGCTGGGCATCGTGGACTCGATTTAAGATAATCTGATGCATGTCAGCGTGCTGGGCATCATGTCCAGTGCTCTGCAGGTGTTTAATAAACACAGATATGCCTTGACATGTGGTGGGGTTACATCCCAACAAACCCTTAGTAGGCGGGAAATATCACAAGTCAAAGATGTATGTCATGCCCCTGTGCCCCCAGAAAGACGGCTCATGCCCCTGCGCTCCGGGACAGACAGCACGGCTGAGCTAAGCCCCCACAAATGAACTCAGAGCCCCTCACTTGTGCGTACGGTCGCCGCGAAGCCCGTCTGAGAGTCAGGTGTTCACTGTGAGTCAACTGTGAGTCAGGTGTGAGTCATGAAACGCTGCGTGGAAAGTGACGGAACCGTCTGTTATCCGACCCCCCGGATGGCGTGGCCGCCTGGGGGCTGCGGCCGCCCTGCCCGGCGTCGCAGCGGGGGCCGCGCTACACACATCGCCCGCCTGGGGGAAGATCCACGTTCAAACCGGAAGTACGGCTTCTACGGAACGCGTAGCACTTTCTCTCCACAGCCGTGAAGTTGGAAAATCACAAGACGAACCGAATCGTGAACTGGGGACTCTGTGTGCGAGCTGGTTTGGGGTCCTGGAACCCAGGGGACACCGTTGGGCAGCGCCAGAGGCTTGGCCGTTTCCACGTAGAGAACGACGTGGAGGGTCAAATGGGGACGTTGCGCGCATTCACTCTGGCACCTCTGGTTTGCATTTACGATTCAGCGTGGCGAGACCCCTCTCTGGGGAGAGCACACGCCCCTGCCACCGTGGGGGACATGGAAGGAAGGTCAGCCTGTCTCGAAACCTGTGAGGCCTGCGCGAGGCTGTGAATCGTCACCTGTACGGCTCAAGATGCAGGACGTAAATCCAGAAACCCCCGGCCACCAGGCTTGTGTCGGGGGGATGCCGGCCGACTCCAGCCACGCTCCTCTCCTCATGAATCGGGGTGTGAGGTCCACGTGTGGAGGCAGAAGCCTTGGGCCAGAAGGGACCTTACGGCTCATGGGTGTAAACCCTGGACTTTCTAAGGGGCACTCAGGCACAAGGGAGCTTGCTCACGGTGGTCAGGGAAGTAGGAGATGAGAGCCCGGACCCAGGGTCCTGAGCGGTCTGGGCTGAGACCAGTGCAGTGGCCTGCCCTCCCGCAGGTCCCCAGGCCAGGCATGGCACCAGGGCGTGTCCTTGGGAAGTGTCAGCTTTCCCCCGTCTGTCTCCCGTCCACACAGCCTGCCGGGACCACACGGAGGTGACTTAGAAGAGGCAGGCGTCAGGGTCTTTGCACTATGGGGGAAGAATGAAGGGTGCGGGCGTGAAGGGTCTTTACCGTGGAGATGGATGGTGCGGGTCGACAGGCCCTCGGGGGACGTCATCTGCGGTGTTCTTAGAGACGATTATTCCCCACCTGCTGTCATGGGCTGGATGTTCATGTCCTCCCCAAATTCACATGGTAAACCCTAGCCGGTGTAGCCGTGTTTGGAGGGGGGCCTCTGAGGGTGGGCGGGGTCAGAGGAGGTCGTGAGGGTGACGTGATGGTTTAGTGGGAACAGGAGGCTGGAGGCGTCCGTGCGTGCAGGCACCGGGGCTGGCCCTGTGAGCGCACAGCCCAGACCGGGGCACCGACTGCCCGGGAGGCGGGCTCTCACGGCATTTGGAATCCACCGCACCTTGATCTGGGACTTCTGGCCTCCACGGCCATGAGGAAGAGATGTCAGCACTGAAGCTGGTATTTTGACTAAGACCCCTGTGTGTGTCTGGGGTCTGGCCAGCCACACGTGAGGACAGGGACATGCCCGTACACCCCCAGCCACGGTACTACAGGTAGGGGTCAGAGCTTTGCCTTCCTGGTGACCCCAGGGACCAGGTCTCTGCTGGGGGGCAGCCGCTTGGCTGTCCGAAGCCCCCCACGGTGACACGGTGTGCCGCCTTGAGAAGTTAGTTCAGGTGGAGCTGAAAAGTGAATTTCTTAAAAAGGCAAACGACTTATTTTCCAAAAGTTACGCATCTCCCTCCCGAAGAAGGACCCAGGATTGGTGGGTTCCAAAACATGTCACTTGGAGACCCTTTTTTAAAATAACACAAAGTTAGGTGCAAAGTATATGTTTCAGGATAAGAAAAGAATTGCAACATATTATACTTTTTTAAAGCTGGGAAATAAGGTAACAAACACTCGACATTCAGAAAGCAGTGGTGCTGTCTTTGACGTAACTGCCCAAGCCCGGCCAACAGTACCTTTTATTTTCTCTATTTTTCAACTGTAACGCTGGATTGCCTCTTCCACGGACAGTAACGTGGTGATATCATTTCCTACATAATGAGAAAAGAAAACCTGGTCCTCCCTCTGGGTTTATCACTCAGCAGTCGTGACGCACGCCTGTTTTCAGAATCCTTGCCGGCGTGGGGAAGTCGGAGCGGGGGAGAGAGCGGTGTTCTCTGGTTGCGATCAGGTGTCTCTCTCGAGCTGCGTGGAAGCCCCACGCCGTGCGGTCACAGTGCTGGGCCTGGCCTGGCCTGGCCTGGGCCGGCCGGCTGGGATAGAGAAGCCACGGCACGCGGGGCGGGCGGGCAGAGGCAGCGTCAGCCCAGGCTCATGCCTGTGTGTCCAAGCGCACATCGCAGCGGCTGACATGCCCCGGGCAGTGCCCTTCGCTTTGTCACGTGAAGTATCTTAGAATGAAAACACTCCAAGATTCCATATCCTGCAAAAAAAAAAAAAAAAAAAAGTGGAACTATCACTTTCTTTGTGTTTGGCCCCCAGGTAGTTATTTGATCATTTGTGGCTTAAAGTCCTTGCAGTTCTTACAAAGCCAAGAGCAGCTTCAAGGTGACCTTTACGAGACGCAGATGGGGGCTCCCTGAGTTAATGCTACAGGGAAGGGATAGTATTTCAGATTTGTGGAAGGACTCACCACACCAGGAAGTCACCAGCCCCATGCCCGCCGTGGTGTCCTCTCCTTCCTGAATTTAGCAGTGCTGCTTAAAGAGAGAAGCGACGGACGTTGTCAGTCATTCAACAGGATGTTCCTGCATCCCGCCAGATAGGTGCCGGGCGCCGTGAGAGGGGCCGGGGGACCATGACAAACAGGACGGACCCTGGTCCCCAGCTCGCCATGCTTGCCTGCTGGGGGGCCGGTGTCCGGCTCAGACGTACGTACCACTTGGCGTGCAGCCTTCCATCCGTCACAGTCACCCCGTGGGAGCTCATGGCACTGTTGACCCCCAGGGTGCTCCGGATTTTACTTCTGTGCACGGGTCCCTTGTCCCTCAGTCCCATGTGTTCCGAATGCCATAACTTCAGGAATGGTGGCGACCGTCTTCCTAGGTGGAGCCCCAGTGCTCCCAGCAGGGTCTCAGCGGGCACCATCACTCTGGGGAAAGGGGCATTTACATGTGCCCTGAGCCATGAGGAGAGGAGAGCACAGAAGGAAAAAAAAACATGCAAAGGGGACAGCTGGAAGTGTGGGTGCAGAGTCTGAGGGCCGACGCCGTGACCTGAGCATGGCCTGGCCGGGAGCGGAGGCTAGAGTGACCAGCAGGCGGACGGGACAGGAGCCCCTCCTCGTCCGAAGTGCGGCCTCTGAGCAGGTGCCAAGGAGGAGAGCAGCTTGCCCACCGGACCCCTTCCCGGCTCCCCGGAACAGCGGATCCCGGTGTGGCATGCTCTGAAGGGCTTTGTGTCCAAAATTCAGGTGCCACCTGACATCCTCCCCGTCCCTTTCAGAGAGAAACAAACACTTTCATCTGAATCATCCTGCTTTATTAGCCATTTCCAGGTAGAGTGTGACGCTTCCGTTTTTCCTGCCTTTCCCCCTTCGTTCCCGCCCCTCCTGTGCCCTCCCCGTCACCCTCCACCCGGTCCATCCTCTCCCTCCCTTACACACTTGCGCACACACGTGCACTCACGCCTTTCCCGTTCCTGGCTCCGTGGGGCCCTGCGGGTAAAGCAGAGAGCAGCAGGCGCGGAGAGCCTGGTGAATTGTTCAGCGTTCTGTGGGCAAGTGGGGACTGGAGGGTTCAGTGACGGCGGCCGTCCGGCCGGCCAGAATCGGGGCGCGCCCATCAGAGCCCTGCGGCCTCCATGTCATACGGACCCGGCGTGGGGATACCAGAGGGCGCACCTGTCACCCTTGGATATCAGACAGTTTATTCCTTTGGAGGCTCCCACCAAACACGCAGCACACCTAATCTGTGCCGCGCGCAGTATCTAATTCACCGTCGTGTTTCTGGCGAGCTGGACTGTGCGATGTCTTTGGACTGGTTTTCCAGCTGCCTGAATGTCTCTCCACCTGTGTCTTATCTGTTGTAAAACTCAGCCACTGATTTTTATTTTTTTTTCCCCACCAGCGATGTTTTCTTTTTCATTTCTAGCTGTTCGGTCTGTGGCAGTGGCGGTCTCTCCAGTGCTCCAGGGCACGTTTAGAGGATCTTACCTCCAGGGCGTGTGTGTGATGCTGTCTTTTGTTTCCCTGCACACTCCATATGTAGGCAGCTGGTCTCCCAGGGATGGGCGGTTCCCATACAGAAGTCCTCGGGGGCACACACCTCTGTCCCCCCCGCTCTGTCCCCACCTCCCCTGGTTCTCACGACTCTTGCTTGCTTAGGTCTTCGTGATCTTTTCAAGCTCGAGTTGACTGGTTCACGCTGTGGGAATCCTGAGTGTCCTGTGTTGGGGTCTCAGTCTTCCAGGGTCGGAGAGAACTTCTCCAGATCCTGCTTTGGGGGGACTCAGGGTCTCAGGTCCCGGGGCCCGCCTGCTGGCAGCTCTTACCCCTGGCAGCCCTGGGTGTTTGCCCTGAGACGTTATTTCTTGGTTCTTATTTAGCCCTCGCTTTCCCCTGCTCCAGCTTCAACTCCCTTTTCTTAATATACTTAAATTTCAAATGCAAAGTGTGGGTTGAGAGAAGCCGTTTCGCTGATGTAGATGACGTGTGGCTGGCCCGAGCCCCTCGTGCCGCGACAAAGGCCATCGGCGCCGGCACCGGTCAGAGGATGCCATGTTGCCGGACGTGTGTGGTTCTGGGGGCCCGGGTCAGCGCTGAGGCACGGCCCATCTGAAGTGAGAGTTTGAGGTGCTTGGGGGCTGATGTCAGTATGAGCTCGTTGATCTGACCGAGGCCCCCGAGAGGCTAGACGAGGGCGAGCGGAGTCCGGCTCCACTTCATGAACCAGAGGAGAGAGACAAGGGTCTCGGGCAGGGACCCGTGTTCTGTGCGGATCACGCTTTGCAACAGGGCCCAGAAGGTGTTTTCTTTCCTCGTTCATGGATCTGTAGGGACCCGACATCACCTTCCCTCCCGGCCCTCCAGCTCTGCTCCCCAGAAGCCGTCGTTCTACAGACGGTTGGCCAAGGACTGGCCCAAGACCCCACGCAGGGCGGTGTCCACCCTGGACGGCAAGGGCGGACCGGTGGGAGCCCCCCGGGTCTATCTGTACAGTCCACCCCAGCCACGGTGACTGTCCCTTGCCATCCCAGCCCTCTTTCCCCTCTGGCCAGCCAGGTTCTGTGGCGCCATGGAAACAACACACGGGACAGTGAGAACGGCGTGGTGGCGGGCCTGTGCCCTGCTCTTGTGTTCTGTCTGCAGCAGACCTAGCCTAGTGTCCCAGGACCTGGGGAGGAGGGTGGGGGACGTGAGAGTCCCTCTACCACCCAGGTCCTCCCGTCCCCACCAGGGCCTGGGCCTCACCAGTGCACAGTATCTCTGACCTAGGAGGCCAGGGGAGGAGGGTGGACAAGGGGTTCAGGTCCTCCAGGCTGGGAATGGCAGGACGGACACTCCCCTACCTCACAGGCCAAGGGCTTCGGCATCTGTGCGGTGCAAGGCCATGAGCCCAAGACCTCCGCCCACGGTGGCCGGTGGCCGCCCTCTGACCCAGCAGAACCGCTGCGCCTTGCAGCACTGAGGCCCAGCCATGGTCCAAAGCACGGAAATCCCACCCTCCATGTTAGCAAAACACACTGCGCTGTGAGCTTGCGGCTTCCAAGAGCCTCACGGAGAAGAAACACGGAGGGCTTCTGTGAGCATTCCCGAGGCTGGCCGAGCCTGGGGGCAGGAAGAAGACGGCCTCTTCCCCTCACTGGGGGTCTGTGTGGTGGCTGTGCCGGGGCCCAGGGAGCACTCGGAGGGGCAGGAGGGGGCGGGGAGGAGGCCACCTCGGCTTCCAGAGCTGTATTCCTAGTGCATTGGATTAAAAATAGCCCCCCTCCCCGGGAGCCACCTGAAGCCAGCAGACCCTTCCCTGCAGCTGGCCGTTCGTGTCACCAGGGCTCTTGGTCTTGGCCACCTACAGAGGCTGGGCCTGTGGCTTTCCCTTCTCTGCCTTCGTTTCCTGCCAGCTGCTCGGGGGCTGGGAGGCAGCAGGCCTGCTGGTCCCAGAGCGTGCCCCCAGGAGCTGGGGCAAGCTGCCCAGCTAGAGCCCTAGGAGAGAGGGGCTCCGCTCCGGGACCCGAGCCCCGGGGGCAGGGGAGAGCCGAAGGAGGGGTGCACTTTCGCTGACACCACTTGTCCGGAAGCCAGACGCGCTATCTTTCCGCCTTGCACCAGATCTCCCATCCTTGTCGTGAAATCTAACACGTGCGAAGGAGGACAGCAGCCCAGGGTGGAGACAGCAAGCCTCCCCCCGCCCCCCGCAGGACGCCCGCCCCACTCACACCCCAGGACACCACTTCCTGGATGCTCATGTCCGGCGGACCCTTTGGGTGTTTTTCTTCTGTTTTGGTTTTATCACCTAGGATGTAGGTGTTCCTCTCCAAACACACCATTTGCTTTCGCCTGCTCAGGACCCTGCGCGCATCGAATCGTGGCCTGTGTTCTCTGTCGCTGCTGTCTGTCCGTCCTGGTGTTCTGTGTCGCTGCTGTCTGTCCATCCTGGTGTTCTGTGTCGCTGCTGTCTGTCCGTCCTGGTGTTCTCTGTCGCTGCTGTCTGTCCGTCCTGGTGTTCTGTGCTGTTCCATCACATGCATGTCCCAGCATCTGCGATCCACAGGCTGTGAGCGTGGCCACTCTGTGCGGGTTTCCAGCAGTCACAGATAAAGCTGCTGGGAAACACACCAGCACTTTCTGGGTGCAGAGGACGTAAGTGTGTGTGTCTTACAACACACAGAAACAGATGTAGACAGAGTGTGCATTTCCGCCTCACCATGATCAAAGCTGTGTGCTCTCCCCAGAGAATTCCAGACGGTCTCCCAAAATGGTCCGACTCACACTCTCAGCCCAGCACAGAGGGACCCGTCGCCCGGCTGCCCGACAGTACTAGCGGCCTTCTGAATTTTTGCTGGTGTGGAGGGTGTACGAAGGTGTTTCCACTGTGGTCTTACTTGACCCTTTCTCAGCTTTCTGAAGAGCTCACGGCACGAGCTCGCGGGGCCGCCTCTAGTCCTCGGTCTCAGTTTTAATGAGAAAAGGTCTATGGGGGCTAAAGCAAGGTGAAGTGGGTGGGGGGTTTAGGCAGGAATTCAGAAAACCAGAGTTTGGATCCCTTTTCCTTATTTCCAGGACCCTGAGGTCAAAGAGGGGAAAGGCTGTAAATCATGGAAAATGACCCTTTGGAACAGCCCACGGATAACATTCTCTTGCCGTCAAAATTCTTAATGTTCGGTCTTCGTTTTGTGTAGTTCTTTGTATCGCCGAACTACGCCTTGTAGGCAGTACTGATGCTTATCAGATAAACAAAATACGAGTAGTCCCATATTAGGCATTATAAGACAGCTTCCTATCCAATAGGCCGAGTTCCCCTCCTCTGTGAAAATAGATTTTACCTTTTCTGGGTGGTGGTTTTTTATTTTGATGGCAAGCAGCAGGCTTTAATGGGCGGTTGGACTGTGAAGACGGGTTCACGCCTGGGGTGCTGGTGGCTTGGGTTGGGAGGAAGGAGCTGTTTGCAAGGTGCAGAAGGTTCTAGAAGGGGCCATGCCGAGGACGCCGAGGGTCTGGGCATGTCGATCCACCGGTACCAGCTGCCGGAGCAGTGGGCTGTACAAGGAACCCATCCATCGTGCATGGCCAAGTGTGACCCCACAAGAACTTTATTCTTATTTTAAAAAGATTTTGCTTATTTATTTGTCAGAGAGAGAGAGAGCGTGCACAGGCACACAAGCAGGGGGAGCAGCAGAGCAGAGGGAGAAGCGGGCTCCCCTCTGAGCAGAGAGCCCGATGCAGGGCTTGATCCCAGGACCCTGACACCATGACCTGAGCCAAAGGCAGAGGCCTCACCCATTGAGCCTCCGAGACACCCCAGGAAAATTACTCTTTAAAACAGTTCCCGTCCCACAGGACCCAGCTCAGCCCTCAGTGTCAGGCGGCCTTTGGAGATGAATCCACAGCCAGGGACAGCACAAACACATCTTGGGGGTGTGACCTCTTGCCACACAGAGGACGCATCAGAAATCCCCCAAACATGGAAATTCAGTGCAGCTTGGCACTTCTGAATGCTCTCCAAAATGTGGTGCATCAGGGCACGTGCTTAAACATCTGGGCGTCTCTGTTGCCTCGGGTCCAGAAAGGCTTTCTGGAAGCCTCCTGCCTCACCGGCTCCCAGAGCTCCTGATTCCGAGGGCTTCAGTTGCTGCAGGGGAGAGTTGGGGGAGATATAAGGAGCTGCACCGAGGGAGGGGCTTGTGGCCAGGTCTCGCTTTGCAGTCCCCACCGCCTGGATCTGCCCCCCCAAAATCCCACAGGCCCACTCCTCCCTGTGGGGCAGCGGGCATGCTCTCGGGTCGCTATTTGTCTCCGAAGTCCTATTCGCAGGGCAGGGGGTGGAGAGCCCACAGGGGCACGGCAGCAGAGCCTGGGGGTCAACACAGCCCAGGACAGCCCTGTTCTCCAGGCAATGGGAGAGTGTGAGGGAATGCAGTCGGGCCCTGGGGAGCAGGGCTGTGGCCTGTGGCCCACCCGTGGTCCGGAATTCCCTGAGTAAAGTGCTTACCAAACACCCCCACACTGCGGCCCGGCAGCCGGTAGGGCGGCAGCGGCTGGGACTGTGACCTCGGGGAAGGGAGGTGAGTGGAGAGATTGTCCCTGTACTGTGGGTCCCCTGTGCCGGTGGCCTGACCGTGTGGCCACTCCGGGTGAGCTGAGCCCGGGCTCCCCCGCTGTCCACGCAGGGGTCCCCCCGGGTCGCGGCTGTGGCCCACCCGCCACACGGCATTTCCTCGTCATGAGCTGCCAGCGTCACCAAGCTGCTGGGGTCACCGAGCTGCCGGTTGGGCCTGTCAGGACGCAGGGGCCAAGTCCCAGCGCCCATGTCAGGAAGGGTGCTGCTGCCCACGGAAGTGTGAGCGTGACACATGGTGTCCTGTCTTGCAGGATCAGGGACAGGAACGACAACGGGTCATATGCCCTGTGCGTGCTGCATGAGGGTAAAGTGCTTCACTACCGGATCGACAAGGACAAGACGGGCAAGCTCTCCATCCCCGACGGGAAGAAGTTCGACACACTCTGGCAGGTGGGGGCCGTCCGCGTGGAGGAGAAAGCCTACCCAGGTCCCTGCCTGATGCCTGCCCCAGCAGGGCCCCTTTCAGCCCTCAGGTGCCCTGAAGCCAGCCCCAGGCGGGGACAGGGACAGGGCGGGACGGCAGGGGGCCGAGGCTCCAGAAGGTCTGGGGCCGCTCAGCTGTCTGCACCCCGGAGGTGTCTGGGGACAGCAGCACTGGCAGGTGCACAGACAGCCCTGCATGAGGGCGGGGAGCACTTTTGAATGCCTTCCAAACTGAGCACCAAGGGTCCGGTGCCTCGGCCGCCGCAGAAAGAATCCCCGTGAAATTAAGGCAGCGTAGAACCGGGTCAGCGCTCGCTGCGCGTGCTCAGGATGTCTCCAGCTCTGGCCTGAAAAGGGTTTATTCTTGACCCTACTGTCAGGAACCCCCCCCAAGTGGCGCCTAATTTGGGAGGCACGTAGGGGATGAGGGGCAGGGAACAGATGCCGTCACACTCCCCCGCAGGCCGAGGTGGGCACACGCCGCTCACCTTCACGTGCGTCACAGTCACATGTGGCCGTGGCCGGGGCCGTGCTGTGTGCACCCTCTCGGCCAAGCACCTTTAAACAGCTGGGCCCAGCAGGACGGGTTCCCCGTTCCCTATCACTGTGCTCGGTGGAATGCCTGATCTGGAGGGGTCCGTGAACCCCGAGCCCAGCCTGGCCGCCAGCCAATTTTTGTGTAGTTCTTGAAGAAGTGTTTTTTTTTTTTTTTTCACTTTGAAGGATCCTTTAAAAAAAAAAAAAAAAGCAAAGGATTGTGCTACAGGATGTGCAAGCCTGAAATATTGCCATCCAGCGTCTTCTAGAATGTTTGCTCACCCCTGCCCAAGAGAGAATCCTGACAGGTATGCCCACCTCCGGGCACCCTCGCCCAACATGTTGTCAGGAACCACCAGATATTGGAGTGACACTGGAGAGCTGGGTGGGATGCCTCCCTGCCTTAGGGGCCCCGGTCCCCCAGACCGAGGGCACGCTCTTGCGTTCACCAGACCGGGTGGAGCTCCCGCATCAAGTGTGTTAGGGCTCGTCACACCTCAGCGTCTGCTTAGCGGGTCCATCTCACCACAATAAAAGACAACTTAAAGAAGACAATGGCCGCTGAAAGGATAAAACAGATTCATTCAGGGGCGCCTGCTGGCTCAGTACGTAGAGCGCACGACTCTTGATCTCAGGGTCTACTTGCCATTCATTAATTTTTCTAATGGGCCAATTGGATGCCATGAGTCATAATTTTCTGAGAGCCATCAGCCAAGGATGGCCGCATTCTATGGACAGGCCTCCTTTCCCCTTCCCCCTTGTCCCAGCTCTGCTGTCTTCTCCCCAGAAGTCTTGGGCTCAATGACTTGGTCCCTCCAAAGCCGTTGCCCTCAACCCTCCTAGAGCAGTGATTGATAATAATAGCATCTTGTGATTCCTTGACCTGCCCCTCCTTCAAGAGAGGAAGTGCCTCAGGTAGGAAATGTGTCTTGTTCCCCTTACTTTGCCTTCAGTCCTGTCCTGGGGCCCAGGCTGTTTGTTGAATGACTGTATGAAGGAATAAGTGTTGACATGCTGAATTTGTTTTTATAACATTACGTAGGTGTAAGAGAAATAAACAAATAAATGGAACTTGGTACCAAAAACAGAAGGGAAGCGGCCGGGGGGGGGGGTGGATGGAGGGACGGGCAGGTGGAGGGAGCGGTGGGTGGTGGGTGGAGGGTGCCGCGGTCCAGAGGGGAGGTGGTGCGTGGACTCCTGTCCAGGATGTGAGTGTTCTGAGGGGGAGGCATGAGGACGGACCAGGACGACCTCCCGAGGAAGCACATTTTGTTGTCCAGGGCTGTCCTCAAGTCGCGTTTCAGGGATGCGGGGGGGGGGGTCGGCTGTTCCTGGAAGGATTTCCCCATCTCCCACCTCTGGTGTTTATGGCTCTGTCCTCCTCCCTTTCAGCTGGTGGAGCATTACTCTTACAAACCGGACGGACTCCTGAGAGTTCTTACAGTTCCATGCCAGAAGATCGGCGGGCAGACAGGTGAGTCCCCGACCGTGGAGCCCCAGTCCCTACAGTCTCGACAGCGACCAGGCTGGCTTCACAGTCAGCCCGTCCCTGATCACGGTGGGGAGAGGGTTTCTTCTTTCCGCTTGGTAACAGATGAAGTCGGGTCACTCCAGAGAATCACACGTAGCCAATAGCTTTCACTGGACAAAGAGGGTTGGTCCTACTTCGTGGGTGAGGACGCCGAGTGAAGGAGGAGATGCTGCTTCTGGGCCAGGCTAGCTGGTGGTCAGGCCGAGTGCTCTCCCCACCGGGGGGAGGAGGGAGCCGCTGGGTGTCGGGGACGTAGCCGTAACTGCCCACGCTCTTTCCACCCAGGAAACATCAACTTCGGAGCCCGCGCGCCCCTCCCGGGAGCCCATCCTGCCGTAAGTTACGAGAGGGGGCCCGCGGGGGAGCAGCTGGATGCTAGCGCCAGGAGAGGTGTGGGTTAGCCCGCGGGATTAGCTGTGACTGTTCCTGCCACACTTGATAACCTGGGGCTGGGGATGTCAGCTGGACTTGGCCGACTTCTAGTTCTGGGCCGGCCAGATTCATTTCTTCGTGGGTTAGACCAGGATGCCCATGTTAAATCAGAAATACGCCTCCTGGAGCCTTTGGGAAATGAGAGGCAGGATGCTGGAGACTGTGCATACGGTCTGCCGCCCAAGATGTCTCACGGAGCTTGTCCGCCCGGCTCTTTTGGTGAGATCATCGTTAGCAGAGGCCTCGACCTTTCCTGAGAGCTGGTTTGGCAGTAGCTTAGTGAAAGCTTGGGTGGGGACGGGATGTTCAGCAGCATCAGCTGAGGAAGCCTCTAGAAAGGCCAGAACGCACCTCTCCCTCCGCATCCGTAGGAGGTGAGTGTGACCAGTCCCCGCATCTCCACGTGGGTTTGCCCAGCACACGCTCCTGCGGGGAGAATCCCGCCTCCCTGCCCGCTCCCGACTCTTCCAAGCTGACACACAGGTTTAAACCCAGAGGAGGAATCGGGTCCTGCTCCTTTTCGGGGATCTCGGTGTGGACCTTCGGTGTCCTTTAATACCATCTCTAAAGCATAAAAATACCCTCCCGTGAGCTGAGTGCATCACGTCCCCCTTTTTGCCTGTTAATCCTTAAAAAACCACCGGCAGAAAGCGGAACGTCCATCCTGCCCACAGTAAGGATGGTTGACCGCCCTTTGGCCGCACCCACATAGAAGCAGGGAGGCTCTCGGGGGCAGCCCCTGTCCCAGATTGGCAGGGAGGGATGGAATTTGCTAAAATACCAGACAACTTCAGCACCAACGCCTAAAATGAGCCCCTGCACGGAGCCATGCATCACCCCCAGTAGCTCCAGGAAGTTAGATATCTTGGAAAATCTTTTATTGACTGCGTGTCAATGCAGACAGGAAAAATGCACCTGCCCTACGTGTCCAAATCAAGGAATTCCCACAAACCACGGGACCAGCCCCCAGGGATGTAATAACGCAATTGGGCACTTCTGGTTTCTTTAGAATGATCTGTCTCATTCGAGATTTAGTATCTATAGGAGACGGGGCTGCTGAACGGGACAGCCCTGATTCTAGAGCTTCCCATGGGAAATATTAACCAAGGTATTTTTCCAGATCCTTCCGCTCAGGGGGCGGGCTTTCCCTGAAACCTCCCCCATGACCAGGTGCCGCTGGCAGCATCCCTGCGGGGCATGGAGGGGGTTGGGGGTGTGGACACAAAGCCAGACGGAATAGCATGTCATGTGTTTGCTTTCTGAAACATTGACTCTCCCCTCTTTGCCGTTATGGTTTCTAGACATGGTCGGCGGGTGGAATAATTTCCAGAATCAAATCGTACTCCTTCCCCAAGCCCGGCCACAGAAAGGTGCTGACGTGTCCCCCGCTTGCTACCCCCCGACGTGGCGGGACGGAGCCGTGCGCTCCAGGCCCGCTGCCCTCCGTGTGCGCTGCGCCCCCCGTCCCACTGCTGTGCTCTCCCGCCTGCCGTGTGTGGGTCCCAGCCCCTGCCGCCCCGTGTGCCCCTGCGAGCGTGCCCTCCCCGCTCCGTGTGCGCTTGAACGTCCCGCGGTCGGCACGGGAGGGGAAGCCTCGTGTCCAGAACCTCCTCCGAGCAAGCCGAGGGATCTGTTGCCGAAATCGCGAGCTGCAGAGCACGGTGGTCGATTGTGTCAAGTATGTGCTGATGGAAGAAGGGGGGCCAGGGTTTGTGGGGGCCGGACAGGGAGCGTCTCGGGCTGTTTATGGTGTGGCTCCCCAGGGCCACGACACCTGCATCGAGGCTGTCGAACACATAGAAAGTCAAGCCTGGAATTCAATGGTTCGAAGTGCCTGTTCCTTCACAAGGCAGCTCCGTCCGACCTGGGGTGCATTTTTGGTGTGTGGTTGCGCGATTGAATTGCGAGGGAAAAAACGAAGTTTTTTTTTTTAATGATTTTTATTTATAATGAATCATCTCCATATGTGTGGGTGTATGACTTATTTTTATTTCCTTTGTATTTTTTCACTGGTGGTAGAAAGTTGATTCTTTCATTAATAATTCTTTCCATTTTCTTACCAATTGGTTTTTTTTTTTTTCAAACATTTCAACCATGCAGGTGGGTATCAACTCATGATGCAAGTTGCTAAAAGTACTTGCTAGAAACAATGGAAATAAAAAAGCATAAAATCTGAGGTTTTGTTTAGGGAGAATTTTCCAAGTGGGCAGTCAGACTCCAAGTGCTCCCAGTCCTGCTGACGATAGATCAGAGAAGAGAGTTGCGTGGGATGGTCGAGGAACAAGTTCTCTGATAAACGGAACGGAGTGGCTGTCTGTCTGAACGTCGCGTGGCCAGGTGCTGTGGACCAGCCCACAGAACCGCAGCTAGGATGTGGCAGTGTTTTGTGGGATCTGCAGTCAGGGCTGCCCGTACCAGGGCAGGTGTGTTAGGAGACGGTGACCAGGTTGTTAAGGGGACACATTCTCTGTGTCCGGCGCCTCTTTGTCCTACCGCTTGGTGTTGGCCAGAAGCCACCAGACCCAGCAGGTGACTGAGTCTGTGGCGTGGAAAAGGTCAGCATCCACCAATGCAGAACCCTCCGTCCAGCTGCCCCCTTTCCGGCCTACATGGCCTGGGACCCCCTCTGGGCATGCGTCCCTTCTCTTGGGAGAGGGCTCCGCAGGGACCACCGGGATGGCATCGTATGGGCCCATAGCCCAGCAGGAAATAGCCACAGTGATACAAAGCATCTTCTGATTCAGGGTGCTTTCCAATCCAGAGTCCTCTTTTTGAGGCCGTAATCACAGACTGAGCTCTAGCTAGCGACTGCGCTGCCACGGTTTGGTGGTCAAACACAGGATGCAAGAGCTTTTGGCCAAACGCAGCATTGACGGCCCTTCACGGAACAGCTCAGGGCGGGACACGTGGCCTCCACAGTGCCTGGAACCCCTTACTTGCCGGCTCCCGTGGCCTCTCCATGCCCAGGGCCTGCATGGCAGCTGTGGAGGAAGCCCTGTGGATGTGGACCACGCCACTGGTTGCCGCTGCTCGTTCATTCGTTATTCCCTTTATGATGTGCCGACACACAGCCCCCTGCCCACGTGCGGGCCCAGAGACTGGGGGTCTCACTGTGCACGGACCACATGCCATGTGTGGCTTAGTTCTGTGGCTCTCAGTGCAGTGTTCCGGGATCCTTTGAGGAAGCGTGACCACTTAGAGATTAGTGTGTAAAACACACACAGTTATCTAAGTACATGTATGCCACACGTACATGTTTAGAAACACACACACCTCTACATGCGTGTACCCACACACACGTACAGGGGTAGCACAAGGACTGGCCTTACACAGTGAGAGAGGCTGACTGGGCAAATCCCGTATCTGTAGGGCAGACCATCAGGAAAAAGAGTTCTCAACTAATTAAGCCAGGCCCACCCAGCATAAGCTCATGAATTTAAGTGAGCTAATTAGGGATTTCAGTTATATCTACAGAATCCCTCCACAGCAGAAGCAAAATGACACTTCGATCTGATCACGGAGGACTAGAGCTCAGACTAGCCACGCAGACCCATCAAAAAGTCAGGAAACAGTAACCCAGCCCGGTGAGGAGATGAGACTCACAGCTAAGTAGGTTGAAGCCAGCTTGTTTCACTTGCAGCAACGAAGGAAATACCCAGAAAAGATGCAGGATGCACCAAAGGAGAGCATGTTTCTGTATCTTACACTATCGAAACATCAGTAAGACCACCTGAAAATAAAGACATGTCATCAAAGGAGATAATAAACTGGGAATCCATATGGGTCATGATGATACACAGGCAAGGTTAAGATCTTTAATATATAAAGAAATTCTATAAGTCAGTAAAAGTTTGAACTAGCAGTCACATGGCAAAGGACGTCAGGAGGTGGTTTGTAGCAAAGCAGATATATTACCTACTCAGGAAAACATAAACGTAGAAAAAGCTGTTCTATTTCATAATAAGAGAAATGCAAGGGAAAACTAGGTGCTCTGTTAAGTTCACCTGTGAAATGGACCCACGTAAAAACCGACAGGATGTGCAGCGAGGGTACGGTGACAGCCCTCCCACTCCTGGCCGCAGAAGTGCAGATGATGGGGACTTGGAAGAAGGCAAGTTCACGGCAAAGTTCACCGCATCCAAAATAAAAGCACATGCGGCTTCTTACTTGCAATTTTGTTTCTAGGTATGTATTATTCTTCCCTCTAGGTGTAACTATGTGTCCATGAAAGTGTCTATTCCAGCACAGTGTAACTAACAAAGTCTGGAAACAAACTAGGAGTCTGGCACTGGGAAATAAACCAGTTACAATGAAAGACATAGGGTGAGAGGCAGCTGAGGTCTAGAATTACTTCCAAAATCCAGTGTAGAGTACAAACAAGGGATATGTGCTGATAGAATGTAAAATATTCTGGAAGAAATACAGAAACACAGCAGTGGAAGTGGTTACTGTGGGAGCACAAAATAGGGGTGTCAAGGAGACACTTTCCACCTAAACCCCGTTGTGCCTTTGTAAATTCATACCTCTTGAATTTAATCAATGTTTTTAAAAAGAAAATTAAATGTTAGAAAGTAATGCATCTGATAAAGACTGTGAAAATACCTTTCTGGCAAAAAAAAAAAAAAAAAAAGGCTCTTGCCTATTTAAATTTACAACAACTTGGATATAGGCATTGAATTTTCATAGATGCCAAAAATATCAATAAAGAAGGATTGTGTGATTTAAGTTATGGATTAAATGTATTTTAATTGCTCATCAGAAATATTTCTAGAAGAGCTGGTGTTTATGTTTTCGCAAATAGAGGAGGAATTTTCTATTAATTAGGCAGTCATGGGAAAGGACTTAAAGGAATTATGTCAGATATCCCATCTGTTTAGATAAAGTGCACATGACTTTCTTGAGTTTGTTAATTTGATCACTATACATAGTTGTTTTTTTTTTTAATAATTCTGGCCCCAAAAGGACATGTCAGAACTTGAATTAATTCAGGCATGTGGGTAGTTACTGAAAAGTATGCTTTGACTTGAAGAGGGCTGTTAATTAGATATTAGAGATTCCATAATAAAAACTTAAGAACAGGTCTAATTTAAATTTTTTTCCTTAGAGACTGGGAATACTTTCGTCCTAATAAATGCAAATGAAGTTAAGTAAGTACGAACGTAGATATGATTCATCCTCCTCCCTGTCCTCCATAATAAAAATTCAAGGGACGGGTTTGTTTTAAAGTTTCCTTCGATATTAGGGACACTTGGCCGTTAAAAATATAAAGATGAAACTAACCGACGAGTGTCGGTATGATTGACCCTCTCCCCTCCCCGCCAGAAAGGCTGGACGTCCTTAAAGGAATGAAGTCCTTCCCGCACCTGGAACCAAAGTATTTGTCTTGATCCTTTAGGCAGAGAAGCCCGTGCTTTGTGAACTGGCTGAGTGTGACCGCAGCGTCCTCACAGGCCGGCTTCCACCTCCCACTTAGCGGCGTGCTCCCTACAAAGCGATGCAGCTGTCACCTGTGGCTCCGAGGTGGACGCGCGTTCAGACCCTTTGCTCATGCTTTATTCCAGCACCTGCCCTGGCGACTGGATCCCCGGAAGGCTTCTGTTTGAATACGCAGTTCGCTAGGGTTGAGCTGGAAGAGCCAAACAGGGAAACGGCTGTGAAGTACCCCAGGCAGGCGGTCACGGCGAGGTGCCGGGACAGACCCTGGAGAAGACGTGTTGCCCTGGGGTTATCAGGGGCCACCCCGCAGCCCTCCGCTCCTGCGGTCGGGAGGATGGATGGTGGAGGGGTTGGTTTGCGGGCACCGGAAGCAGACGTGGTCGCGCGGCCCGGGAGGGGCTGCCCTGGGCTGTGCGGTCTTGCTCCCCCTTGGGGCCACGGCTGCTCCCAAAGACACCGGAGCCGTGCCCACCACAGCAGCCCGCATCCCGAAGCCTGTGGGCTTTCTTTGTCACCGCGGCTGGGACTCGTCTGTGGTCCTCTTTCCTAATGCCGTGCCCGATCGGGAGAGGTCTGTCCGGAAGCCTAAACGTGAAGGTCTCGGAATGGACCTTAGGACACAGCGTGATGCTCCCAGGTCACCTGGAGAGCAGTGCACGTGCACCGCCTGCACGTCCGCAACCCCCCTTAGCAGGCCCCCAGAGGATCGCGGGCCAACACATTTCGGTCTGCAGATAAGCCTGGCCGGTAAGAGGTCAGGAATCATAATTTAAGACCTAATTTGGCCTAATTTTTATTACTGCGGAGCGACCAGTTTTTAACCTGCTTTCATTAAACTTAACAAGCACACCGCGGGCCTTGGAGGGCGATCACGAAGGTAGCTAGTGCCACCTAGTGGTGGCGGCAGCCTTGACTGCACCGGCTCGCACTCCAGGACACCTATGCCCTACGCGGGACCAAGGTGATGGTATTGATTAGCGCAGAGAAGAATCACCAGATGTAAAGCGGAAAGAATAATGACCGATGATAGATTGGGCCAGCAACGTGTTTTTCACTATGTCCTAATGCTAATCTGTACGTTTATAATTTAGCCTTGTTCTCTACAAAGTCTTTGAATTCTTCCCGGCCGAGCGTTCGAGCCCAGAGAGTGTTGGGTACCCTACTCAGCGGCACACCCGTCAGACACTTCAGGAAAGATGGGGCTGTGTGTTGGGACTCGGCCTTCATCATCTCCTCACACCGCCCTGTTAACCGACACGACAGAAAATATCCCATTTCTTCCAAAGGACATTCTCCCAAGGGCTGTGCCAAACTCTGTCCCAGGGAGGTGACCCGGGGGCCCAGGCAGGGGGCGGATGTGGTGACCGAGGGACTCGCGGGCCTCGGCCAGGCTCTGAAGGCTCGGAATGGCCCGGGGCCTGCGTGACCTTCTGCCCATCCGAGTGGGCTTGGGCTCGGTGTGTCTAGGACCACCAGCTCTCCCTCACTCTTGATGCCCTGGCGTCCTTGTCCCGCATTTGTACACTTGTCCCTCTGCTTTAGAATCTCCCCCACAGGCTTGCGATGGCAGCTCAGGGCACTCTGGCCTAGTTTGTGAAGTCGTGCTGTTCGGAAGAGCATTAGCTCAGGACGGAGCAGTGGCCGTGGAGAGGTAGATCTCGGGGTCAGGAGGAGGCATCCTGGTGTCTGCTTGTCTGGGACAGCTGGTCCTGGCATCCTGAAGTCATGTCTTTGGATCTCAGAGTTTCCTGCCTACAGGGAAAATCAGAGACATTGAAAAGAGTGTATACATGTCCTTGTCCCCCATTTGTACACTTGTCCCTCTGCGTTAGAATCTCCCCCACAGGCATTTTTTTTTTGTTTGTTTGTTTTGTAATTGAATACTGTTTCCACTCTGGAGTTCAACTGCAGCTGAGCCCAGGGCTAATGGGAGGCCTGGGGTCCCCAGTCTCTCCGAGGACAGTTCTGTTGAGACAGGGTGATTGTGGCCTGGACGAGAAGTGGGCCCACAGGACGCCCAGTCGCCTGCCATCTCAGGCCGGTTTCTTAAAAGAGGCGGGTCGTCACTGGGTCATCACTGGGATCACCCACGCCTGTTTCCCTCCGTTAGTGTGAAGGCTGGAGAGAGCTCCCGGTTCTAAGACGCTATCTTCATTCATTCATTCACGATCATTCATTCAGTCACTCGCCGGTGTGTTTGGCACGATTTCATCACGGTCCAGCGGTGGGCAAGGCAAAATTCAGACGCAGGGAGGGCGCGACCGTGCCCCGGGCCTTACGCGGTTTTTGCTTGTGGTGCGTCCCAGCCCCTCGGATGGAGCGTGGGAGGAACGTGGGAGGAAAGCAGGGAGAGGCGGAGAGCGCGGAGCGAGCGCACCCGGGAGAGCGGATGTCCCACGGCCCCGGCCCCTGGGGTCCTCGTGCCGGGAGCAGCAGCTCGGTGGCGCTCTGCAGACGGTTGAAGACGGAGGTCCAGGTTTTGGAGATGGTGGTGGCCGTGGTGCCGTGTGACCCTATTATTGTCCTTCTGGTTCCCGGGCCTGGGACGGCAGGCAGGCAGACGAGGACCCTGTGTGTGCTGCGAAATTGGTCACGTGTGCGGCGAAGCTTGATGTCTCTGTGTCTCCACATTCCTCCAAACCCTGGCGGTATCTCGTGGCTTCCTGGCCGGTGCTTGGGCCCTGCTACGGGAAACGGCTGGCTGACCCTTCCGGTCAACTATACAGAACTAACCAACCCACAGAAGGTTTGAATTGTGATTCTTTTTCACAAATCAAGTGTAGCAATACCCTTGATTTAAGAGGAGGGGCGAAGGCGGGCCGGGAAGACTCAAGACAGAGACTTCCAAAAGGGAAAGGTCATAGGTTATAGGGACGTAAGGAGGACATCCTTCCCCCACTCCGTCACCTCATCATGCAAAGTGATGTAAATCAGATCAGTCATCAGGAAGGCTGCCGCCCTCCGGCGTCCCATCCCCAGAGCCAGATCTCCACGCCAGTTCAAGTTCTGGCGGAAACCAGGACCACACGGACGTTCTGGAGTCAGGATGAGGGAAGCAGCTGGTGGATACTCCGTGTTTTTTTGCATAACTTCATATGACATTAAATTGAGCAGAGAGAGTTGACAGAAGGAGAACAAGCCCAGGGGGTCATGTGTAGGCAGAAATGGGGCTTGAAAAGGTCTGTGACCAGGGCCTCTCTGAGCCCCTGCAGCCCCTTGAACCACAGGGGCCCGAGCTCCGTCTGGCCCCCACAGGGTCCAAGCACTTGCCAGAAGAATGAGATCAGCCGTGGCAGCATTTTTCCTCTCTCTCCCTGACGCTTTCCTTTGTCTTCTCCGCGTGCGTCGTAATGTGATTTTACTTGAAAACAAAAGTTGTTGTGCAGATCAGCTCAACGGTGTGTCCGGGAAGGCAAGTGACCCGCTGTCCTCTGTGTGCTTCAGGCCTCCTCGTCCGCAGGGAGCCGGCCCGAGAGCTCCGTGACCTTCAATCCTTACGAGCCAGACCGGGGACCCTGGGCCACGGACAGAGGTGAGACACACAGGGTTCCGTCCCGGGCCATTTGCCGCATAGCAGCACCGCCTGCAGCGGCCTCGCTAACTCAGCCCCGCACAGAGGCTTAGCAGGTGCACGGCGGGTGCCGCTGCTCGCGGGGACAGGTGGCAGAGGTCCCCTGTGTGTGCCACGGTGCCCTTGTGCCTGACGTGGTCTTTGAGGCCTCCATCTTCACCTCTGGCACAAAAGACCCCTTTCTGGGCACATCCGTGCAAGAACAGGGGTGAGTCCCATGGGCATGGGGGCATTTTTGCTAACCTCCTAACAAACCGGGAGAGACTGTACCCTGAGTGCTCACCAGCATCACAGCCGTCAGGGGAGACCAAGGTCTGGAAAGGCGAGGTGTGACGGTAGGAGGCAGGAGGCAGGAGCGAGGGATGCTGGGATTGTCAGCAGGGACCCAGCCCCGGGTCTCGCGTTTCTTGACTGCACCGCAGACGCCCAGAGAGAAGCCATGCCCATGGACACCGAGGTGTACGAGAGCCCCTACGCGGACCCCGAGGAGATCCGGCCCAAGGAGGTCTACCTGGACCGCAAGCTGCTGACCCTGGAGGACAGTGAGCTGGGCTCCGGCAACTTCGGGACCGTGAAGAAGGGCTACTACCAGATGAAAAAGTAAGTCACGGCTACGCCTCCGCACGGCTCGGCCTCCTGCGAGCTGACGCTCTAGAAACCGCCACACTACGCGCATCCCGGGCATTCGGCCCCAAACACAGAATCGAACCCAGCAGGGCCGGATCCTTCTTCATGAACGGTGTGTGGTTCTTCCTTCCCAGTACAGCTACGGTGAAAGCATTCCTTGTGCACGTTAACTCTGCATATGCTGGTTATATACAGTCCGCGCGCGGGAGGTGTGCCTTTTAGAGCATTAGAAAGTAGGAACCCGCGAAACGTAGTACAATGAGAACATCCTCTTGTTACCACCTGTGACTAACAGTAGTGTCTTACTTACTTTCGGGTCTTTTTAGGCACACATACACGCAGGTACTGTTCAGTTAAATTTTAGTTAAATTACTCAGGGACAACAGCACAGCATTTTTAAGCATTTTATTTTATTTTTCAAATCATTTCTTTTACCCAGAAAATTTCTCTACCCAGAAAATTCCTGATTACAGACATCATCAGTGCAATTATTTATCTGCTTTTTCCTATAATTTCAGATAATAATCCCTACTGTACGATAGCTAGAATTCCCACATCACTGAAATTTCTATACTTCATTTGCTCTGTAGAAGGTGTCCCGAAGAGTGTCCAGTACAAGGGTCAGACTGTATAGTCCTTCGAAACACACCCTGTCTCTGAGTGTGTATGTTTTAATTAATACATTACTGAAACAAATAGAGTTGGGTTTAGTTGTTTGATGTTATTTTGAATTATGACATTTTATAGATGTTTTATCTTGAGTGGGTGAATTTAGATGACTCGAGTGTCAAGAATGTAGGCAAAACATGCACAGAAACTCGTGCTTGCCGTCCCGTTTCTCTGGATGCGTGTAATTGACTGATAGGCTCGTTTGAAAATCTATGCAGGCACATTACAGTCATTTATGAAATGAATATAAATTACTCTTTATTAAAGCATGAATTTCTTCAACTAGTTCGTGACACTTAAATTCCTTACTTAATTAAATACATATATTAACAGAGACATAACTCAGATACGTAATGTCAACTGGAGGGTTTGGGGAGAGGAGAGATGTTTTTATTCCTATTTACTGAGTACTCGTTTTCTTCTGCTAAAATGACCTTATGGTTTTTCTCCTTTCTTGTGGTGAAGGCCACCGACTCTTAGATGTTAAAAGCCACCACGACTTCCTGGGATAAACCCATCTTGCTCATAAATTAGAATTCATCCTTTTTCATAAATCACCGAACCGAATTTACTAATATTTCTCTTAGAATATTTGCATTTACGTTCACGAGCGATACCAGTAAATGAATTTCTTGGAAGTTTCTTTGTCCGGTTTTGGCATCAGGGTACACCACCGGCCTCAAAATAACCCGGGAGCTTTCCCTCCTCTTCTCTTCTCTGGAAGAGATGGCGGGTGTTTCTCCTTCCTTCACTACTGCGAAGGATCACGAGGATTCTCTTGTTCATTTTGGCCTCTACCTCGCGCTGTACACGGAGCAGTTCCGGGGGGACGGTAGACGGAGCTGTGGAAAGGCACCACGACGCCCTGACAAGAGAAGCCCAGGGAAGCATTCCACGACAGCAGGAGGGGCAGGGAGGCTCTGGGGGCGCTCGCGCAGGACCTACAGCTTGCACTCAGTGTGGAAACACTTGTTAAACTCTACACAGACGTGGTCTGGGTTTTTGTGAACGGATGTTAGATTTACTCCGCCGTTCTCTTATTTTACCGTCTTATTGGACGGTTCTGTTTTTATTCTCCCCTTTCAGAGTTCAGCAAAGGAGATGTACTTCCTGGGAGGGGGGAGGGGAATCCCATCCCAGAAAAATGCCCTTTTTCAGATCACGCAGAGTGAACGTCATTCGTTTGTTTATGTCCTGCTCTATCCAAAAACTTTCAGGAGGTCAGACAGGATCTACGGGATGCTTTTATGAGCAAGTGAAAATCGGTTTTTTTGCAAACTTGTTACAGCTTGCTTAAAATTATCAATGCGCCATTTTAAAAGGTGTTTCATAAACCACGAGCTTTAACAGTGTAGCCTTTTTAGTTCTGCAACCGGAGATTCGCTCGCTTTGACATGTATCAAAGGAACATTCTACTCACCCACGTTACAGATAGTCGGAGACGGACCCGCAGAGGTTGCAGTAATCCGTGCGTGTCGCTGTTTCTGAGGTTTATTTGAAAATGATTTGCGTGTCCTGTACTGTTCAGGCTCTGCTTGGTCGGGCGTCTTCTAGCAGCTCCTCGTGATCTGTAGCTAACGCGGGGTTGCTTTGTCTACAAGATGGGAGAACACGGTGTAGACATCTCAGTTACACGGTTTCCTGCGCAGTAGTTATGCTTCCTAGAAGGTGATTCCGTAGAACGTAGCCGCTCCAAAAAGTTTCTTACACGCTCTGGTTTCTTCCAGAGTCGTGAAGACGGTGGCCGTGAAGATTCTGAAGAACGAGGCTAACGATCCTGCTCTTAAAGACGAGTTGTTGGCAGAGGCGAACGTCATGCAGCAGCTGGACAACCCTTACATCGTGCGCATGATCGGAATATGTGAGGCCGAGTCCTGGATGCTGGTCATGGAGATGGCCGAGCTGGGTCCGCTCAACAAATACTTACAGCAGAACAGGTACCTCGAGGTCCCCTGGCGGCTGACGCTGTGCCGGGCAGGGCCCGCCTGCCCGGTGTACGTCATCGCCTGAGGGCTCTGCTGGCCCCACACTCGGGGACCTTGAGGGAGGAGGGAAGAGAGCTGTAGCCTCTGTGTCAGATGCTCCTGCGGCTCCTCCAGTGCTCAGGAGGACTCCAGCCTGACGACTTGGTCCTCGTTCTCCTTTCCTCACTTGGTGCGGCCCGGCAATAGAATCACCTTAGAATACCTTGGCAGTCAGTCTCTGCTCACTCGGCAGAGCATGCCCCACCTAGGGAGAGAAATATTAAACCAAACATTTTAAGAGAAGGTATCAGTGACTGAGTCTTACACGGCCGGCTGAGCTCTACGTCCCCACGAGTAATGCTGAAAACTTCTGTTGTCGCTGAAGGGTTGCTGCCGTGGGTGGGGGACTGACACTGTGTTCATCTGAAGCCGCTACTGAGGCAGAGGGACTCCCGTGGAATAAGTCATAACCGGAGCTCCTGGTTACGTTGTCCCGTGTGATATGTTACACATGCGTTCTGCTTTGACTGTGTCTCTAATCGGCACAGGAGGAAGGTGCCGTTACCCCACTTTGCGGGTGACAAACAGAGTCAGAGTTGGTTTTATTCCCTGTCCAGTGTGGGAACGAGGATTCCAAGCAAAGCCTGGCCTGTCCACCCCAATCGCAGCACACCTTGAATGTCCTGGTTGTGCAACACCAGGCTCACGGGGCTCGGTGGGGAGCGGCTGTAAGTGAACAAGGGCTTCTGCCACCACCTGCTGCTCTTAGGCGCATGCATGCATGCTCCGCCTGCATGAAGAGCCTGGCTGGCCGGTCCCCGGTGCACTGTTGTCTGCCATCACTAATGACCCGTGTGTGACTTTCAGGCACGTCAAGGACAAGAACATCATAGAACTGGTTCACCAGGTTTCTATGGGGATGAAGTACTTGGAGGAGTGCAACTTCGTGCACAGGGATCTGGCGGCAAGAAACGTACTGCTGGTGACGCAACATTATGCCAAGATCAGTGATTTCGGACTTTCCAAAGCACTCCGTGCTGACGAAAACTACTATAAGGTAGGAATGACTCGCCCGTATGGTGAGAATCTGAAATGCAAGTGTTTGTGTTCTTTATTTGATTATGTGAGGGTTTCAGGAAGCAACTTCCCTATTTAAGAAATGTCCTTGCTAAGCTTTGATTGTATTGTTTTAAAAAATGTAAATACTCATATATCACAACTTGACTTTATTCCAAATAGTATCTTCCAAACTCTATTCCTGAGAACAAAAAGGAATCAAGGCATTAATTGATAACTCATTAAAAAACAAAATAACATAGAATTGCTTCCTTAACTTACTTTGGAAAATGTGTTGGACAGGTTGATTCTTGTAGAATTTCTCAGAGCCCATCCCTGACCCCCCAGATGAACTGACAGCAACTCGAGGAAGGGAAACACACAAGAAACCCTCATGTGAACTCATTCACACTGTGGATGTACAGTCCAGGCTGATCAACTGGAAAACGTAACGGCAATGGAACCCAGATAGCGAAAGACCGGCCAAAACCAGATCTCCAACTCTCCAGGTGCCTGGGGGTATTCAGCGTTCTCGGAAACAGCACATCCTGGAGCTCGCACTTGTGGATGGCACGGTGGGGGCCTCGGGGTTGCCCTGAGCTCCACACCCTGGAGGGCCTGGTCCCCCACCCACCCACCCACTCGCTTCTCTCTGGCATGGCCACCCTGCAGGTGGCAGATGGGCACAGCGGGTCTTGGTCAGCTAGGGGTCGGCATAAAGGATAGGCAGCAGGAGCGGAGCTGCCCCGCAGAAGCTGGTGCCAGAGCAGAGCCCCTTCGGAGAAGAGCCACCGTTCGAAAAGCACCGAGTGAGCCCTTTACGGACACGGCTGGAAAGTGACACGGAGGAAGTGGCAGCCCAGAGGGACAGCCCCACGCACACGCCAGAGAAAAGCAGGCATTCCATCGGAGGCGCCGGAACGCAAGTTTCGTTGTGACGATTAAAGAAAGAAGAAAGTCGCGACTAGGACTCGAGGAGGATGCGGGGAGTTGAGATAAAAAATCGTGCCCAAGCTTAGTGCGTTAACACAATACCAAGTGCTAATTGACCCGCAGTTCCGCGCTGTGGGTGGGGCATGGGGGCTGGCACGTCTCTGCTGCTCACGGTGCCTCAGGGGCGGTTCCAGGCGGGCGGGAGGATTGGCTCCCACTCTGCTCACTTGCACGGCTAGAGCCTGATCTCCCATGGGCTGGGGTCTGGGACCTCCGCTGGGGTGGACCCAGGCAACCTAGCTCTCCTGCACGTGGCCTCTCCATGTGGCCTTGGCTTGCTTACAGCATGGCAGCTGGGTCCTGAGGGCAGGTGACTCAGGAGGCAGGAAGAGAGGCTGCCGGGCTCCTAAGGCCAGGGCCCACGAGCTGGCTCAGAGTCACCTCCTGCTACAGGGCGCGGCACGAAGGACCCACTGCATGGCACCCCCCAAGAGATCAGCAAAGCTGGGACACCTAGAGACAGCTAGGAACCAGGAGGAAGGCTGGGGCTGCCACTGTCGGCCCCACGGTAGGAGCCACCATGGTTCCCAGTGACCTCCTGTGCAGAGGCCCCTGGCAGCCTTCACCACTGAGGACCTGTGGCTGTTGTGGATGCCCCCAGCTTCCATCACTGAGGATCCTGCTATGGACCCCCGTGGACTGCACCACAGAGAACCCCAGAGGCATTCAGTGCTGAGCAAACCACCAAAAGCACAGTCTTTGCAGACTCTTTGCTGATTGCATTTCATAGGCTTTCACCACAGATGTTTCCACGCTCACAGAGAGCAGAGGCCCGAGTCCCTCCCTGCTCCCCACCCCCACTTCCTAGAACCTAGGACAGCAGCCAGCTAGGCAAAACACCAGCCCAGACACCCACGGCTGACCTCCGCCCCCAGGCTCACCCTCGTTGCTCTCGCCCGCCTCTGTGCCCCTGCACGCTGCCGGCCCACCTCCCCTTGCGGCCCTCCCCGGCCGTGCATGTGCTTGGAATGAGCCTGTGCAGCTGTGGGAGTGCACACGGACAGCCAACTCGAGGATCATGAAGAATCAGGGAAACTCAATAGCATCACAGTAAACCGCCAGTAACTGACCCCAAAGAAAGGGAGATGGACGAGCTGACAGGAAATTCAAAAGAGCTCTTCTAAAAATGAGCAGAGAGCCGCACACAACACAGATAAACAATTCTTTAAAAAATCAGGAAAATGATACAAGAACAAAATGAGAAGTTCAACAAAGAGATGAAGAACATAAAAAAAGAACCAAAAGAAATTTTGGAGCTAGAAAATATGATGATTGAACTGAAGAAGACCATGGAGAGTTTCGGTTGCAGACTAGACCAAGCACAAGGAAGCATCAGTGAACCCAAGGGCAGGTCATTTGAAATGATCCTGTCAGAGGAGCACACAGAAAGTGAGATGGGGAAAGAAAGCCTACAGGACCTATGGGACGCCATTAAGAGAAACAAGTCCCACATTATTGGATTCCCAGGAGAAGGAGAGAGGGAAAAAGGGGCAAAAACTTACTTTTAAGAAATAACGGCTGAGATTTGGACTTCCAGGTTCATGAAGCTCATTGGTCTCCAAACAAATTAAGTTCAAATGGATCTTCTCCAAAGATTATGCAGAAACCTTACAGGCCAGGAGGGGGCAGGAGGATGTATTTCAAGTGCTGAAAAGAAAGAATTGGCAAAGATTACTTTTATGCATCAAAGTTGTCCTTTAGAAGTGAATAAAATAAAGACTTTTCTAGATAAACAGAAGGGGAGGGAGTTCATCACCACTAGACCTCGCTTAGAAGAAAGCTGAAAGTTCTTCAGGCTGAAGTGAAAGGATACAAATTAGTAACATGAAAATATGCCACACACTGGTAGAAGTAAGTATACGGTCAAATTCAAAATACCCCAATACCACAACACAGTGTTGTGTGGATCACTTAACTACTAGAAAGATTAAAGGACAGGGGTATTAACAATTTTAGAGCTACAGTGATTTGTAGTGGATACATAGTGTAAGAAGATATGAACTGTGACATCAAAACCATAAAATATGTTGGGAAGAAATGAAAGGGTAGAATTTTCGTATACGAAGTGAAGTTATCACCTTAAAACAAACTGTTATATTTACTAGATGTTTTATGTAAGCCTCAGGGTAATCAGAAAGCAAAAACCTACAGGAAACACACACAAGATGGAAGAGATTCTAAGCATACTGTTTTGGAAAACCATCAAATCACAAAGGAGGACAGCGAGAGGAATAAAGGAACAAAGGAACTATAAAGCAGCCAGAAAACAGTAAGAGGGCATTTGCAAGTTTTTACCTATCAATAATTATTGCAAATGGATTAAATTCTCCAACCAAAAATATAGGGTGTCAGAAAAAATTTAAAAAAAAATGACCCAAACTACATGCTGCCTGTAAGAGACTCACTTTGGCTTTAAGAACACACATATTTTAAGATAAAGGGATAAAGATATTCCTTGAAAATGGAAACCAAATAGTAGCAGAAGTAGCTACATTTATGTCAGATAAAACAGACTTTAAGTCAAAATCTATAATAAGAAACAAAGAACGTCATTGTATTAAAGATGGAGTCAATTCATTAAGAGGATTTAACAATTCTAAATATATATGTACCCAACGTTGGGGAACTTTCTGAATATAACTGAGTAAACAGACACTAACACATCTGAAGGGAGAACTAACAATTATACAATAGTACGAAGGGTTTTCAGTATCCCACTTTTAACTACAGATAAGTCATCCAGACAGAAAATGGATAAAGAAACATTGGACTCGAACTATACTTTAGGCCAAATGCACCTTAACAGAACTCACAGGTGAATTCTACCATTTACAAGAGAATTAGCACCAGTCCTTCTCGGGCTCTTCCAAAGAATGGAAGAAGAGGAAATATGCTGAAACACATTTTATAAAGCCAGCATTGCTCTGATCCTAAGGCCTGATAAGGATAGTATCACAAAAGAAAACTATAGGCCAAAATCCCTGATGAACATACATGCAGAAATTCTCAATAAAATGCTAGCAAACGAGGGGCGCCTGGGTGGCTCAGTCATTAATCATCTGCCTTCGGCTCAGGTCGTGATCCCAGCGTCCTGGGATTGAGCCCCACCTTGGGCTCCCTGCTCTGCGAGAGGCCTGCTTCTCCCTCTCCCTCCGCCCCTGCTCGTGCTCTCTCGTGCTCTCTCTCTGTCAAATAAATAAATAAAATCTTAAAAATACTAGCAAACTGAATTCAACAACACATTAAAAGGATCATACACCACGATCAAGTGGGATTTACCCTGGCATGCAAGGATGGTTCGAGATCCGCAAAGCGATTAACACGGTGCGCTGCATTGATTGGATGAGCGATAACAATCATATGGTCATCTCAATAGATGCAGGAAAAGCGTTTGACAAATTTCAGTATCCTTTCGTGATGCGTACTTTCAACAAAGTGGGTATAGAAGGAGCAGGCCTCAACACCACAAAGCCATGAGGACAAGCCCACTACTCCCACCTAACTCAATGGAGAAAGATCGAAAGCTCTTGGTCTAAGATCAGGAACAAGGGAAGGACGTCCACTCATACCCTCCTTCAGCATGGAGGTTCCTCAGACAGTTAGAGATGGAGCTGCTCCGTGACCCAGCATGTTGCACTACTGCGTGTTCATCCAAAGGACACAGACATAGTGATCCAAAGGGGCACCTGCACCCTCATGTTTATAGCAGCGATGTCCACAGCATGTGGTTAAGGAGAGACTTAAAACGTAACGTGCAAAACATACATCCCGAGCTTTTCTACCTTCCAAAAGGGATATATTACCCAACTGTGCTTAGATGTAGATTTTTCTGCAAAGATTCAGGAAAAATGATCAAATGTGCCCATCTCTATGGAGGAAGATTTGAAGTTGGTGGAGAGAGACCTCCCTTTTCGGCATATTTATCTTTGTATCACCTCGAAATTCAAATTCCAATGGAAATAACACCTGTAACTATATTGTTCCCAGCTTCGGAAATCAGAATCTCGAAGTAATGCATTACATGACTGAGATGGAAGTGTAATCAGAGCATCATTTAGAGACACCCATGGTGCCTGTGGTCTCACAGTGATGTCCCGGGCTGGCCCCCTGCTGACCCACCGTAGGGCAGGGCAGCCCATCTACCTCCCTCCCCCCAAGGGTGCTTGTTAGGGTAACCCCCACCCCAGGAGGCAGCAGGACTGACTTACGCATTGAACACCAAGCTGCAGAGGAAAGGGTCTCCGCTGGGCACAATTTTGATCTCTTTACTACCCCCTTACTTTTTTAAATTAGAAAGTTGAAAACATTTTTGGAGCACTTGGCTCTCTCAGTTGGTGGAGAGCGTGACACTTGATCTCAGTGTTGTGAGTGCGAGCCTCATGTTGGGTGTAGATATCACTTAAAAATAAAATCTTAAAAAAAAGAAATGTTTAAAACATTTTTTGACCAATACTAGCAGTCTGTGACAAAATGATTAACATTGGCTTAAAGCCATAGCTAGGCACCTAGTAAAAGTTAACTGTTCTTGGGAATAGCCCAGTATTTTTTGGAGCACAACCACGAAGCTAAAAATTCAGGCTGGACTCTTGCATTGTCACAATAAGCTCCATGAAGCTGTGAGTAGAAACAGACAAAAAGGTATAAGAAATACAGGCTGAATCTTAAAAATATGATTAAATCTTAAAAGTTTAAATTTTTTTAAGATTTAAATACCTATTTTTTTAAGATTCAGACCAAATACGTATGTGCACACACACACACACACACACACACACACACACGGCATTTCCTGAGTCATTTTATTCCTTTTTTTTTTTTTTTTTACTTTGGCTAACACACGTTAATTTTATTTGTCGACATAAATCTCACCGTCTGAACTATTTTTAAGTGTGCAGTGCAGTCACGTTAAGAACGTTCCCTGTGTTTACAACCACCCTCCAGAATCCACTGAAACTCTGTCTTCCTTACACAGCCTCTCCCCTGTCCCCTTCGAGCCCCCGGTCCCTTTCAGTCATCTCTGTGACATGGACCCTCTCGGGGCCTCAGGTGAGTGTGTTCACGCACTATCGCTACTGTAGGGACTTGGCCGGCTGAGTTCACAGAGCCTTCCTGTCCGACGCCTGATGACCCTCCGTGGCGTGGACACAGACATATCCACGGACGCTTGGGTGGTGCGCACCTTCTCCCGCTGGGCGCCCACAGTCCTGTTGTCACCAAGAGTTTCTGTCTGCTTTGCTTTCAGGCCCAGACCCACGGGAAGTGGCCGGTGAAGTGGTACGCTCCCGAGTGCATCAACTACTACAAGTTCTCCAGCAAGAGCGACGTCTGGAGCTTCGGTGTGTTGATGTGGGAGGCGTTCTCCTACGGGCAGAAGCCCTACCGGGTGAGCCCCCGCCATTTCGGTTCTAGCTACGTGGCTCGCGGAACAGACAAGCCCCGGATGATTGTCACAGGACGGTGAAAATCATGAACTCAAAAAGTCTGGGCTCCCTGTCGAGTGACAGTGAGCCACGGGAACGACCTCAGTTCATTCTAACCTGACACGTGACATTGACTGAGTAGCGTACTTAGTCTCACTGGCCTTTACACATATAAGTATGCATGAGAGACGCCCACGTCAACATTGTAATTGGAGTGGAAATAGAGATATTTAATCCTGGCTACTTCCAGGGTTAAACTGACAGTTCAGTTAAATAATTTAGATTTTTTAAAGTCAAAATATGTATGCCAGGAAGGGCGCATGTGCTAGAATACAGCTTATGAATTCTCACAAGTGGGTGTGTCTGTGAAGCGAGCCCCCAGACGATGAAACACGAGGCCCCCACGCCCCCTGAAGGCACAAGCTGTCCCCCAGGGGCACCCCCTGGGGGGACCTAGACCCTAGACCATGGGTTAGGGGCTCCCGCTTGTGTATTTCTTGTAAGTGAAATAGTGTAACGTGTACTTTGCCTCTTTGGGCCGGGGTAGGACTTAACCTGTTGTTGTGCTGTGTTTTGCCGAATGCTGTCTTTATTAAGTCTGGGTATGTTTTGCATTTTAGGGCATGAAAGGAAGTGAAGTTTCAGCTATGCTGGAGAAAGGGGAGAGGATGGGGTGCCCCGCGGGGTGTCCGAGGGAGATGTACGAGCTGATGAAGCTGTGCTGGACATATGAGTGAGTACCCAGCATGCCCTGCAGTTTATGCAAAGGCCCTGAGGCACATGGGAAGGCCCCGGAAAGAAGCACCTCCTCTGCCTTTCCATGAACCAGGGCCGTGCTCCCTTCTAACCAAAGAGCTGTGAGTGGCTTCCTGGGCCAGGCTCTCGTACTCTTCGGTATGAAGAAGTAGTTTAGACAATGAGCTCTAATCCAGATGTCAGAATTTAAGTGTAGATGCTGTCAGCTGTAGGGGAGGGTGGTCGGTGTAGAAGATGTCGGTGGGAGTCCGGGCTGGTGCTGTGTCCCCCTTTTGGCAGTACTAGACAGCAGAAGTACTCAGCAGGGCAGTGAATGTCATACTTGCCTGATTCCCAACCGCCTTTCCTGAAGACGAAGGGCATTGTCCAGGCCGCAGGAAGCACTTCCCCAGGAGGGACTCAGACCCGGACAGTGGCTCTCAGCGTCTGCTGAGTGCCATCAGGCATTCTGCCTGGGCGCGCACGAGGTGCTGTAGGGGGTGGTGTTCAGGACAGCTCCCCAGACCAGAGACAAGCATCACAGCAGACAGGCAGGGACGCGGCCTCTGACCTTGCCCGGATCGGAGGCCTGTGAGCGGCCTGCGGGGAAACCCTGACCCAGGGGTGTGTCTGTGAGCCCTCGGAGCTCCGAGGTGCCGCCGGTCTGTGCTCTATGGGAGCCGTGTGCTTGCCCTACCATGGCCGTAACATTCAGGGTCAGGTCTGCGGTCAGCGACGTGGGCCGATGCGGCAGAGCGTCTGGAGGGTGAGGAATACTCCAGGTGCTTCTAGATGCCCCTCGGGATGCTGTAACTCCTGGAGGACCATCTTCCGCCACGGCTGGGAGGGGAAGAATGCCGTCATTATCTAGAGGGCCCGCAGGGTCAGCCCCCAGGGGAGAGGGCAGACGTTCCCTGGCTGACGCCGTGGACACAGCCCAGGGAAAGGGCCTTTGGCGGGGGTCCGATGGAGCCTCTGGGAACAGCACAGGCTCATCCTGGCCTCCAGCAGGCACCACACACCCTGCTTGGCTCTGGAGACCCTGCAGGCAGTGAGGATTCCCCAGGAGCTGAGCCCCCAGGTTGGAAAGGGGCTCTCAGTGCCTTCCCTACATGCACTTGGGTCCCAGGCTCTGGCCTATGCAACCCCTTCCCAAGGACACTGGGTCAGGTGACCCCCAGCAGCAGGGCAAGGCTGCGGGTCAGAGGCGGTCCTGGGGAGGGCACTTACTAGAAGTAAGCAAGCTTCTAGAAGAAGGAAACTTCTCCTGGGGCAGGTTTCACTGCCTCGGGAAAGAATGCACTTGAAATCATTCTGAAACACATTTTAAAACCTGGAATTAAAATCAGCTCTCAGGGAGATAGTTAAAGTTAGTGTTTTGGCATTTAACACTACGACTGAGATGTTCATTTCTGACCACCATCCTTTGTGTTTGCCAATGACGAGGGTAAGGATGGGCAGCAGGAGGCTCGGGGTGGGGGCAGGTGTGAGGGACGGTCCCGCGAGCTGGGGCGGCCAGGACGCCCCCGCCCTGCTGCAGCTCCGTCTCAGGTGCCAAGACCCCCAGCTCCGGGGATACTCGTGACTCAGGGCACTCGGTCCCAGCGCTCTGCCTGCCTGTCCCCACGGGACACGGACGGCCCCTTACACGGTTATCGGTGGCACGGTCCACAAAGGGAGGACACGCAGGGGACACAGGTCTCCCGGGTCCTCACCAGACTTGGGAGCTCTCTGGGAGCTTTGTTCCTGGGGCCAGGTGTGCTCACAGAGGGGTTTCAGCTACAGCAGCGTGAGGCCTGCAGGCAGGGGCGTCTTTCCCACGGCTTCCAGCCCAAGCATGAGCTCTGGCAGTTCCGTGTCGCTAACGGAACACCAGCCACGGACTGCAGTGTCGGCCAGGTTAAAGGACTGACGGCAGTCGGTGCCTAAAATGAGAAGCGATGAGCCCTTCTCAGTCTTCGATTCATTTTCCAGCACAGCCGGATTCCCGAAGGTCCCGGCTCTTCTGGTAGTGGCCCGAAATCAGGTGGGGGACAGGACGGTGGTTCTGAGACTCGGTCTCAGTGTAAGTAGTGAGACGATGTGCCCTCGAATGACAAAGCACCGTTTTCTTGGGCACGGCCACCAAAGAGCACTCATACCAGGAGACGGTCTGGCAGCCGGGTCCCCGCCCGGGGACCTCAGGACGACACCCGGCCAAGGTGGAAGGCAGTGGCTGCGATCACCCAGCTTTTCCTGCACACCCGCAGTGTGTCCTAGAGCAACGTTCTGGGGACTTTCCAGGGTGGGGGCCGGAGCCCCGTGCAGGCAGCTGTACCCCCTGGACCTCTGGCCTTGCAGAGGGGAGAAGGCATTCCGAGCACACCCGCCGAGGTCACACTGAGGGCAGGGGGGGCATGTCAGGGCCAGGAAGGGAAGGTGGTCCCTGAGTAAAATGGGGAGCGGGGGGCTGGGGGCTTCAGTGTGTTTACAGAGTCAGTGCGTGGCCTGTAATTAGCGATGCCAATGGGAAAAACACTTGTGAGTTAGGAGAACAGGTGGCCCTGCACCCTGAAACACGGGCTTCTGCCTGATGGAGAAAAGCCCGGGATACTGAGGATTCCTGAGGTCGGGAACGATCTAGAGGGAACTCAAAGTGCTTCTTAAAGATCATTAAACCTGAGCAACAGGGTGGCGTCGCCTGGACCATCTCGAGGCCTACCCGGCTCCCTGCCCTGCTCAGTGCCAGGTCTGCTCCCTCTGAGTGCCCCGTCCCGAGTGCCCCGGGACTCACCGTGGCCCACACTCACCACTAGAGCTGCTGTGTGCAAGCCGCCATCCCATCACCCGAGGCAGGGATCGGGAAGGCCCACAGAAGGCCCTGACCCTGCCCAGCTAGAGCCCACGGGCCAGGGGAGGGGCGGACAGGCTATACACAAGGTCGGGAACCCGCGTGCTCTCAGAAGGTGAGGAGTCCGATGGCATTTCAGTGCTGATGACACAGCCCAGGGGGGTGTTGTACGTGGGACCGGGGTCTTCGAATACTTCCCAGGTGCCTGGCTGCCGGTGGACAGAGACTCAGGAGCTCCAAGCATTTGGGTCCCCAGAGCTGGAGGAGAACGTTGGGTTTTGGAAAGACGAGGAGGTGTGCTCTTTGTAGAAGGAGGGAGGACATCCGTCTGTGTCACAGACGTTCAACCCACACTCCTGCACCCGGGCTTGGCCCCCGGCCCTCCTTGACCACGGCTTGGCGGCCAGAGGCATGGCTCACACCAGGACGCCCGAGGTGGTCTGTGTCCCAGCCATGACCGCAGACGGCCGCTGAACTCCAGCAGCCCGTTACGGCTTTTCCTTGTCTTGAAGGCTGTAGGAAAAGCCGTTTATTTGGGTGCCGTTTGACAAAACCCGTGCAGGTTCTGTGGAAACCGCACTCTCTTGTGGGGGTGAGTCTGGGTCCCCGGGAGCCTGCCCCTGGCTGCCCCACCAGACCCGCAGGGAACCTCTCGAAATTCCAGGGTGACCTCAAGTTCTGGTTCACTTCCGGGGCAACTCTGCCTGCAGGCAGGGCAGCCCCAAATGGAAGCAAAATAAGTTCCACTTCGGGGCAGTTTCCCACAGTTCTAAGAAAGCTTCCTTCCAGCTGATGCCACCGCGTGGGGGAGAGAGAGGTCTAGGACACGCTTCGAGTTCAATGCAAATCAACGGCAGGTGTTCACAAAATCCCCGGCAGTCTGACTTCGGTGGGGGAGGGCCCCGGGGGGCGTGGCCACAGGCACCTGTCGCGGGGTGGACGCCTGCGTGCGGGACAAACGGTAAAGGGGTCTCCCCTTCGCAGGGTGGAGAAGAGGCCGAGCTTCGAAAACGTGGAGCTGCGGCTGCGCAATTATTACTACGACGTGGTGAACTAAGGCCCCCGGCCCTCCGCGGCCTCCGGGGGACTGGGGGGCCGGGCCACGAAGCCCCCCCAGCGCCTGGATCGGGACAGCATCCGCCTCTCTCCGCCGTCCGGGGAGCCAGCTTCGTGCGGGCTGTGCTGCAACTGTCCTCCGCATGACTGTCACCCCAGAGCCCACCCCAGAACACGCCCTCCGCAGAGCGCACCCTCCCCGCAGAGCCCGGGGAGAAGGACGGCAGGCTCCGGGCACCGTGGATTCCTTTGTGTTTCCCGTCTGCGCAGCGCGTGGGGCAGGTCCCGCCAGCACCCGGTTGACCTCCGACCGTCCAGCAGCCTGGAGGTGGCCCCGCACGGCCTGGGCTCCGCTGCCTCCGGAACCTGGCTCCCACATGTCCCAAGACTGGGCCCTGCCCGGAAAAGCTTTCCCGGCGATGAGTGTGCTTTGAGGCTTTACAAAAGGAAGAGAAAAAAAAAATCAAGCTGGACCAGTCCAGCTCCTAAGCTTGTAGCCAGTTAAGGGGGAAAAAGAGTCTGGATGTTGTATTTGCTCTGTGTGTTTGGAGACACGAGACCCAGATCCACGGGAAAGGCAGGGCTGTGGCATGAGCTGACCTGGCTGCCCCCTGCCCCCCTAGGAGCCTCTCCCCTGCACACCTTCCCGGGAGGCTACTTGCATGGAGATGGTGGGTGTCTGTCCCCTCGGGCCTGAGCGAGGACAGATGGCGGCATGCAGGGGCTGTCCTCTCCACAGGGAGGTCCGAGCCCCCCTCCCCTAGAGAGACGGTGTCCCCAGTAACCCCGACTTTCTCTGTGTTCATGGCGTGGGGGTGGGTGGGGACAACGTGGGGGCCAAGGCCATCTACGCGTGAGTTTCCTAAGATTGTATTAATTCATAAGAAAGCCAGACCCTGAGCCTTGCCACAAGCATGCCTGAGTGTGACCTTGGCTTGGAGACACGGGACCGGGAATCCTCTGCTAGCTCCCTAGTCGCCCTCGAGGCACGTGCGAGCTTACGCAAGTTATCAGCCCATCTGTGCGGTTCCGAAGTCAGAGGGAATTAGCCGTCCTTCTTAGGTCAGCTGAGACCCATAAGACATCAGACCCTGAGACATTTTAGAGAGTCTGTCTGGCATCTTGTCAGGAGGGTTGTCCCTTCCAGTAACGGGGGAGGAGGCCTGGGGGGACGCAGCAGTCGGCACGCTTGCTCAGCCAGAAGCAGACAGGAGTCCCTCATCGAGCCGGCAGGGAGATGCGTTTAGAACCCACCTGTGCTGTGTTTTTGTTTTGTTTTGGAATTGTGCTTGCCGGTGGATTAATCATTTTTGTTAAAGAGAAGGTCCCGGCGTGCTGAGCGGATACTCGGAACGGTGGCAACACACGTCAGAGCCCCCGACGCTAACAAGCTGCGGGACACAACCGTGCAGTGGGACCCTCCGTGGATTTGGAGTCGCGCCTGGAAGGGCTGGATGGAGCATGGGGACCTCTGAGCAGGAGGCCACGCGTGGGAGTCTCCGCGGTGCGGACGCTCACCGTCCGGGAGGGGAGGGTCCTCACCAGGCCCTGCCGGGGCTGGACCTCACGGGCGTGCCGCCCTCCTCCTGGTCCCCCCTCCCCAGGTCTGAGCCCCTCCTCGTGCCTTCCCTCTGGTCCTTGTTCGGTGGGAACAAAGCAGCTTCCTGGACACACACACTGCTCAGGGCAGGAGCAGTCACTTCTGGTGCCACATGCACACCCCGTGTCCCCGCCGTGGGACTGGAGGTTTCCCTAACACAACCATAACCCAGAATGTGGTGACGGGACCGCTTGTGGTTTTCATGCGAGTGTGTCCCCACCTGGGCTGCCGCCGGCCTTGGTTTTCCTTCTGGACGGCAGCGTCACGGTTCCCCCGGCCCCATGACGGCCGCCCTGCCTGGACGTCCACACGCACAGGTGACTGCTGGGTCCTCCTGCTGGGCACTCCCCACCCCAAAGGGCACACGCCACCATTTCAGAAGAATGACCTTTTGTCACCGGACTTTTTTTTTCTTTAGCTTTTTAATAAAAACTTTAAACTAGCTTTGTGATGATTTTCACGGAATACTGTAGGTTGTAACGTCAAATAAACAGTGTTAAGCAGCATCATGAAATGTGAAATGTGGTGTTTAAAAAAGAAATGCTAAGTGCTCAGTTGAGTCCTAAGAAAACGGATGCACAGAGATACCTGGGAGTGGGTCTGGAGGCTTCTCTTGGGCAAAGGCCTGCTGAGGAATTCCTGGGGGCAGGGGTCTGCCCAAGGAGGGCCTGATAGCCCACCTCGTACCCTCAGGGAAGCGGGTGATGATGCCGGAAATCCCCACAGCACAGGTGTGCCAAGTGGCAACGGAGAGCAACAGTCAGCTGGTCCCCAGCACCAGCCGTGGCGGGTCGCCTGCACCCTGGGAGGCTCGCCCACCAAACGGCGCGGACGCCTGCGTGTGCAGACTCCCAAGCTGGGGGCCCAACTCTGAACATGTCAGGGGGAGCCCCACCTCGTGAGGACCTGCGGGCCGGCTGGGCAGTGAGTCAGGAAGCCAGCGCCCTCGACTCCGAGCCTTCAACCCTGGGGAGGGCACAGGAACCACAGCGCCGCAGAGGCGGGGACGTGAGACAGCTCTGTCGCCAGGTGAGCTCGGGCAAAGGGATTTGAGACCCAGGATCGTGGCTCCAGGTGCGGACAGACGTCAGAGCGGGTTAGTGAACACGTTCCAGGTGCAGGGAAGGAAGAGTCTTTTCCAAGAGCTGGAATGAGAGGTGGCTTTTCTGCAGGCTCTATTAGGGTAGGATAGATGGGGCTAGTGGTTCCACGTCATGCTACTTCTGGACATCTCTCATGGCCTCGGGAGTGGCGGCCAGGGACAGCGGGTCCTCCCGAGTCCCCGAGTCTTTCTCGGCGACGGGACGCAGGCAAAGGCAGAGCCCAGCCTGCTCCTGCTCCACGGGGAGAAGCCAAGACAGACCCTCCAGGGGCTTCTGCACCGGCGAGGCCGAGTCCCTGCTGGAGAGGCTCGGGCACCTAGGCTCAGCCCTGCCTGGGAAGGGCCCCGGTGCCCGGCAGCCTACTCGCAGTTTGAGGAGCTCAACAGCAAAGACCTTCCCACAGGTTCGCGCCAGCTCAGCGTGTCCCCGACTTCTCTGACCACAGCCCCCCACCGTGCTCAGGGCCTGTTAGCAACACGGAGCTGGCGTTACGCACACAGGCCAGGAAGCCACGCACGAGGGAGGCGGCTCTCCTGGGGACAAGGGGCGCGGGTGGGGAGCTAATTCTGTCCCTGACGTCAGCCGGGGAAGCTGTCCGCTGTGCTGCTACGGGCCCCATCCTGATCTCACATGTCAGTTCCTTACACACCCTGTTCTCACGCACGCACACCCAGGACAGGTACAAGCAATCACTCCTTCAAAGAAAAACAAGCAACAGTGGTAGCATCTCGCTACACCGGGGCTGCCCAGGGCACATACTTGGCGTTTCGCCACCTAGAGCTCTTTCGAAGGCCATGTAGGATGTTAGAGTTTTGCAGAATTAGCCTAGAGGGGAAGAAAGCACTTCCCCGGAGCCGCCGCCGCCCCATCCACTGGTGACATCCGCCTGGTCACCCGGCACACCCTGAGCCCATGGCACGCGTCTGCTTGTCGGCCGTCCGTCTGTCTGGCCGGGGACTGCTGGTCACGGCCCCCTCGCAGGGCGTCAGCTGACCAACCACGGGTCGCGCTCGGCCCACATACCGCTCGGCCGGGGACGGCTCCAGGAGCGACCTCATTACCAAGCTATTATTCGACCAAAGCCGTGAGTCACAAGGCATGGCCTTGCTGTCCCTGAGGTCTCGGAATGACTCAGTTTTCCATGAGCGTCATGACAGTGTGGAACAGTGGGTGAGAGCCATGTTGCTCGTAAACAGCTCTTCCTCGTTCATGGAAATTAAGCACCCACGTCTGGGGCTGGGCATGGTCCATGACTGGTAGCAGGTGCCACCGTGGATTTCCCTGAGCTGCTGACAATGCCGGAACGCGGGGGACATCGGGGCTGGGACCACTCCCCACTCAGGCCCGGCTGCACGGGGGCCTTCCCTCAGCACGGGGGGCACCGCAGAGGCCAAGGCCGCGCACACGGGGACAGGAGGGGAACTGTTTTTGCTACGTGGGCCCTTGCCACGTGGCTGTGCCAGTCAGAGAGTGGTTTTCACAGAGGAGGTGAGCTGCTGGCCCCCAGGCCGTGAGTTTCCTGGCCTTCGTGCTCCCGGGGCTGCACAGACAGGGCCCGCATGCTCACCGCGCATGTTCCCCGAGCATCCGCACACTGTCCCCTGGCCACTGTCACAGCTGCAGGATGTGCACCACCAACCACCCCCACCCCACAGGAGGAGGAAACAAGACGCTTGCTTTTCATCTCTGTGCGTGTGCAACAATGCACACGGTGGGAGGGTACAAACGGAAAGGACTGAGCCCACACACGTGCACACGCACACACACACATGCACATGTGCACACACAGGCTATCATCCCACCGCCATCTGGGATGACTCAGATGCCAGGCCAGCCTCCAGCATGGGCAGGATTATGCTGGAGAGACTCCTCCGGAGGGAAGTGCGGCCCAGCTCCAGGCTGGCGGGGAACACGTACCGTTTTAGTCGACTTATTCCTGCCCTCAAAGCATGTAGACATTTGTTCACTCCGGGACACTTTTCTGCTGAAAGTAAGATTCCCACCCACGGCTTTCACCCCAGGGGGGGCCTCTGAGCACCAGCCAGTCGCTACAGCTGCACACCACTGTTGGCAAACCCAGGGCCCCAAGCTGGCAGGGCCCCTGTCCCGCAGTGTGTATGTATCTATCTCTTTGTTCCTGAGCCTCGTGTCGTCCTAATACTCCTTTCAACATGGAAATCACATTCTGTCATAACCCACTTGGTCACCATTTTCCCAGGTCAATCCGGGGTGTGCACACTGGGCTCCCATCCCCGGCCCCCCAGAGTTAACCGTGCCCCCCAAGTCCCCCACGCAGGGCTGGCCTGGGGCATGCCTTCCTACATCACTTCCCCACGAGGGGTTTGTCTCTCCTGGGCCCCCCCGGGACCGCCCGCCCGCTCTGGCTCCCAGGGAGGGTGCCGGCAGCAGAGGCCCAAGATTGGGGGCCGTTCTCTGCACACCTGCAGAGTGAAATTGTGGAATTGGATTTTTGCTACCAAGACCAGTCCTCCTGCCCTTGAGAAACAAGCCTAACTGGCAGAGCAAGGTTTACAGCGAACACTTCATCCCAGAGGCCACTCCCTGCACTCCCCGGCCTGGGTCCCCGTGCCCTAGGCCACCGGCGGCTCTTGGAGGCCTGCAGGAGAGAACGTCCACAGCACGTGACTGTGGCACGAGGCTCTGTGGGTGTCCTAGTTTTCCTATCCCCGCTCTCAGCTTTTGGGAAAGCATGCAGCTGAGCCTCAGGGCTCGGAAATACAGATGCCTACGTGATGCCCTCCAGCAGCATCGGCCCCGCCCCTGACCACGGGCAGACGGGCGTGCAAAGGGCTGCATGCGGCAACCAGCGGACAAGGTGGGACGCCGCGGCGCTGCCCACACGCGCAAACAGCGAGCTGGCCTTGCACGCCAGACCCTGGGATGCGGCATCGAGGGCTCCGCTGCCGATCGCCCATTTGTATGTTTCATGGCTGGCAACGTGTTTTCAGGTATAAAACGCTGTTTTAAGTCCCTTTTAAGTCTAAAAATGAGCAACTTCTGAGACAGCCGTCATTATTAATGCCTCATTTTATAAACGAAAGGCCATGGTTCGGAACAGAGCAGCAGAAACGAGGCTGAGCCACGTTTCTTCCCTCACGCCCCCGGCTCCTGGGCCCGACTGCCTGTTGACTCTTCAGTGGCGCGTTCAGAATGCAGGTGCCCAGGCTGGATTCCCGGGGGGTCCCGGGCCTTCACGGTCTGTACAGGTGTGCCCGGAGGTAGGTTTGCGACTCTGTTCCGCGGGGCTCCGAGCCGGGGCACCCGGAGCCACTGGGAATCTGGGACAGGAAGGCAAGGGTCGCGGCCAGACCTGAGTTCCGGCAGGTCGGGCTTCTCTGTGGGAGGCCAAGCGGCGTCGACCCAATGTTTTCATGATGGGTCACTGAGCGGGGGCCCGCTGTCCCGCAATGGCTCAGTGATGAGTTAGGGTCCTGAGTTCTCTCACATGATAGAAATCTGACTCACTAGTTTCCGCTGCTAAACCTCAGTGTCATGACCAGCCTGCCCACGCCGGCTCGGCAGGTCGGGGAACACACTGGAAACGTCCCACATCCTTCCATCCCGTTCTGCCTGCGGCGTCCGACGAAGAGGGGGTAAGTTCTCGGGGGCGCTGAGGAGGCGTCGGGAGCCGTGCTCGGCCCAGGACAACAGAGAGGACACAGGCCTTGCTCAGGAGAAGAATCTGGGAGACCCCAGAGTGGGAGTGGGCTGGCCTGGCCATGGGGCTGTGTCTCCCCAGACCTCGTGAGCGCCCACTAGGGGGCAGCCGCCCCCCGGACAGGAGCTCCCCAGTCCTGGCCGCGAGCCCGCATCAGGCCTGTCTGCGCAAGGGCTGAAAGCCAGCTGCAGGCACCCCTGGAAATCACGTTTCCACAGGTGTAAAAGGATGTCGTCAGGGATTTATGCTCAAAGTGAGCGGTCGGCAGCCGGCTACTCCGTTCAGGGAAGCAATTTCTAGTCTTTCCACTAGATCCTGGCCAGTAGAGGGGATCTGAGAGGTTTCTTTATGTCCTCTTGCTAAAGATCTGCCCCGGCACTTGTTCCTTCCTGCCAGCCTGACCTTGAAGCGTGCCCACTGTAAGTGGGGGGGCTGCGCGTTTGAGCGGAGCTGGTGCCCCTGCGAGCCCCGGGAACGGAAGGACACGTGAGGCATCCCTGGAGATGGCCACCGGGACTGCAGCAATCCTGGGGCCCCTAAATGGGGTTCGAAGAGTCCAGGCCTTTGAGGGAGGGAGAGTCTGGAAGCACCAGCCGGACCACGTAGTGTACACCGTTGGGAGGATCAGCCCTTTCTGAATGTGGGTCCGACACAAGCTGTTTCCCAGGGGTGGCAACTGAGTCCCCCAAACCCGCCGTGGCCTGAGACGGTGTAGATGTCTACGTGGATGGACACAGTGGGCCACAGCTGCCAGAGCTCGACCCTGCTGCCAGCCGGGCCCTCTGCCCCCTGCCCGGGAGTCACAGGCCAAGGCCGGCTGCTGCCTTCTCTGGGTTCCCAGACAGGAAGCAAAGCCAAGGCCAATCCACCCGCGACCCCCCAGGAAAACACCCGAGAAAGGTCAGGAAGAGTGGCCGTGGGAACTACGCAATTCTGCAGGATCACTTGCCTCCTGGCAGCTAAGGGATGGCAGCTCGGGGGTCAGGGACGGTGACCCCAGGCGTGTTTTGTCTCCAGCTCTTCCCACACTCCCGCACGCCGCCATGGAGAGTTCCAGGGCACACACCGGGGAGCTGAGTGATAGCCACGTCACTTCCCAGCCAAGTTCCCGGCCACATGCAGGGGAGACTGGGCTCAGAACCCAAGCTTGTGTTCCCCACGGTGAGGCCAGAGCTCCCGCACCGGACAGAGGCACGCAGTGGGCGGGGTGGGGGGCAGCGGACCTCCAGGCCGAGGCCAGACCTGCTCCACCAGCTCCCAGGAGAGCAAAGCGGGCCTCCCAGAGGGGGCGTCCGTCCGCGCTGGTTTCTGTCTCTGCATGACTGGACCCGGAGAGTTCACGGGCTGGCTCTTTCCCACCACGCAGAGAAGGTCCACGCGCCGCCCACTCAGCCCTCACTCACCCTGTGGCCTCTGGCTCCAGCCTCTGGTTCAAGACACGTCCCCGCCCGTGGCAGACCAACAAAAGCTTCACCAGAGCGAGTCGTGCTTTGCCACGATCTTTGCCCCATGGGTGGTTCAAAGCATTTTAAAAGTAGGTATCAAAGACCACCACGTGGCTTTCCACGTAGCACGCCGACACGGACGCTTCAGCGGCCCGGCTGTATTAGAAAAGCATGATTTCCCAGTACTGGGGTCACATTTCCTTTTCTCCTGGCAGACGCGCCCACACTGTGAGTTTCTCCAAGAGACCGACCTAGAGCTGTGACCAAGAGGGCGAAGGACCTGCCCCTGCCCTGGGGTCCAGCCCCATGGGCCAGCCACGGCTTTCTGGCCACACCACCCCTGGTCCCGCAGGGTGGGTCCGCCGTGTGTGTGCGGGAGCAGCGGGACGTCCCCTCCTCCCGCTGTCACCCGCCTCCCGACACCACAGCCTCTGCTACTTGCTCACATCAGCATTTCCAGTGGGGCGCTGCGTTCCAGCACGTCCTCAGGCTGGGCCCCCAGCACTGCAGCCCTGCGGGACAGCCCAGCGGGGGCTCCATCTCCGTCTCTGTGCCCGGCCCGGCTTCAGAGCCTGCCCCACCGGTTCTGCGAGGAGATGCCCCGGAGGGCCCCCCAGTGCCTGCACCCGCAGTGCTCAGGGCTGTCAGCGACCGGATACTTACTGGCTCCGCCAACACTTGCCGTGCTCACTCCCATTTCTTGAGAATGGACTCTTCTCTCTCTCTGGAAACCTCAGAAATTCCTCTTTACCTTTGAAGTTCTAAAACAAGTCTTTTTCTGCTATGAATCTGCCTTTTTCAACAGAGCCACGCGTCTCGCTTGCAGGACTCAGTCACCGGGGGACCCCGGTTCAACCCAGGACAACCGTGAACTTGAAGCTTCCAAAGTCGGAGATGTCCCTTTCCCTTACAGACCTCCCTGGCCGCTCGCCAGGCATTGGCTGTGCGAAGCCACTCTGGGCAAAGACTGAAGTTCACCCTTCTCGTGCGTGCGGTCAGCTTCAGATGCAAAGACAAGTCCTTCCAGGTGCAGTTTGTGTTTCGGAGCTGGTTCATGCCCTCTTGGGACGGCAGCCGGGATGCAGTGAGAAGCTCTCCCCCCGCTCACGTCCACCCCGAGTGCGCACGTTCTGCAGACCCTCTGCCTTCGGCCTGCCGGGGGCAAGGAGGACCCAAGAAGGCGCGTTGGGTCTCCCCGCCCTTCCCTCGCCTCCTGCGCCATCGGTTTCCGACGACGTGGTTGCTGATGCAGGGACATCCCGGGCGAGAAGGGGCAGAACGGGGTGTCTCCGAGAAGGCCACTGCCTCCTGTCTGCACCTGGAGTGAGTCTGGGACAAGGAGAGACTGTGGCTCATCTGCTCAACCGCCCAGGCCACATGCTTTCCGGCCCCTGCCCTCAGTCTCTCTGAGGGCCCTGCAGGCTGGGTCCCTGGGACGCTGCATTTGCGGGGGTTGTGACCCTGAGGGACACCAGTTCTGTGTGGGATCTCTGCTCACATGCATGCCCAGGTCCTGGGAACGTCACTTAGATCCAGTGACTGAGGAGTTCGAAATGCTCAGCGTGTTAAAGCCAGTGGGTCCCTTCTGCGTGCCGGACCCATGTGACTGCAGGGCCACACAGCCGGGAGGCAGCCCTGCCAAGAGGGCGACATTCTCACGAGCGGTCCTCTCTTCCTGAGTTGATTACCTCCCGCCGGACTCCCCCTCTCCTCCTGGAACCTTGGCAAATGGACGAGGAGATGTCCGGTGCTCGCCCGGCAACAACTCCTCTCTCTGACTTTCATTCCCTCGTCCTCGTGAGTGTGCGGCGGAGAGTGCGCGGCCGTTCCGGGATGCCTCCTCCTGTCCCATCTGTGTGGCTCGTGGGCCTCGGAGGGAGGTGCATCATTTTATAAACTTCACGGGTCTTTGGTTCTTTTTTGTACCAACCTCTTCTTCTTGGTTGTGGGTAGTTTGTATTCTCCAGCCCGTTGGATGGTCTACATCTAACTCTGAGACTTTAGTCTGCTGTGCGGGCTTTGTCGGGGGGCAGCTGGGCTGCTACGTTTTCACAGTGATGGTTCTCCAATGTCTGGCTACTCTGGGTGCTGCGCTCCCCTGCCTGTCTGGGATCTATGACTGGCACGTCCCCCCGCAGTTGTCTCATTTGTAAAATACAGATCTTAAGGAGGTCGGTGGTTCTCAACTCTTCGTAGCTCTGGTACATGTTGTCGGGGGGAATATATCTGTGGGAGCACAGTGAGACAACGTGGGGGGCGGGGCAGGTGCCAACCGGGTCCCTCCGGCAGCCTCGCCTCTACATGGGCCGTGCCCCGTGGCTCCTGGGCCGGCGACCCCATCCCCGTGTGGCCAACAGACCCGATGTTCCGGACGGCTGGTTCGGGCTCCAACACGGTCGGATTCCTTGTGGGAAATCCCCAGACCTGAATGTCTGTGCAATCCCTCCCTCCCTACTCATTCTGGCACAGTTCTAGAAAGGGACTCGCACACCCTCGCGTTCTGGACAGGAACAGAACCCCTGTCCAGGGCTTCCAGAGAAAGCCTCGGCACTGAAGGCCGCACACGCCGGTGGTGATGCGTGTGGCCAGGGGACACATCATTCCTTTATTCTCCCTAAGTGGACCTCCTGACTTCAAAGAGACCGTTTCCAGAAAAGACCGGGCTAAGTTCCAGTCTTGGCCTCCGTGGATCGTATCAGCGTTGAGGCTATAAATCAGTCCGTTCTTGGCATTTTATCGCAAGAAGGACGAAACGGCCTTTTTCTGCCGGGCCCGCAGCTGCTTTTCCTCAGCTACTGTGCAGAGCAAACGGCAGGCGGGCAGGCGGCGTGGACCTGCCGCCCCGTTTCTGATCTAGAAATAAGTCGGCACAAAGCTGTGCAAATACCTGATACTCTTAAAATAGTCCTGTGTGTCTTGGTGGTTTTTTCTTTCCTTAAGGGCACTTGAGTTTCTGCTGAGGGTTGAGGAAGTGAGAGTTTTGAATTGGTTTGTCCGCTTCTCTCGGAGAGGATGGTTCTTTTTTTAAGGGTTTCTGAGAGGAAAACTGAATTTCTTCCTCCTACGGGGATCTGTTTTGCATGAACCCAACTCCCCCCACCACTAACCACTCTTACTACCACTGCTGCTAACCCCAATGGTAAACTCCGGACACAGCCCCCAGAGGTCTGCAGCAGGAAACCCGTTTCCCGGGCTCTGGGAGGTCCCGGCTTTATCTTCCTCCAGCCCGGGACCAGGGCGCCCCCACGCTGCTCTCTCTGTCCCGTTATAAATATTCCAGAAGGACCCTGGATATTCCATTTCAAGTGCCAAGACACACTTCGGGGTGGTCACTGTTCTGGATAATCTGGAGTCAAACTCATGAAAACCACCACAACAGGGATCAGCTGGTGGTCTCCCCTTGTCCACGTGGGAAGGGCTCAGGGACAGCACCTCGGCCTGTGCTGGCCGTCCCCGTGTGTCCCCGGGGGTGTCAGTGAAGGCCCACAGGAAGGAAACGCAGCCCAGAGCATGAGCCCGAGAGCGGCACCCCCGGGCAGAGGAAGGTGGTATGTCGGGGGGCCCCCAGGGTCTTCTGATCCGTTCGCCCCACGACCGAGCCGGCCCTCACTCTTCTTACTTCCCACTTAAGACGCACACATTTCCGAAGAGCTTGGTGGTGGCGTCTGGGGTCTCAGCACGTGCTGCTCATTCCGTGTGATCGGCCCCAGGACCCCGGCCGCACCGCTGGGGGTCACGCCCGGCCACAGGACCCCACCCGGGTCACCTCTGCCCCCGCCTCTAACCGCGAGGCTCGGTTTCCCTGGACATCGCGGCAGGGGACTCACACAGCTTCTACTCTTCCCTCCAGCTGCCCGGGCCCGGATTGCGCCTGCGGGATTCCCCTGTGTGTGTGCCAGGCCCGTGGAGGTCACCGTCTCCTCGCTATGCCTGGCGCGCCCTCCGCGGTGGGACGGTGGGACACACCCGCGCATTCCTGCGCAGACGGCACCGCGGGCGCACGCCTCCTCCCTGGGGCCACCGGCTGGTGGTGGCGAGGGTACATCCATGTGCACGCAGCTAGCGTTGTCTACGGAATTTAAGGAACGAATCAAACCCAGCCGCACAGGTGACTGGAGGAATGAGTGCGGGAGGGGAACAGAGCCGCGGCAACTCCCAGCAGCCGTGCCACGGGGGAGTTCGGCGCTCTGAGTGTTCGTGTTCTCCGGCCACCGCTAACACGCCCACCCGGCACAACTTCTGATGAATGCACGTTCACCACAGGCTGCCTTCTGGTCCCTGCAGGCTCCAGGCCATTTTCCCCCCAAGAGAGCACCGTTCTATAAATTCATCCATCGAACACAAGAGTAAATGGATCTGTCCATCGAGGGAGAGAGTTTCTGTTCCCAGGTTCATCTGACCTCCGGCTGGAAATCTGGTCGAATTTCAGGAACATGATTCACTCTGGGCCCAAAGGCACTGCTCTCTCCAGGGCCCTGGCAGGCCTTTCCTGCTCCAGGAACGGGCCCGATCTTGTGCGGGGGTCCCGCAGTCCTCCTGGGGGCGTGAGGCGGGTCACGCGGCACCCGGGATGCCCTCGGGGGGCAGGGAGTCCTCGGCCAGGGCAGGTGGTGCGGGGCTGGCCAGCTGTCTGGCTGCCCTCAGCTCCAGCCCCATCTCGTCCGAGCCTCCCCACGTGCCCCCCAGCCACCGCGTCCTGGGCCCTACGGCACGGCCCATCCTTCTCCACTGACCCAAGCCAGAGTAGGATGCCACTGGCGGAGAGTTGTGTTTTCAGACCAAAAAATAATGTGTTTTGATGATTTTTCTGATCTCCAGGCCAGTAATGACAGCTAAGGGAAGGCGGTGGTTCCACAGAAGGATGGAAAAGCCTCTTTCCTTCTAAACCCAGGGGACGGAGGGCCCCAAGGAAAAGCAGGAGAAGGATGCCAGTGCAGCAGGAACTGAGGGAGGGCCAGACCACCCACCCAGTGGGAACACAAGAGTCTGGGGAAACCACTCAGGCTCGCGTCTTTAAAAGCATTACTGGGGGAGGGAGTCACCAGGCAGAAGTCCAGACTTGGGGCCCGGGGCACAGTGCAGCAGATGGCAAGACAGTCCCTCCTGACGGCTCCAGTGGGACCAGCGCATCACTCAGATTTAAGTTTTTCTAACTGGGCACAGGGTCCGACCTTCATCAAAACACAAAATACACAAGGGGAAAGAGGCAGGGACAGAGGGCTGGCGGCCAGTCGGAAGAAAGCTGTCCCCTTCCCGTGGGGGTAGGAGCCTCCCAGCCCCAGCCTCCTGCAGGAAGAGACCCTCCCAGGGTTCATGCATGTGCTTTGCTTCCCCCCACCCTCCTGTCCCTTCCTCCGTGCGTCAGCCAGCTTCTCCAGGACGATGGCTAGTGCAGAAGGAATTCGTCAAAGAAGAAAGAGCCCTGTGCGGACGCTGACATTCCCCCAGGCAGCCCATCTGAGACGACAGCGTGCAAAGTCAAAGCTTTCCTCCGTAAGAGAAGAGCGTGGTGACCTCGAACAGTAATCACTAACAGGGCTCGACACCCAAGGACATGTGAGCAGGATGTTGCACTGCCCGTGAGTAAGAGACAGTGTGTACAGAATGGGCCACGTCCGGAGAGCAAGGAGGACCCCGGGGTTCTGGGCTCAGCACCCGAAGAAGGCTGGCAGCCCCGTGGGATACAGAGGGATGGGCTGTGACTTGCAGAAGCGGGGCCCCTGCCTACCAGTGTCCATGTCACTCCTGGGAACCTGGAGCCCGTGCTCTATGAAGAGGAGTGACATTCACATGTTCTGGCTGCTGACCCACAGGCACACCTCGGCGGCCCTCCCAGCAGTGCCTGTCCCCTGAGTGAGGCTCGCAAGCATGCCCAAGGACGACGTGCAGCTTTCTCCATAATCCTGCCTCCTCCAGAATGCTCCAGAGCCCCACCAGAACAGTGGTCGAGGCCCAGGCACCCCGAGATTGAGCCACGGGAGGAAAGAAAAGTCCTGGTGATGTTCATCTCACAAGTCGACCACACGCGGGGCCCAGGGGAAGCTGATGCCGCGCGTGTCGGCAACAGTGCTCTGGGGAGAGTTTAGCACTTGCATTGGTGGGCTCCGTAAAGCAGACTGTCCTCCCCCGGGGATCAGGGGGCACGTCTAATCCGAGAAGCTGGGGCTGAGGAAGGGGAGGAGACCGTGTGGTCTGAGAGTGAGGCCCCACCTGCCGGCCCACGCTCCTGAGGGACAGGCTTTGTGCTTTCGGGGCAAGGTGAAGCTCCGTGTGTTCGCGGGTGCGGTGCGTGGTTTGGAGGCAGAGCCCTCCAAGGACACGGGGCTGGGCCTTTGGTTCACACGGACCAGGTGCCGGGAAGCCAGGCGTGTCTGCCGGGAGCAGTTTCTTGCTGGCCAGCTGGCGGAGAGGAGCCAAGGGGCCAACACTAGTCTGGGCCTTGGGGGGTCCTGGTCACAGAGCGGACCACCCACCCAGGGCTCTGCTCCCTCTGCCACGGTTGGAAGTCAGGGACCCAGAGCAGGCGTAGCCGCCTCCCCCGCTGAGAGCCCCCGCCGGCCCTGAGGGCGTCTACCTCTGTTGTGATTCCAGAGCTGGAAACCATCAGCCTGAGCTGTGTGCTTCAGGGAAGGCTCACGTGGCAGGCATGAGGGAGCAGAAGAGGCCCCCAGGCCCCTGCTAGAGGCTACCAGCATGGCGGCTGCGCCAAGCCCTGCTCCCGCCATTCGTGCCCCAGCTGCCTGCACCTGCGGACATCGGGACCTCCGCTAAGGCTGCTGCAGAGAACCCCCTGCCTCCCGACCACACTGCCATGGAAAGCAACAGACACAGCCCAGCAGGTCCCCTTCTGCTCGACATCACAGGCGTGCACCTCATCACACTGAGACAAAATTACGCCCAGAATCCCCGAGAGGGAGTTTGGGGCCCGTGGTTGCTTCCTGGCCTGCGCACGTGGGGATGGTAGAAAGCATGCTGAGCTCTCTCCCGCAGGGTTGGCACCGTTCCGGGCACAGATGACCCAACTTCCAAACCAGACCACATGGGGCAGAGCTGCTCCCACCCGCTCCCGGGGTGCAGGGTCTCCTGTGTCTCCCCACTCGGCCAGTGCGCTCGGTGGGCTCCGAGAAGGGGGTGATGGACTGGGGGATTAGCAGCCTCAGAATGGCTTCGGGGGGAGGTCCCCTGGGGTCAGTGTCCGCGGTTCTCCCCAGCGTATGTCCTGCTGCTATTGGCTGGAGCAGAGCCGAGGACGCTTGAGGTTTGCTCATGAGCCGGGCCACAGGAGCCGCCGTGAGCGCACCTGCCTCTGGTATTAGACTTCTGGGGGTGCAGACGGGAATGTGCTGCGGGTCCTGCAGACACACTGAAATCCCGTCTGTGTGCAGGGCATGTGGGTGTACGTGGTGGGGGGGCGCCCAGGGCTTCTGCACCAGGCGTGGCAGGCAGGCCGCGACGGGCGTGCGGCTCCCTGCGCTCGCGCTCCCCGCGCCCGCGCTCGCCACACACGGTCCTCAGTTCCACGTGAGGCCACTCGGCCCCTCGGCCTGGCTCACTGCACAAGCACAGGAGCCCGGCTGAGCTCAGGGCCGTCCTGCCGGACACGGTGGCATTGAGTCCAGAACTGGGAGCTGTAAACGGCCAGAAGCTTCACGGAAGGCGGTCCTAACCCGCGGTGGCTGTGTCTGTGGGGGCTCGGGCGAGGCTGCCGCGACCAGCAGTCCCAAGTCTCAGGGTGCCCGTGCCCGTCGGAGGGCGAGCCGGTCGGACTCACCCCCAAGGATCCGCCGGGGCTCTGCCTCCTGCTCTCACCTCAGGACCTGCGTCGCCGTAGGAGGACAGGCGGCCCTGTGGGGTCTCGGCACAGCAATGAAACCATCACCCGGCACTGACCCACACCATCGCCTCTGCCCAGGCTGCTGAGTCGGCTCCCGACACAGCCCAACCCGGCCACAAGGGCCAGGAACGTAAGCCCTCCCTGAGCCCCGAGCCCGGAAGACGGGGCAGGGGGACCACGGGGCGCACAGCTCTGCTTGCCTCTGGAGCCCAGGTGGGGGCCCATGTGTGCATTTGGGGAAGAAGACGCAGGCCGGAGGGCTGGATCTATGCCAGATGGAGATCAGGAGGGGGCTGCTATCGGAAGAGACCCCCCAAACAGGCCCTGATTTGTGCAGAGGCCCTCACTATGGACTCCTGTGGGCGTCCCCTCCCGGCCGTGGCGGTTCCTGAGGTGCGCTCAGCCAGAGGCCTGCAGCGGCATGAGGGGGTCCGTGTGCAGCCACGGTGCGTGGAAGGCAAGAGCCGGTCCCTGACAAGCCGGTCACTGCCGTACGCAGGGGCGGGGGATTCCGGAAATGCCAACAAGCAGAACCTGGTATATAACGCTCGTCTCCTCCCTGAGACAAAACCACTGTCTGCAGTAATCACAAAGTGAAATCTAGGTCACATCGGGGCCAAGGTCAGAACATGCCGAACGCACGACGCCCCCACCCTTCCGATGTATGGCCCGTGTGCAGTGGGAGCCTCAGGCGCAAGCCGGGAGCGGGTCACCGGAGGGACTCGGTCCTGTTTCACCGCCTCTGTCGCTCCATGTCCTGGTGCTTTCCCGACCTGCTGAGGGGACCCAGAAACACGTGACACCTCAGTGGTGGGGACACCAGCTGTGCCCGCGAAACTGGGACCAATGTCCTCTCGATGGTTCTGAGTTGGCATGGGGCCTGTTAAGGGCTGGGGACTGAGCCCATGCCCGTCTGCAGCTTCCGTGCACGTCATCACAGCTCCCCTGTGTAAGACCCCCTCGCCATGACTCCTCCACTGGGGGTCTGCCCGGGGCCCCTCGGGGGGACAGTCCCAGGACTGTTCAAGCCAAGGCACCAGCATCGACAGCCCCACCAGTACCACCGGCAGCAACGTCCAAGAACTGGCTAGAAATTAAAAATTCCCCGGCCCTCCCGAGCCCTCCCGAAGCAGAAACTCAGGGGGTGAGACCAGAAATCTGGGCATTCACGAGTCTGTGGGCGATTCCCATGACGGCTAAGACTTCGCAGGCACCCACGTTCGAATTCCCGAGATCCACATGCGTCTACCTCTTCCTCGCACTCCAACAGGCCAGTCACAGAGCCCGTCGGACACCAGATCGCACCAGCGCAGCGGCCACACTGTCTCCGTGAGCCCCGTATCCCACGAGTTCTTCTCCACGGTTACGGACACGGTGCTGGACCGCATTCGCAGAGTGTCACGGGTGGAAGTGTGTTCTCCGAAAATGGGCACGTTGGAGCCTTAACCCCCAGAGTTTCAGACTCTCCGGAGATGGGGCATTTCAAGGGGTAATTAGAATAAAATGAGGTCATTTTATGGGACCTGATCCAGTAGGACTGGTGTCCTTTAAGAAAAGGAGATGTGGACACAGAGACAGGCACGTGAGGACACCGGGAGAAGACAGCCATCTTCAAGCCAGGGAGACAGCAGCTGCCTCAGAGCCATCTCCCGGACCTCGGAAGATGCCGACCCTGCCAAGCCCCCCGTCTCGTGCTTCCGCCTCCAGAAGGGCCAGAGAATAGGTTTCTCCTGGTTAAGCTGTCCACTCTGCTGCTTGGTCCCAGCGGCCCGGGCAAAATGCTACCCAGTGCAAACACCTGCCGGCTGTGAAACGGGGGACCCCCACGTACAAAACTGTCCGTGAGCGGTCGCTTCTTCCACACTATTGGAAGAAAAGAGGCAGCGGTGTGTCCCCAACCACCAAGTGGGAAGATCACGGCTGCCCACCGTGGGGAGCCTGCAGACTCCACAGCCACGGCGTGGAAGCCCGTTTCCCCACCCCTGACAAAGGGAGTCGTTCCACGACCACTTTCACATAAGTGCACCAGCTTCGGACCAGAGTTCCACTGTGTGATGAAGTAAAGTAAGAAGGCACAGCCCCTACATCAGACGGCTTGTCCTCAGATCCCACTTGCCGGGAGCGCGGGGCGCGGTGAAGACGGCTCCAGACTGCCTCATCCGAACTTCGATACAAGCCACGTCCACCACAGCCGCTTCATTGGGAAACCCAAAGTGTCAGGGAGGCCGTGGGGAGGAAAGCTCCTGGGGCAGGGGGTGGGAGGATGTTTGCAGAGGGCAGCTGATGCCCTGAAGCTTAGCTGTCCCCCCAGAGCTCCGTTTCACTGAAACTGGCCCATTCTGGTATTGTTGACTGGTAGTGCGTTTCCCCCACCCCGCTCCCACAGGCGAGCCCAGCTGTCTGCAAAACAGCTTCCACAGTGGAGCCCTGCTGATGAGCTGCCTTAGAGAGCCGTGCTCCGTGGCCAGGCCATCTGAGGATGCACGTTACTGAGGCGTGTCACGTTACTGTTTGCAGAACACAGAAGGCCGGGAGCATCAGTGGCCCCGAACTTCTGAAACATAACAGTGAGTTTCAGAAACATGAACATAAACCAAGGTACATAACTGACATCCAACTTGCAAACACGCTTGAAACTTGGAGAGAACCAGAGCTAGCTGCCCGGGAACGTATGCCTCGGTGGGGTTAGCGTCCCAAGCACACTTTCAGGCGTACACACCATCTACACGCCTGTCTGGATGTCTCACCAGGACGCCACATGGGCCACCGAAGCGATGGTGGGTGGTTGGCAAAGACGAGCCGAAAGGGACGCTCCCTCCGGGCCGGGCATTCACTTCTAAACACCAGACACCGGGAAGGGTGCGTGAGTGGGGGCCAGGTCACAGGTCTACGCCAGCCATGGTGTTGCCCCAGCAAAGTGGTCTCCAGCATGTCCCGACTTGAAGGATGTCAGGCGAAGTCGTCGTAATGCAACTACGCTCTTAATGACTGCAACAACGCGTGCCAAGCAGATGCGAGACAGCCAGGAGGAGGGAGAGAAAGGCCTTTATCGAGCTTCAGAGCTGACTCTCACATCGCATCCCAGGGAGCAGGAGCACATTCGCAGACAGGGAGCTGGACACAGGTGGCACGCCTCCTCCAGCGAGAGGAACCTGCACGAGATGTGAGTGATCTTAGATCCACCAGCAGGCACCAATGTCACTGGCTTTTCAGGGAAATGGGACTCCACTCATTTGGAGGGCCGATCTCCAGGACCCTCTCCCGTCCTCTCCTCCTCCTGCACAGAATCAAGGCATGGTGTGTATGGTGTGCGATGCCTGAGGCCACTCAGGAAAGACACAGAAGCTTCCTCCTTGGTCTCTCGCATCTCCTGCTCCGGGGGAGGCTGGCCGCTGCGTCATGAGGACTCTGGAGCAGACGTGTGGAGAGGCCCACGGGGGAGGAGCTGGGGCGCCCGCCACTTCAGGAGGGGAGCCTCTGGCCCCACCTGAGCCTTCAGATGATGGCAGTTCCCACCAACACCTGACAGCAGTGACAGGACAGAGATTCGAGCCAGCCACGTAGCTCCCGTGTTCCTAACCCGTGGATGCCGAAAGAGATCAGCAACGACTATTTGCATTTTATTTATTTTTTTAAAGATTTTGTTTATTTATTGGAGAGAGCAAGAGAGAGCACGAGCAGGGGGAGTGGCAGAGGGGGAGGCAGCTCCCTGCTGAGCAGAGAGCCCGATGCGGGGCTCGATCCCAGGACCCTGGGATCATGACCTGAGCTGAAGGCAGAGGCTCCACCCGCTGAGCCCCCCAGGCACCCCACTATTTGTATTTTACAGCACTAAGTTTTGGGGCAATAGTTTGCACCACAGCGCGTCAGTAATACACATCTAAGCCTCTTTATTTCCAAATACGTGATGCGGTAATGTCAGGCACGGGTGACATCCCAGCCACTAAAGGTTAGTGGTGGGCATACGGGACCGCCTACTTCACCACCCCGTGACCGAGGGGTGGGACCATGCAGAGCGCAGCCGCTCCAAGCCTGTGGTGAGAAACACCAACCATCTGGCCCCTCCCAGCCCTTTGCGACCCCCTTCCCGTGCTAGACGCTCCATTACTCCGCTGTCTCTCCCCGGGCTTGTCTTCTCCATGGCCTTTCTGATGCTCTTGTTTTATACCCTCATTTCTTTCTCTCACTGTCCCACCCGAGCCCAGGATCCTCAGCACCTGAAACGGTGCCTGGCATGCGGTAGCTGGCCCGTAACTACTGGCTGAGGGCATGAGGGGACTAGAGGTCGCCCAAGATCCTTAGAAGAGAAAAACAAGCTCTTCTGTGTTGGAGCAGCGCGTGGAGGGGTGAAGGGGCTGCTGTGCTGATCCGCGTCTCCGCTCGGCGTCGGGATAGACCGAGATGTACGGGGTTGGTGAAGGAGCTCTTTTCCGTGCGCTCCTGACGGCGCATGAAGCATTCTAACTGATGTGGCTTCCCTGACCTTCAGGACATCTCGGAGCTATGGCAAGATTAAGCCAGCTACTGTGGTGCAGCGAACGTCCCAGGCCCTGCGGGCTTCCAGCAGCATCTCCGGAGCTCCCGGTCCAGCTGGCCAGCGTCTGAGGCTGGGGGACTGGGAGGTTAGGGCCGTCTGGGCTGTGCTCACCTCTGGGCCTCTGGAACACTGGGGGTCCCCAGGCAGTGTGCTGCTGGGACCCCTGAAAGCTGCCAGCTGGACGCCTCAGTTCTCCTCCTCACAGGCCAGCCCAGGCTCGCCCTCAGGTGACAATGGACAAGCAGGCGTGAAAGGGGCACCAGACCCCAGGGGCCCAGGCTCTGAACAGGCTCCCCATCACCACTGCTGCGCCATGGAGGTCAGAGGCAGTCATGAGGCCCTGTGGCACATGGCACGGGGACACGGGCTCTGCCGCTCAGGGGCAGGGTCGGCAAGTGACACTGGAAAGGACTCGGTGCGGCGGAGGGAGGGGCGGTTGGTCCATGTCACCGTCGACCCCACACATTCACACTTTACGGAGAAGGGAGGCTCCGAGAAGTGCGTGCCTGAGGCCACAGGGCTCAGCCGGAGACTCAGACGCGAGTGTCCTGGCCCCGCTCTCACTCTTCAGCTCCCTGCGCAGGCTTGTCCCCTTGCCCAGCTCTCTGGGGCAGCCGAGGGCAGAGTGTTTGCCCCCGGGGCCTCTTCATCGCTGCTTCTGGAGGTGACCTGGGTCCATCCCCACGTGGACCCACCACAGGCCCCCGAGGAGGAGGGTGTTTCTCGTTGAGCGAGAACATCCAGCTTTGCCTTCAGTGTGGACGCTGCCCAGTGCTGTGGCGCTTCTGGCTGGAACGTCATGGAACCCCCCACTGAGATGGGGGGGCCCGTTGTTCCAGGCGGGGGCGCACGGTCGGCGTCCTCCGCGCACCTCGGAACCGTGGAGGAGCTCCGGCCCTCGGGGACGGGGAACCGCCTGGCCGGGCAGGCCCGAAGACAGCGGGGGACAAACGGGAAGGTTGGGACTCCCTTCAGGACTTGCAGGAAGAGGAACAGAAAGAAGCACAGGGGTCTGAGCCGCCCGCTGGGTCATTCCATTGGAAAGTTCCGGGGCAGGTACGTAGGCAGGGAACGGGACCCAAAGAGCAGATGTCTGTACGGGGGAGGAAGGTCCGAGCTGCCTCTTTCCCCTTTGCTGGCCAACCGGAAAGAGATCAAATGTGACGCGTCGCATTTACTAAAAATGGCAATTAAAAATGCCATGAACGCGTGTTTCAATCAGATAGTGAATCCAGACAAGAGAAGAATTTAGCACCATTTCCCCAGCTTCTTTCTCCCATAGAAAACAGCATCGTCCGTCAGCTCAGATGGGGAGCGGGTGAGCCACAGCCCAGGGGCCAAATCCAGCGCTCTGCCTGCCGTGGTCCGTCAAACTTTACAAGAACTCGTTCATTCACATCGCCTGCCACCAGTTTCCAGGCTGTAACCACAGCGTTGAGGGTTGAAATGCAGAGTGTCCAACCTTCGACGCCGAAATGCTTTTCTACCCGGTCCTTCAGGCGTGAGTCGGCTTGGCCCTGATCTGTGCCCTTGAGCCTGAAGCCGCACGAGGTCCTGGGATGTAACGACTGGGAAGCCCATGCCACTCAGGAGGCATGACCAGCTGTAGCCTCCCGGCCTCCGGTGCCCAGCCAGCACGCGCTCGTGGAAGAGAGAGCACGGGCACCGAGCTCGCGCCCGGGGGAAGAGCACGCGCACCATGGCTCCTGCTGGGCCGGCCGGCACCCCGAAGCGTCGGCACATCCCGGAGATGGGCCCCCAGCTCCTAGGAAGCACAGCCGCGGCCTCTGTTCCCATGGGTGCTGGGGCGTCTCTGAATCACAAGACCTGCCTGGACCGCAGGCTTCGGGATGGAGACCCCAGCAGCTCGGGAAGGGCCCTACCTTACTGGAGGACCAAAGGACAAGCTGGTTCCTGCTTCAGAAGGCTTAGCTCGGCCGCGATGCTGTACCCAGGCATGTCCACCCCCAGCTCGGGTGTGAACCATTCCCTGGGTGCACACAGAGCCACACCGTTGGGCTTGCTGTCACCTCGCGCAAAAGGGTGGGTCTGAAAAGCCTAAGTGACGAGGAGCCCCTGAGGTTTGGTTTATGCCAGAGCTCCAGTCAGTCTGGGTACCTGACGTTCCAGGGGATAAAAGCAGGCAGGGCCGGGGAGCCGGGCTAGGGACGGCTGGCCCGGGACGGAGCGACTCTGATGCCCCCCTCTTGGTTGGTAGCTGTCCTCAGCCCCCTTTCTCTTCCTCTGGCTTCCCTCCTCCATGTCTCCCCAACTTTCTTGTCCTTCCCTGCACCTGGACCCCCCGCCGCTGGCCTGGGGGCCTCTCCTTCTTCCCCTGTCCCTCCCAGGCAGTGCTCAAACCCCCCTCCCTGTGCCCTTCTGATGCCCCCACCTCCCAGAGGCCCTGCTGCCGTGTGTGGGAGGCTGGGGGCACACCCCGGACCAGAGAGTGAGTCTCAATCCAACCTTCCCGGGGACTGCATCAGGCATGGACATTCTAGAACTCTCTGTCAGAGACATATGAGGGGTCTCTGCTGGTGGCCTCTGGGGAAGGGTGTCCTTGCTGCAGAGAGACACGGAGCCAGGGATGACGCCTCCCCTTTTCCTGCCCATGGACAGCTTGTGGGGCACTAACGGGCACGGGAAGATGGACAGAACCCGCATTCTCAGTGGTACAGGAGACGAATTAATCAACTCTGGAATCACCCCGACTCCAGAATTTGCGCTATGTGAGAAAATACACTTCCGTGGCCATCCAGGAGACACTGAATTCACTTGCACGTCACATGCAGCTCATGTCCCTGCAGCTCCAACCGGCGCTGGAGTGCCTGCCGCCTTGTGAACGCCCCCCACGAACCCCCGCCTTCCCTCCGTCCCCGGCCACCGCCTCTCCCTCCAAGCCTCAGACCCCGCGGGGAGCCTTACACCACCCCAAACGTGAACACGCTCCCTGAAGCCCCGGAGGGCACGTGCACCCCCGAGAAGCCTCACGCTCCGCTGGCCCATGCTCCCACCTTCTCCTGCCGGGTCCGAAGGTGACCCTAATCTATTTAAAACTGAGTCGGACTTCTGCTTCTAATCGGAATGAACAGGGTCATCAGAAACGGAACTCCCGCTGGGGGTGGGAGAAAAGCTGGACAGAGATGTGGGTCCAGGGCGCCGGGGAAGTCACAGCACATTTGCGAATTGCCACTCCAGATCCCAGTGAAGATGGGGGCACCCCAGGTGAGCTCAGCTCAGCGGCTTTTTCCCAGGGGCAGTTTCCCACTTCACGGACGGCACCTGACAGACAGGGTGGCACATCCCACGCACCTGGAAGGAGTAGCGGAAGCCAGGTCTGAAGCCACGGGAACACTGGCCGGAGCGAAAGACCAGATTTTTCAGCAGATGTGGCTGGGTCTGTCGGAGAGCCGAGTGGAGCTATGGGAAAACCCAGAGCTGGCTCACACCATGCACGCGCCCTGCAGATCCAAATGTCAAAGACAAGACAAGACCACTCTTAGACAAAAATGTAAAAGGATATTTTCTTGGACACGGGACGGAGAAAGACGCATGCAACAGACTCAAAAAAGCACTACCCGCCAACACGAAGGCTTGGCGACTTGCTCTATGACGATACTTGCCAGACCCTCTGGTCCCTAAGAGCGCTGGTAAGAAGGGAAGAGATAATCAGTCAGGAGACAGGTGGCATCTGCAGCATACTGACCTTACCAAGGGCTCTGTCCTGATGTGTCGAAGGGCGTCCTACCAATGAATGGAACAATTGACAATCAAACAGAAAACTGAGCGAGAGCCCATATGCACACGGTAAAACCATGAGCTTCAAGGATTGCCATGCAAGCAATGACCAAAATGGAGAGCCTGAGAGCGCCAGGGCACTGGTTGGACATGTAGTGACAGAGCTCTCAGGGCTGCGAGAAGGCCAGTCAACCACTTTGGAAGGCAGCTCGGTGTCATTTACTAAAGCCAAGGACACAGTCTGTGGGAACCACCACGTTCACCAGCAAGCATGTTCCCAACAGAACCGCACGGACCCATGCTGCAGGGGTCAGCACAGCAGCACTCGTCCTTGCCGTGTTGGTTACAGCCACGGACTGAAAACAGAAGTGCAACAAGGAGAGAGAGAGATGTGCAAGGCGTGTAAGTAGACAGGAAGGAAAAGCAATGATCTGCAGCTGAATACAGCCGGCCCGAGACCACAGAGTACTCCCCGCACGCTTTCATGGAGACAAGCATCAAAGCCAGCAGAGCTCAACCACAGCATTCCATCGCTAAAGAAAGCAAGAAAGTGATTTCCATCAAAGGCAGGATAATTGTTACCTTTAGGGGCAGGGATACAAGCGAGGGAGGTCCTGGGGAGCGGCTGCGTGGTCCTTCTGGCCCCGGGGCCTGGCTACACAGGCATTTACGTGCTGATACGTTATCTTGGCTCTGCACTATTTTCTGACTGTTTTATATTTCACAATAAATGCAAGATAAAAGGAAAATTTGCTCTCGGCTCCACTCAGCGAAGCCTGTCGGGGAATGGCCGGCCTGGCTTCTGACTGTCCGCACTTGGGATTCACACACAGACACACAGCACGGAGCCCAATCACGCTTTTCCTTCTGGACACCTTGGATCTCCTCCCTGCTCATGTGTCCACATTCGGTTCTGGTCCCCGGACCTTAGCACACCCGCCACCGCTCAGGATATAGTCGCAAGCCCTTCTGTGCGTGGGTCTTAACTGTGTTATTTACTCCTAATCTTGGAATGAATCGGTGATTCACTCAACGCTTTCTTCTGACCTGTGTTTTGATGAGTAATTTTGTCTTTCCTCACCTCAGAGCAGTGTTTGTAAATGGTACTGTCTCAATTATCCACCCCGTGCAGCCAGCGATGCTACCATCCAAGGGGTGCAGACGGTGATGACTGGCGCTCCTGACTCAGCTCCTGGGGCTGGGTGCCACGATGCGCTGGGGTTGGAGCCCAGGCTGGTCTCTTCACCCCGCTGGGGCTGCCTGGGTGTTCTGCCCCGCGCGCCGCCTTCCCCGCCTGCAGCTGGACCTCTTCTCATGAGACGCGGGCTCCAGAGACACGGTTCCAAAATTGTCGCGCTGGCTAACGTCCTGCAATCCAAAGCCAGGTGCCCGGTGAAGGTGATTCGGAGGGGACAACACAAGGGTGTGAATACCAGGGCTCAGTAGCGCCAATCACAGCAAATACACAGGCATCATCATAATACATGTATAAGAGTATAGCTGGTATATTTAGAAATACAAATACAGGGGACTATTCAGACACGCATAATCAGGGATACTTACAGCAATGGAAAGACGGGTTTGGATACATTTTTTCCTTCTTTGACACTTTGACCAGTAATTCACCAAAGACAAAAGCTCTGTGGCTTGAGGACTCATTCACAACATCACTGGTTACAAAGTTTCCCAAGAGTAGGTGTTTTCATGGATACTGTAACTCTCATCAACTTGAGAAGTGGCAGTTTTAAGTGGGTGAGATTTCGAGCCCCAGGGATGTATCAAGAAAGGATAAAGCCCCTCCAAAAAACATCCCGAGTGAGCTGAGCAAACAACGTGCTCACTGTTGCCCAAGGTCTAGGGACTCTGGCCGCCTTCCCTGAAGCCTGGCTCCAACTCAACACCTTTCCTGAGTTTCTCAGAGCATCCTTCCCTATCGAACCGTCCCACTGCTAGAAATCGCTGTCTAGGTATTTGCATCCCACTGTTAGAAATCACTGAATGTGTAGGAATGACTAGGACATTCACTGGAACAAATTAGAACACGAGAGCCCAGCACTGAGGTTTCATCGTCAAACCACGGCACGGCGTAGTCTGGGTGGAAAGTACCAGAGCTGCGCAAAACTCCGAATCGCTAGTCCACAGTCACCAGGGCTACTTCCTGGAAACGAGCAGGCCCCTCTCCTCCCTGCCTCCCCCATTAGCGGTGTGACTCCCACGCGGGTAAACCTGCTAACGGGCGGGGAGCTCCAGGTTGCCTGCCGCCACTTCTGAACAGCTCTGGGCTGCTGGGTTCCTCCTCTTTGGGGGGAGTTTCGTGGAGTGGCCACCCGGTGTGCACCTGCCTGCCTCCTTGAGATGGTGTGGTCGCAACCCAGGACGCCACCACCGGCATCCTTATTTCGTGCTCCATACAAGCAACTGCTTCCTGAATAACGCTGGCACAAATGTTTAAATAAGAAAATAATGTGCTTTGAAAGTCCTTTCATTTGGCCAAATGGGTGAGGGCTTACTAGATGCCGAATGCTCTATTTATGACCTGACTTGACCCTCACAATGTCTGGAAAGAAGCATCACGGTACCCATTTTCACAGCCCTGCAAACCAAGGTCCAGAGAAGTGGGTCATGTGGACAAGGCTGCGCAGTCAGCAGAAAGAGGAAGCAGGACCAAATCAGCCCTTTGGCCGGAAGGCTAGTGCCCTCTCTCCATTTACTACCTTTCCCAGCATGGCACTCAGCCCAGAACTCAGACATTAGCCTGGGCTTGTGTCTAGAGGAGTCCTGTCCCCTAGAAAGAGAGTGCAAGTCACAAATGTGAGCCACTCGGTGAATTTTGAATTTCCTAGTAGCCACACTGCAAAACCAAAACAAAGTAAAATTAGTTTTAATAACATTTTATCTGACTCAATATAAGGAAATAGTATTTCCAACATGTAGCCAGTGTAAAAACATTACTAGCCAGATACGGCAATTTTTTTTTTTTTTTTTTTTTTTTTTTTTTTTACCGTGCAGCCATCAGCCATCTGGGTCGGGACTAGCCACATTTCAAACACCGCCAGCTGTGTGCGCTACCAGCCACCCTACCGGACAGTGCAGATTCCAGTCCTTTGAGATGTCAGGGTTTCTCAAACTGTGCTCAACCCAATGTCAACTGTAGAGATGTCTTTGTTCTCCAAGCACATGGGTGTGAGTGGGTACAAGTGGGTATAAGGAGGAAAGAAATCAGACATGATAGAAATCAGTCAACAGTAAAGCACCACCCCCACTACACGCTCACAATGTCCCCAGCACAGTGTGGGCTGCAGGCAGGGTTGTCTCCAGGCACCAGGATTCCATTGACTCAAAAACGCAGAAGTCCTGGTACCTTTGGGAGAAACGTGCCTGAGAATGCTGTTTCCCGGAGCCTCCTTAATCTCTTCCTTCTGGATTGGATTTCATGAACTAAGAGAAGTGCAGAGAGGGAAGGAGCCAGTCAGACAACCAGCCAGACAGGTGGACGGAGAGCCGGGAAAGGAAGCAGGAGGAAAGTCTAAGAAGGATCCATTGGAAGCCGACCTTCAGCACTGGACACAGTCAGACTAGAGGCAGCGCAGTTATCACAGACACTGCCTGGGACACTGTGGCGGCTCGGCCACCGTGTTAGCTCATGGCTTCTGGGTCTGGGTCTGGGCAGCCACCCCAACGGTCCTGCATCCCAGCTGGCAAGGGGGTGGGCAGCCACCGACACCTGATTTCCCTCCCATCTCACCATCAGAACTCGGTCCCATGGTGCCATCTGGCAGCCAGGAGGAGGGGCCACGCAGTCCCCAGTCCATGTGCCCAGTTCAGCCTCTGAGGGTTTCAAAAGGAAGAAAGACCGAGTGGACACGGGGAGAGCTGGCCGTCCCCGCCCTGCTCTTGTATTTCCCTTCGCTGATTCCCCTGAAGAAGCAGAGCTGACCGGGCCACCGTGGCACTGGACGCAGGGGAACAGGTGCCCCTGGCCGCGAGTCCTGGTTTCCATGGAACTACACCACCCGGCAGGGGCGGCCACCGTGTCATCTCTTTCTTCCGCACCTTTGGTGTCCATGAGTTCTCTGCACCAGCAACTTTGCAAGAAAGAAACCCTGTGCAGGGACGCCTGCTGTTTCTTGGTCATTGGTCCTTCCCGACCTCATCCGTCTCCATCCTTCTTCTTTCCGGAAGGAACGTGATGTGCACGTGCGGAACAGAAATGTGATTTCCTAATACCTTTCTCTCCAGGTTTCTGGTGGAGAGCTGACACGCACGTCTACGGCCGATCTTGGCAAGCCGTGTGTGTGTTGGAGGGTACGGGATCAAGTGGCTGAAGCTTGTCCTCTGGACCCCATCTCTTGCTTTGGGGTGGGGGTCCCACTGTTGTGTTCCCTTTTCAAATCCTTGCCCTGTCATATTTACCCACACCTCTTCCCACTCACGACACATGAGTACCTTTGCCTGGCATCCGTGCTCTGTGGGCTGCTGTTTGGGGAGATGCTGATGGGAACGCCAACATCGAAGTCTGTATGGTCACATGATGTATGCAAATCGCACCCTCTGTCCTGGACATGCACAACCTACTTGGCAAGACTAGAGACTCTTCATGAAAAGAATCGCCTGATAGATGTTTACACCACGTGTTTGTCAAATTTATTTGAGCTAAAAACACAGGTCGGTGAGCACCTGTGGAAAATGCCCACGTACCCTGCTTCAGGTGATGCACAGAGAAAGCCATGAGCTCCAGAGCCCGACCCCAGCCCTGCCGTCGGCTCTGCGTGGGCCTCGGTTTCTCTAGTTCAACAATGGGTGTCCCATCGCGTACCCCGAGGGCGAGTGTGAGCGTTGATGGAAGAGCGTGTGTAAGGCGCGGTGCCAGGCTCGCGACGATAAGGCGCAACAGAGAGACCTCGTCGTTCTTGCCGGACAGGACATCGTGTAGTAAGTCGGTGTGCCGGCTGGACGACCGTTTGTGTCGGGCTGATGAAGGGGTCCTCCGGGGCCCTCTCCCAGCCTGAGTCCACTCGTATTTATTGGGTCTGTGTCTTAGCCACTAACATGGCTTCTGGGAAGGGCTGATTCATTTCTGCCTGATTCTCACCTGCCAGGTAAGCCCCAAAGACCGTAGGGACTCCCACCGATCCCTGCCCTGCTTGGCTTTAAGCTAAGCTTCCCGAGAACAGGCGGGTAGCCCAAGCCTGGCTTCGGGATGCAGTGACACAGGGGACCAGCCAGGCGTGCCCAAGGCTTGTGTCTCCAGGTGAGTCATAGGGAGGCATTGCACCGGGGCGTGGGACCTGGGGGTCATTGCCCTCAGCTCTACACAGCCTGGTATAGAGTCTGGGGGCCCCCGTTGGCTCGACCATGCCCCACGTGTTAAAAACGTGGGAGGATAAGGCCACAGGGCCACACCGGGCCCCGCACCAGCGTCCTGTCCCACTTCCTCCACGACACACTCCTGTTCCCCGTGGATGGCGGCCAAGGCTCTGGAAACCGGCCTGTCTTCGGACCTTCAGAGCCACCAGATATTAGCAAGTAACAAACCGTAAAAAATACATGTGTGTGGTGAGGACCAGATAGCACGTCCTCAAGCGAAGGCAAAGAATTTGCACCAAGTAAAAGTTCGATGTTTTTGTTCAGTTCATTCTAACTGATAGTGTCTCCTGATGGCCTATGGGCACCAAGTAAACCATTTAGGGGCACAACCATATTTAGTTAACATTTTTTTAAAGATTTTATTTATTTATTTGAGAGAGAGAGAGATCGCACAAGCAAGGGGGGTGGCAGGCAGAGGAGAAGCAGACTCTCCGGTGAGTAGGGAGCCCGAGGTGAGGCTTGATCCCAGGACCCCAGGATCATAACCTGAGGCAAAGGCAGATGCCAAACTGACTGAGCCACCCAGGTGCCCCTACTAAAATTTTGTGGCCTCAGAGACTCTGGAAAGGCGCTTGATCCAACCATGTCTGAACACGCAGCGAAGTTTCTAAAAGGGGTTTAATCTAGCGCGTTGGTTACTAACGACTGGTTTTCGAACGAGTGACTCTGATTTTTCCGCAGGCCCAGCTTTAACGGGCAGGCTCAGAACTCGAAGCCCTCAGAAGACATCGGCGTGGAAGGCTGATGGGCTAGCGTGGGAGGCAAGCCCCATCCCGCGGCATCTGAGGGAATGGCAGGGCAGGTGCTGGCTCTCCGACGGGCGCCCCGCGGAGCCACGGGGAGCTGGGAAGCCCCGATGGCCGGGCCCCACAAACACCCATCCGGTCAGAAGCCGTGAGGTGGCTGGCAGCGGGCACCTACATGGTTTTCCCTCCCCCCAGGGGACAGCACTGACCAGCCAAGCCTAGAGACCCCTGCCCAGAGCAGCAGACCAGAGAACGTCCTGGCTGGGCCCTTCCTCAGGGGGAAAGACCCTTCCACCAGAAAATAGAAACGGAGTTATTTCATAGCTTGGGAATAAAAAAAAAAGCAGAAGTTCCATTACCAAGAATGCTTGTTTTCGTCTCATGGCAACTGTGAAGCTGCCTCACCAGAGAGACTGGCAGACTGACGCCCGAGCGCGCTCTCCCTCTGTTTCCATGACCTCGCAGGAGACTCCGGCCGCGGGCTTTGCCCGGGAGACCAGCAGGGTGCGGTCTGGGAGAAGCAGGGGTGCGGCACAGCTTCCAAGGGGAGCCGAGGGGCGCAGGGCTGAACCTGAGCCGGCTGCCCCCCTGGAGCTTTCGTCTCGGGGCGGCCCCGGGCGCCACCCCCCGTGTGCGCGCAGAGGCAGGCAGGGCCGCGAAAGTCCCGGAATCAGAGGGGCTCACAGGGGCCAGGAACAGCGTGAGAATAACACCCCCGCGGCGACCGCGGACGGGCCGGGGAAGCTGCCTGCTCAGCCGCATGGACAGCCATCCGCCAACAGGCAACACGCTGGACCGACACAGCACTTTCTCAAGGAGACACCACCGAGTCTTGGCAGCGTTTCTATAAGTGGTTCAGGGATCAGGGATTTTCTGTGTTTTAGGAAAGATAAAATAGAATAACAATGAGGATTCGCAGAGAAGCGTGAAATTTGTGTCCTGCGTATCTTCCCTGGTGGTCTATACCCGCGGAGGCCTTTCTCGGCTTCCAGGGCAGCTCTGGGGACGAAGGGTGAATCTGGCCTGTGGCCTGGTGGGTGTGTGTGGGGTTAGACATCCTCCAGCAGTGGACACTGGGTCTCAAGGAGGGAAACGACTGGGCTTCTCAAGCCAGAGCCTAGTCTTTGTCACCTAAGGTGGTGGGGACCGTGTCTGTCCGGGAGCTGGGTCCGCAGGCAGGTCACGTATCCACAAGGGCGCTGGCTGGCTCCGTGTACGGTACTCCTGGAAGGCCTTCCGGCCCCCACGCCCCACGCCCTGCTCGACACAAATGACCGGCCAGCATGACCGCTGACCAGGCACGCAGGCATCAGACACCCCGATGTGTGGCAAGGGGCCGCAGACATCCTCCTTCATCTTAAGCGATAACGCCACGCTCGGCCCCTTTAGCTAGAGGAGTTTCCTCTGCGGATAACCGAGAGAGAAAATCATCTCCGTACAAACGTGGGATTCTCGTCCCATTTACCCTTTACTGTTTGAGTTAGCGCATCTCAGCGTCCGGATGCGACGGCCACCTCGTCTTTCTCTTGCGGTCCCCTAAAGCTGTGACGCTCCTAATCCCAACTCCCAACGTTCTTACCCCGGCGGCCGTGGGTCCCCCAAGAATCCGTGTGTGGAATCTGGCGGACAGGCCCACAGGCACAGACGAGGAACCGTGAGTCCTTCCCTTCACTCGCCTTTCCCGGAAACCGAGAATGAGCCCCGGCCACGAACGTGGGTGACGAGCCACAGCACGGTCTGGTCACCTCGGAAATCTCAGGTCGCTGCAGACAGACACACGACCCATGGATTGTGTGCGTATCTGAAACATGCTGAGGAGTGTAAACGCTTCATGCTGCTGAAGGAGTCAGTCCAAAAAAGTGGAAATTACTCAAGGGACAAACAGACCAGAGCAGAGCTCAGTGACGCAGCAGATGCAACCACGCCCTTAGCAACGCCAGAGCACACCCCTACGGTGGGACTCACGGCCACCAGGGAGCCAAAGGGAAGAGGGACAGCTTTTGTCCCCGTGAGAGCTCCCCAGACACAGAGCGGCGGGGCGACACCCACGGTCCCATGGCGGGTGAGCAGCAAAGGGAGACTTGGTCTCAATAGCCCACGTCCTCTCGCCGCAGCTTCGGCCCCTCGCAGGTGGAGGTGTTCGGGCCCTTTGGTGTCCGCCCGCTGACCGACCGCTCCCGGGACGCCGGCCCTCTCAGAGCCCGGCACAGGCCGTCCCGGCACAGTCCGTCCCAGCACAGGCACGGTCGTCCCCGCCACTCCCGGCTCCATCCGCCCTGCGCCACTGCGGGAGGATGCGGCTTCCCCAGGGAGGACCTCAGCGGCCCGTCTCACCCCAGGGCACCAGCGAGCTCCTGCCCTAGGGGAGAAGGTGCCAGATGCTCATGGAATGGGCCGGCAGGAGAGGAGGGAGACGAGGCAGCACGAGGGAGGGAAGGCCCATGGGATGCGGGAAAGGCCTGAGCCAGGCCTGGAGGGGAAGCGGGGTCCAAGGCCACCAGAGTTCGTCCCACGCACTCTGCTATATCCCGGGCTCATCCGTGTGCTCCGCGACACGGAAACCGTTCGTCCGTACGTGCAGAAGTGCTCTGGCTTTCTCCATCCTCAGGACAATTCTCTTCCTCTGAGGTCCTGACAGCGACCAGGGTGACCCGGCTCAAATCCCAGCCTGAGGTCTCCAAACCGCGGACCGCTCAGCCCCAGCTTGCCCACCCGCAAGACCGCAGGCCTCCGACGGCGAGGCTGTCGGGGCGTGAATCCGGAGGCCGCCAGCCTTCCCTGTGCGAACGCCCTGGCGCCTGCAGCAGCTCCCTGAGCTCGCCAGAGCACCCTGCCCTCCCCACTGCCCCTCACCTCCTCTCCCCTGTGCGTTTTCTGGGCGTCCGGCACCATCGGCATAGGATGGAATCCCCCAGCTTATCTGCCTAGTGCACAGATGCCTGTGCCTGGTCCTTGGCCGGAGACAGGGCTACAAGAGAGCACGACTGTCAGCTCCTGGGCTCCCGCCATACCCCTCACCCTGCACCCTGCGGCCGGAGTGGGGGTCTCCCTGCACCACTGGCTCAGCAAGCAGTCATGGGCTCACTTGCGGGCTATCGACCCCCACGTCTCCGGGGTCCTGCCCTCAGCATGCAGCTTGGCATGAGAAAGGAGATGGGGGCTGGGGGCTGTCTGCCACGCTGCGCCCCCTTTCCTCGGGGAGCCAGGCTCTGTGGAGGGTCCCGCAGGACAGGGGTCAGTGGAGAGGCTTCTCCTGGCAGCCCGGGGCCAGCTGTCCAGGAAAGAGGGACACTCTGGGCTGTGGGCACAGCACGGCCTGGATCTCCGCCCTCTCCTGGCCCAGCGTGACCGTCCTGTGGCTGGCAGGTCACACTGAGCAGACCCGTTTTACGCAACCTGCTCTGTGGTGGGCTCTCCTGCCGGGGATCTGGGACGTCTGCCGGAAATCAGGCACGGCTGTGGGGTTCCACAGCCGCCTCAACAGGCCTCCTGCTGCCGTTGGCTGAAGCCACAGGGACCTGCACCTTGGGGAAGCGCTCGCAGAGGTGGCGAGGCCTGGGCCGTCAATCAAGGCGGCTGTTTCCATCCGAGGCGAATCTCAGGCAAAAATAAAATCAAAATCCCCCAGTTCCAAAATACCCTTGGAGGGAGGGCAGGAGGAGCCCTGCGTGCGGTGGGCGAGGCCCGGGCGGCAGCATCTGGGGTTCCTAATTATAGGGTCCCGGGCCACCGGGCCATGTGCCGGCTGAGGTGGGCCTGCCTGCCCGGCCCGCCAACTGTCGTCCTGGCCACCAGCTTCCTCCCAGCAACAGGACAGAAATACAGACCTCCCTGTGCCCCAACGGGCTTCCCCACACCTGCGGGACCCGTTTTCACCTTTCCCCGGAGGAGCAATTTTAGATTTCCGGTGAGCGGAGGCCCGCGCGCTTGAAGGAAGGGCTCCTGGTCTAAGCCCCCCGCGTGCGCACAACACACGGTCACTAATGTCTCTGGGGACGAGATGTTCCCTGGCAAGGTCTCGGGAAAGTACCATCTGCTTCCAGGATTCTCCCTTTCTGCAGAAGGAGCCCTGGGGGGCTTCTGGACGAGAGCGGCAGGGCCAAGCCACCCCGGGCCCACGGGCTGGGGGGTGTCCAAGGGGGGAGGTGCCCTCGGTGGGGGCTGGGGTCCCGGGGCAGAGGCGGAGAGGGGCTGGCAGCTAGTGAGGGCAAGAGGCACCCGCGGGGCGCGAGGCCGGCGGGGAAGAGCTCCGGGGTGGGGCAAGACTGACACGAGGCCGACACGGAGGGGACACAGAGGCCGTGCGGGACCATCCCCCCAAGAGGAAAGTTCTACGGAGCTGTGACTAGTGAAGACAACGGCGAACGTGCTTGGGGGACCCTGAGTTGGAGGCGGCGGGATGGGAGGGAAGGCTGCAAGCCGACCCAGGCCACAAGCCCTCCAGGAAGCGACCACTGAGACATGTTTGACCGCGAGGACAGACCATGCTCACATGCGGGTCTGAGAAAACGAGAAAGGGCTGCTCCCAACAGTCGGTCTGTACGGGGCCACAGGGAGTAAGAAGCGGCCGTCGGGAAGCCAGAAGCAGTAGGGATTCCTGCCAGGTGGTAGGAACGAGGGATCCATGTTGGTAAAGAAACAAGGACAGAGGCAGTGCCTGCCCGACCCACGGAGAGAGGGGCCAGGGCAAGCCCCGCCCACCCATGACAGGGGGCCCCGTGATGTAGGATGCTCGGGGACGAGGTCGGGCCCGAGCACTAGCTCCTCTGATGGCCGATTCCCAGCCCGTCCTGGAGGCCACTGAGTCAGAGCAACAGGGCGCAGACCAGTCCACAGGTGTCCCTTCTCTGACCAGACGTCATCCCCACGGCCTCGGTTCTTGGCGCCGGAATGCTCCTGGGGAGCACAGCAGGACGGGTCCCACCCAGGAGCAGGAAAGGCCTGACCCACAACGCACCACTGGGAGACGTGAACTGTAGGGAAATTGTGCCAGTAGAACACACACAAACAAGAGCAGAATTCCCAGAGCAAAAAGGACACCAAGTTAACATCCACCGCACTGATACCCTTGGAGGGACACAGACAGGGGGACACCCCCTCGGGCACAGGGCCATCCTCAGTGGGTGTCTGCTGCCGCCCCCGGGGTCGGGTGAGCCCCCTACCGAGGGCTCCTCGGTCAGCCCGCAGGACATCCCAGCACGCCCCGTTATTGATGCCCACCTCCAGCTTTGCCCATTCCCCCAAAGCCCACTAACAGGAAAACACCCTAAATACAAGTCCTGCCATGCACGCTACCCTATCCCCTTTCCCCATTTCTGTAAACCCTCCCGCCCTCTCTCATCAGGATGACACTGGCCTCAGAGTCAGCCCAGCACTGGACACAGGGACTCACCTGTCCACGCTGGCTGGCCCCTATCCCCTCTCCCCAAGCCTGGCTCCCAGACCCTAACCCCGGCACCCCCCCAACACTGAGTGTCCTCCCGGGCTGTGGGATCAGAGCTCATCTTTGTCAACTCTAAAATGCTGGCCTGTCCCCGTCCACCCTCTGGTGTCCTCTTCACATTCGCGGCCTCCAAATCTGACCTCCAGCCCAGTCTCCAAACCCCGAACACGAGCCTCTAGTCGGAGGTCAAGCGGGCAGCACAAAAGAGACTAGACCTGAATCCTGGTCTGCCCCCCTCGGCATAGCAGCAGGCGCTTGGGCTGGAAAGCCAGGACCCTCCCTCCTTCCCGCGCCGACACCACCGTCCCGGCGGGGGATCCTCCTGCTGGGATATCACAGCACAGGGTGGGTCCCTCTTCACTCACCCAGCCTGAAGGGACCCCCGGGGAGGCTCTCAACGAGCAAACTGGATGGAATCACCCGCTAGTGCCAACTCTGCAGGGCTTCCCCGTGGCCTCGGAGCCGTGGGGACAGAGGCCCGGAGACCCAGCGTGGCGCCAGCCGTCCTGCCGGCTCTCCACCTCACACCTTGCCTTCCCGTGAAAACATTCAGGTGAAGAAAAGTTGAAAAACTTCAGGTGAACCCCCACATACCCACCACCTAGATGCCAGTACTAACGTTGAACCGCATATGCTGTGCCAGGCAGACGAGCTACCCGCCTCTCCGTTCCTCTGTGCACACATCGACCCGTCTTTCTAAACTACATCTCCCCTCAAATACGTCCCGTACTTACCATTCACTAGAGCAGATACATTTCACAGGTTTTTCTGTAGGGAAAATTTGTATTACAATTAAATGCACAAACCTTAAGAGAATATTTCCTAAGGTTTGGGAGGATATACCTGTGTGTAGCACAGCTGATCTCAAGTATGAAACGTTAACATCTCCCCAAAGTTTCTTCCATGCACCCGCCAGCCAATTCCCCCCACTCACTTTGAGGCAAACTCCTGACCTTTTCCACCAGTTTGGTCTCTCCCAGACGCTTACACAAATGGAATCCTACCGATGGGCTCGTTTGTGTCTAACCCCTTCACTCGGCGTAATGGCTCTGGGGTTTAGCCAAGTGGTCCTATAGTCCACAGTCCAATCCTTCTCTTTTGCTGCCTAATGTTACACTGCACACAAACCACAGCATGATGTCCGTTCGATGGCCGGAGGAAACCTGGACAAAACCTCAGCCAGTTTTTAAGTGGGATTTGGCAAGCTAATTCTAAGACACACGCAAGAGGGGGAAAGTGGTCGGGCCCCACCCTACTAGTGTTCCACAGCTCTAATAGTGAGAGTAGATTTGGGCACAAAAAAGACAAGTAAATCGATAGAACAGAATTTCAGAGTCAAGAAACAGACTGATGTGTATAAGAGAAATGTATTTAAATGAAAGCAGGCCTTCTATCACCCCTGGATTAAGTATGAATTTGAAAAAAAAAAAAAAGGGAAAATAAGAAAAGAACAAAGAAGAGACTTTCCTAAGGAAAGTGTAAAACCCCAAAGCCATAAATGGAAAAATGGACTAATTTAACCACAGAAAGTTTAAAACCAGCTTCACTATGAAAAAAACAAAAGTTAAAAATGTACGATACAGATTGGGGATAAAAAAGGATAGTGTCCTTAGATAATTTTTAAATGCTTGCAAAATAATAAGAATAAGAAAACTTCTAGAAAGCTCAGCAAATCAAAGCGAAGCTACCAATGGAAAGGAGGGATGCAAACATGGAAGAAATACAGCCTTTCCTTAAATGTTTACTCTCACTCGTAAATAACAAACTACAAGTAAAAGACCACCACTTGACAGAGCCTTTAAAAAACTGAAAATAAACGGTCTTGGCAAGACTTGGAGGCACTCATACGTTTTGCTTGCGGGAAAATAAATCAGTAAATCCAGCATTAATAACGGGCAGATCCTTTGACCTACAATTTTATTTCTGGTTTCTAGTCTTGTGCATCGACAAAAACACGGGAGCGCCGACCCTGGAGTTTCGCAAGCTCAAAAGAACCGAAACGTTCACGGAGGGGACAGAGGTTAGATGAAATACGGAGGAAACAAACTGCAAGCCGTGTTTTTAAAAGAGAGTCATGAAGTCCTACGTATTGTGTGATGTAGAACTTGACACATGACCCGCGTCTTTGCCACGTACACATCTGTCACGCAGAGGAAGACATCACAAAGGCTAAGGCTGTGTTCATTGCCAAGAACCGGATCTTTCCTCTTTCCTCTTTGTATCGCTTGGCTGTTTGCACTGAGACTGTCTCACTTGTCCGACAAAAGGCAAGCGTGTGTGTTTAGCAGGGAAATAGGTTGGGGAATGACTGATCAATGACTCTTGATTCTTAGTAATTACAAATTACTTGTAACACTTGCAACTGAATTCTTGGCTCCTTTAAGTGCTTGCAAACTGGACATGCAGGAGAAGGGGGTGGGATCGTCTTCACCATCATCATCCTCACCGGGCTGGCAGTTGGGGAGCCCCCCCACCCCCTACGGTGGGCAGAGGAGGCATGTGTCATATCAGACACCCCCAGCCCCAGAAAAGGAGCTATCAGGGGTGTGGCACCGCCACCTGAAGCCTCATGGTTACAGAGCAGGACTGTTGGGATCCCAGGTTTCTCTCCATTTCCTCCCACCCTGTCCCTGCCTCTGGGAAACACAGCACAGCCGGGAGCCCCGCAAAGGCCCTGGTGGCCCAGTAGGGCACGAGAGATGCTCTCATAGCCACGGCTGGGACCGCGTGTCCCACCAGAACTCGACCCGGGGTGTTCGGCTGCCTGGGATTCCCCTGGGTTGTGCAACGTCAAGTCGACCCTGGGATCCCACCACCATCACACCCCGCGTGAATCCACTCACACACACAGCACACATGCAACGTGCGTCTATGTTTGTATTTGAGAATCTCCACCTCCCCGGGCACCAAAAGCAATTATGGGAGCCGAAACTGGGTCCCGGCAGCCTGGGACCTAATGATTTCTCACCACCTCAGTTCATTAAGGGGATGGTGCTACTTGGTGTGCAAAATGCAGGCGGGGGTGCGGGAATGTGAGTGTCCCCTGGTCGAGCTGGACCAGGCGTCCTTCCAGAAACACCCACCGCACCCTCGTGCGCAGGGGTCTTCACAATGCACTGCTCTAGACGTTTTGTAAACCTGCACAGTGGGCTCTGAGCTAGGTTCCTCTTGCCTCTGGCCACCACTCTTTCTGCCAGCCAGTCTCCTCGCTCTGCACCCCGCCACTGTGCCTCGGGTAGCCCGCAGAATGGGTCGGGGGCCCACGCTGCACCCCACGGAACGGAGTCTTCCTTCAAACTCTAAGGTGGCCCACGCCTCCGTCCCTGCCCGTTACCTCTTGCTCCTTCCGCTTGTCCCTGAGCCAACCCCACCACCTCAGGAAGAACTTCTGTGCTTACACACTGGAGACAGAAAATGGCTTCAAGTGGTTCGTATCTTGTTCCTATCTCCTACCTTCAACAGACAAACCCAGGAAAGTCTGGCACTGATAGTGGCCAACAAAATCCAGAAGGAAGTATCTGGGGGCAAGTAAGGCTTCTGGTCCCGGCACAACACCCATTCCCTCTTCTTCTATCTGCAACTGCTGTTCAGGGTGATAGGGCTTAAATAAAAATGCACAAAACATAATGTCATCAGCGTCCTCCAAAGCAGTGGCCCCCAGTGTCTCATGGCTTAAATGCAGACACCCACACTCACCCATCCCCGAAAACGGCTGTGAGTAAACTTTCTTAGAGATCTCCTTTTGGGGGGGATTCTAGAATCTATTTTATTCGTAGCTGTCCTCTCTCGGCAATGAGTACATTTCAACCAGACCCAGCAGTTCCCTCCTTCCACTGCTGTCTACTCGCTCAGGCTCTTGGAGAACCTCCTTGGGTTCCTACTGATATGGAGCAGGTGCCAAGGCGTTGCCCGAGACGCAGAGGCAGAGAAAACGCTGTGGCCAGAGCTTCTCTGAGGCACGTGGAACCCATACAGCCGTGTCGTCCCTCCTTGGCGCATAAGACCACTGACTCTTCCCTAAGTGCGGCTTCCTGTAAACACCGCAGACACGCTAGTCTAGGCTGGCCATCTGACGGTCCCTTCCCAACTGGGTTACATGTCCCTGCACATTCTGGGACTCGGCGACACCTTTAACCAGGCCGTGATTCACACACTCGGACTGAGCAAATGACTTCCTCCCTCTGCCATTTCATGGCGGACTCACAGACACATGATTTCTGTCTGAGTGTGTAGAAAACAATTATCTCATGGGCTCACTGCTCCGACCGCCCCGACTTGTCCTTACAAGTCCGAAGTCCAGCAGCGTTTCTGGGGCAGTTACAACATGATTTCCGGAACAATCTATCTTAATTTGCCTGGTGGTAAAGACACCGAGAACCAACCATTTACTTTTTGTTTTACTTTGTTAGAAGGGATTCGTTCTTATAAAACCGTATCGGAAATGGAGAAGCGGAAGCTGAGAAGAGAAGCGGGATCATTGTCGATCATTTGGGCCAGACCCCGGACACGCGCGTCCTTACTTCATGTAGCCTCTTAACCCACTACCAAACTCTCACATTTCCTGTCTCGTTCATTTTCTTGTGTTTGAAAAAAAAGTGTTTTTTTCCAAGTTCATTTTTCTCTGAGGATTTCCTATTTCTTAATATTCTTTTTGATATAGACTCAAATTTCTTCCCAACATACCCAATTATTCTGCATGAGTTTATTGATTCTTACCAAATTAGATTCATTTCTAAGCAAATTAGACCGTTTTCCAAGTTAGTGTGCTCTGGACACGCACACGCACACGCACACGCCCCTCCAGACATCTCGGGTAGACTCCTCACTTCAACATCCTACAATGTGATGTTATTGGGGATAGGAATGTAGATATCCACTTAGACTCATGCATGAACCCAAATAAAAGGAAGGTGACCATCTTCTCCGATCTCAAAGCAGAAGCCACACCTGAAAGATACAGGTGCACTTACAAAGAAAACAGAAGGAGTTATTCTAAGTTGAGTCTAGCTGCAGAAATCCAGAGTGCATGGTGAATGCTGGCTTGGGGTCCTTCTCCTGGCACAGTTCCTACTGATGCTCCTTCACCTCCTTTGTGGCAGGGGGAGCCCTCCCAAAGTTCGAGTTCCCAGGGGTCAACCCAGGCTCAATCTCGCAAGTGGGCCTATCGACGTTAACTCTTTCCTACACAACTGTCCTAGAAGAGGTGGTGGCGTCTAGGGCCTGGAGGTCCCCGGCAGCTCTGCTTCTGTTCACACGTCCCCAGGCCAATATTCAGGATGCCAGTTCTTGCAGGTCAGTGCTCTGACCCTGTGAGGTCAAGAATCGATTTGCTTTGTGGCCTGCTGTTATAGGGGAGGGCTCGGGGTCATTTATTGTCACCGTGATGGGGTGCTTCCGGCATTCAATAGGGAAAAAACAGGGATGTCAGCCATCCCCCAAAATGACAACTTCCCCTCATTTCACAGGAATTTTCGATGCCCCCCTGGATTGCCGCAGAGGTCGACAAACCTCTTTATAATTATCAAAGCCTATAATCCACTCTGCACAGAAATAAGCACAAGGGACATTTTAACACAGGATGGTAACGTTTTGAAATTTCCAAGAAAGCATTTATCATGTAAATTAAGACACTTTCCTCAATTTTGTCTGGAGTTTTACCAACAGTATCTTGGAGTCTCGGAAAATCACATTCCTAGTGACAAGCCACTTACAGTCCTTGAGTCACAAAGACAACACCTATATCCCAAGTCTGCATCTGTGGTTGGGCTGCCAGAGTGATTCCGTGTGTGTGTGTGTGTGTGTGTGTGTACCTATATGTATGTGGGAGTGCATATGTGAGAGTGTGTGTGTGAGTGTAAAATCTCAAATGCAGAGACAACATGTTCGGATAAATACTGACCCCCTCCTGTCAGACATTTACTTGGAGGAGCTACGACTCCCTAGTGCCTCCTGCTACCTCCTGGTCCTCTGGTGCAGCCCCGCCGTGTTCTCTGTGACAACGCACATGGGAAGGAATGAATCTGCTCACGTGCCACTCAATGATGTGTTTTCATCACAACAAACCACCCCAGCATATAGTGGCTTAAGGCACCGAAACTGTTAACCTACACTGGAAATTCTGCCAACCAACTTGAGTGGACGGGGTAGGTTTTCTGATTTTTACAGTGTTGACCGTGGACCCCCGAAGGCCCGACTGGTCTGGGGCCTCTAGGCTGGCGCCAACTGTGTCAGTGGTAGCTTAGCTGCGCTGGGGCCGCGGAGTCTTGCTGCCCTCCGCAAGGCCTCCCCACGGTGCCTGGGAATCTCCGGGTACTGGGGTTGGGCTCAGAGACACAGTGTCCCGAGGGCGGAATCTCCCAGACTACGAAGGCCAGAGCACCCCACGCCCTGCGTTCTCTGGGGCTCGGACAGGTCCCGGCCCAGCCCACATTCCAGGGGGAGGAAACGGGCTCCGCCTCTCAGACGTGGGCTGGGAGAGGACGGCGGCGGTCTTCAGCCCGCCACAACCCCAGCAGATGAACTGGAGAATAAAGTCACCCAATAAAAACGACGCAAACAAACAAAATCAACCATTTTCGGGGACGCGGGCCGGGTCTGGGCCCCGCCACACCCAGCAGCATCGGGGAGGAGGTCCCCCGGCTCACGTGCGTGGGGCTGGGCTCCTGAACGTCGGCGTCTCTCAAAGCAGCACCCACCTGTGCGCAAACGTTCTGGCTCGAAGAACCCAGGTGTGAATGACAAAGGACAGTCCTGAGTCCCAAGGAGGAGCGTGAAAGAGGGAAACATTCGCTGAGATGTGGAGATCACGTGTCCACATCCTACAGTCCCAGAGAAACGTCATCAAAAGCAGCAATAAGATAATTTAAGATCAAATAAAATAGGACAGAATCGGCTGCCTTCATGGCAACTGAACCGCACTTACGGGGGGTCGGGGTGACGAGTCTGCCGTCCGGGGCAGCACGAGCTCCACGTCAAGCCGGCGGGAAGACACAGTATCGGGAGCCCCAGCCACCCCTCCGGGCACGGTGGCCTCTCATCCTGAGATTGACACAGCCCTTCCGTCCACGCCTCCTCCAAAAACCACCCCCGGCCCCCCAAACTTCATGGACTTGTCAAGGTAAATGGCATTATTTACGGGTATTTCTTTACTGACTGAGAATTTAAGATGTTTCGGCCGGGGACAGAATCTCAGTGAGGTTTCTCGTCTGTCTAGCACTAAGTTATTCATAAGATGACATACGTTCTGAGCATTTTGTTGCTAATTGTATTTTCCCCAGCAAGCCTTACTATTATTTTGCCCCAAATTCCATTAACAGGGCGATTCTTAGGAGCACACAGTCTGCTCCGCTGGAGAAAGGACCATGTATCGCAACTCATGTTATTTCATGAAGATTTTCCTTCTCCCCCCGTAACCCGGTTAGGCACACGAATCCACACATGAACAGTGCACATACCCACGCGCGTCACGTAGGGGGAGAAACGACCTCCGCTGTGACTTCTGTCACAGGACGGAGAGAGCACAATGGGGGGTGTCTCTAGAGAGGAACCTGGGGCTGAGCTCAAAGACCCCAAGTTCGGTGACTCTGAGGTCTGCAGCCACGGGCAGCCGGTGCAGAGCTGGGGCCCAGGAGGCCCCTGGAGGAGTCCTCCAGCACAGCCCGACCCACGCCCCCTGACTGCACGCCGGCAAGCAGGAATGCTGCACCCCGCCCCGGTCTGCGGGTCAGGGGTCGGGGCGGGGAGCGGCCAGGGGACACGAAGCCGGGCAGGGCCCCCTGAGGCCGACCGTTGGCCGCGCTGGCTCTCGGCCAGAGCTCCCACACGTGGCCTCTCCATGTGGCCTGTGCCTGCCCCCAGCACGGTGGCTGCGATCCAAGGACAGGCGCCCTGGAAAGGCAAACAGAAGCCCTCCTGCCTTTGGGGCCCATCCTGGAAAATCCCATGGCATCACTTTTCTGGCTGCTGTTGGTGAGACAGATACGAGGATCCCCCTGGGCTTACGGGGTGGGAAGACCTCACCTCTCGATGGAGGGGGTCAGAGCTGCGTGATGAGAGGAGCTTGCAGGATGGGACCCTCTTTACAAGACACGATGGGCCCCGTCCCCAAGCAAGGGCTTTGGCACAGTCAGGGCCATGAAAGTGTGTGTGGATGAAGAGAGGGGCCAGGGGAGGGTCTCCAAGGCAGCCGTGTGGCCACAGGAGGCTCGACGTGCCCCTGACGGCAGGCATCAAAACCTCTCAGAATCTGGGATGAACATTCCCTGCTCCTTTGGATCACATCCTGAAAGAAAGGTTTCAGGAATTCCTTAAAAAGTGACATCGTGTGTGCCGGCTTCTAAGTGGACTCAGTGCAGGACTCCACTCTCCTTCGCCAGTTTGGGTCCGGTGTGTTTTAGGAGAAAAATCACATTTACCTTTTTATTTTTTGGAGACTACGTGAGGAAAAGCCGGATTGTTTGGTCAGTAACTGTTGCTCTGGTCTCAGAGGCCTGGGGCAGAGTGTGTGTGATGTGAGTGTGTGTGTGCGTGTGTGATGTGTGTGTGTGCGTGTGTGATGTGTGTGTGTGTAATGTGATGTGTGATATGTGTGTGTGTATGTGTGCACGTACGTGCGTGTGTGGTGTGTGTGTGTGATGTGTCTGTACAAAACAACAACGAAGGAAACAGGACGGAACGTTCACAGCTGTCCGGCTCCCGTGCTGCGACCGGCCGTGCCTGTGGTGGGAGCGTCGGGGCGGGAGCCTCTCGGCCCCTGCTGCCCGCCCGGCGGCCTCGCGTGTGGGACGTGTGCGGGCACACGGGCGACCCTCCCTCCCTGGGAGCCCTGCTCAGGCCCCACGGAGACCCGCGGGAGCCAGGAGCAAGGTGTGCCGTCCTGCCCGCGGCTCCGCAAGCACAGCCAACGTGCTCCACGTCTACTCTGCCGCCACCGGGCTTCTGTTTCAAAACATCTTCCAGAAACTCAGCACGAAAACGGTGCGAGCCCTCATGCGTGGTCATTCGTGACCAGCCTCAAGGGCAGAGTGGGCTTGGCAGGCCCACGTCCTTCCTCCGACCCCTCTGCAGCTCCTTCCGGTTTTGCACTTGCTGTTTCCAGGGTCTCCTTTCCGTTTCTTCGGGGAGGGTCTTCACCTTGAAGCTCTACTCACAGGGGATGCCCCGGAATTCACAGGGGACACAAGGGCCGTCCTACGGCCGTCTGGTATAAGCCAGCCGCCGGCCGAGGAAGCCGGCGCCGGCCGGGCACCTCACTCTCGTTTTGTCCTCCGTCTTAGAACGCGCGTCCGGTCAGTGACCCGAAGGTGTCCCAGATGGCGAGAGTCTCTTCTGGGAGAGATACGCACCCTGTCCAAGTCAGCACATGGTGCATTTCTATTATGATGTGTCCCAACGTGTTGCCCCTGGATATTGGATTAAAAATAGAGTCTGTGCTGGCGGACCAGGGCTCAACCTGCCGTCTCTCCTTCCAGAACTAGTCTTTATTTTCTTCCTTTCATGACGACCTTGCAGAAATGTACTCTTTTTCCCCCTAAAGCCACGGGCGGAGGTTGGACGTCGGATGGCAAGATCTCAGGAAAGAAAAAGGGGGAGGGAAAAGGAGGCTCTTGAACTTTAACCCACAGACGTTTTGCGCGAGGACGGAACGAGTGGTCCCGCAGCTTCTGAGGGCTCTCTGTGCGTGACTCGGTGACTGAGCCGCGCGGGACAGGGGCGCGGGGGCAGGGGGGACTGTCCTCTGGCTCAAGGACGGGAGTAGAGTGGGGCTGCGTCGGAGACTCTGCACGCTGGCGGAGTCCCAGGACACCTTGGTCCTGGTATGCAGCCCAACCCTAGCCCCGCCCCGGGGTAACTCAGAAAACAGAATTAGATCATCTCATAAAGAGGACGACTGATGGCCTCTACCTCTGCCCGAAGCCATGACGTTATCTCGTCTTAATTGACTTCCCGTTTGTCACCCTCAGCTCTTTTCTGGATGGATCAAGGCTTCCCTTTAGCCCGGCCATCTGCTAATTAACACCCCAAGCCGGACCATCAGAGGTGATCTAATGAGGAAGCCAGGTTGCACAACCCACACCTCCCCTGCCCACCCACCTCCACTCCTGTGCAACAGCCGCGGAGGCCGGACGGAGCTGACCCCAGAAAGCTGAGAAAGCTCTCCTGGGTGATCGCCATGGACCTGGGAAAGTAGAGACGGACCCCGGTTCCCGGCTGCTTCCCAGCAAGCCACCCCCAGGGGTTGTCCACCCAACCAGCCTGCTAGCCTCGTAAGAGACTGTTAGTCTTTGCCTTTTCGTGTATTAAGTAAAAAGGGCCGTGCTGTCTTTGTCTCTGATTTATGCAGAGAGCGCGTGCACACATGTCACAAATCATAGACGATCGATGTGTATATGAAGAAATGGATGGTCTGTCAGCTGATACCTGTTCACAGACGGGACACACACGGGGGTCAGAACCCAGCTGAGGACACCAAAAAAGTTGTCGGTGCCTGATTGGGAAAAAGTCTAATACTGGGAATTAAGGGCTTTAAAAACCACCGAAGGAACACGTTTTAAGTTAGGATTCTTGGAATGACGTTTGGAACAGTGAGAACCAGCCCAGTGGGAGAATTACTGCTTCTGAGATCACTGCTGGAGCCACACCAGGCCAAGTTCAGAGCTGTTTGGGCTCATGCCCCAACACATCCAAGGAGTGACATTTTTATGCTCCAAACTGAGTGTAGGAAAACAGGAGAGGGAGCACTTGGAGGAGAAAGGAGCAAAGACGGAAGTCTTAGAAAGAGCACATACCTCAACCCTGTCGTCCCAAACTTCTAGACCACGGCTCAGCAAACTTTTCCCAGAAAGGGCTGGAAAGTAACCATTTTTGGCTCTGCAGGCCATAGCATCTCTGTCACAACTACTCCCCAGACTGCTGTAGCGACAGCGTGGCATGGATGACAGTAAGAGGACAAGTGTTCTGTGCTCCTGTTGAGAAAATCAGAGGGCAAACCAGATTTGGCCGAGCCTTGCTCTAGGGGATCGAAGTGGAACTGAATTTATCTCCGGGACCCTAGTTGCAAGGGAGTCTGGAAAAGGCAGTTTTTCTTTCTGAATTTAATGGCCCAAGACCTTGAAGGAGGGCGGCTTTCCTGCCCAAGGAAAGCATGTGCTTCTGCGATTTCCTGTTTATTAAGATAAGGAACAAGCGCTGGCCAGAAGGAAAGCTGTGACCCTCGCGTCGAGGGCTGTGCTGGTTTTCCCTGGCGAAGAGACCACCTCTTGAAGAACAGTCAGACGCGGTGACGTTTATGGTAAGTCACTCTTAGCTCTCCAGAACCGTCTGTCCGTGCTCGGGTCGGTGGCGGAGGGGACCTCCGCGCCTCGCAAGCGCGTGAGGACGGTCTCTGCAGTCCTCCCAGAGACGCTGTAGCGGCTTTGGCTGCAGCTGGGGGGAGGTCCCGGGAGCCCACTCACCGTTTCTGGGCCAGCGCAAGGGCTTCACGTGAGCGGGTAGCCCATGATCAAGTACTTCTGTCTTAACTGCACATTCGGGAACCAGGAAAATAACCACGAGATGGGCTTCCAGAGCCGCTGGAGACTTGGGCGGAACTTTCCTGTCTCTCTGAGCCTCCCACCCCCCCGGCCCAACTAAGTCCTGACTCTGGGGTGAATTCTCTCACTTCAGAACCTGTGTCTTTTACTCCCAGAACATCTGGGTATCCCTTCCCCTGTGCACAGCCTTCCTAGCTAACGGCGGCAAGTCAGCTCAGGGAGGTCGGGGAACCCCCGCAGCATGTTTGTGCGGTGGCGATCCAGGCTGTGAGCTCAAGGGGACCGGCCCACCCCTCCGCCTCCACGTGCCCCCTCATGGAAGACTCCAGAACGCTGGCTTAGTGCTTTTCGGGCCCGGAGCTCGAGCAGGCTGTGCATCTACCTCAGGGGCCCCACCGCCCGGACGACTTGAGCACAGCCTCGCCGTGTTGTCGGTCACAGGGGGGACCCTCTCATCTTTCGGCAGGGTCCCTCGGCTCCCCCTCCGCCTCAGTGAGGGCCGGGTGGCATTTCTCCCCAGACCACCCAGAGGAAAGCCCGCCACTGAGCGCATCACGATGGGAACGTAAGCCAGCTTTTGAGTTTTTAATGTCTTCAATGAAACAACTGTGATGAATTTAATGCAAACTTCATGCTTGATTTCTCTTCCCATTTCAACTGGACTGATATCTGTGGAAACCTGTGATTTTTATTGTGCTGAAGTGCTCATGGCAAACTGAGAATTTGGAATTATTTGAGTTGGCACTGTTTGGAGTTTTGCCTCTTTGCTGCGGCTGTTGATAAAGCAGGTGTCTGCGGGGCGTCCGGAGGCATATCCTGTGACAGAACCAGTGGAGCAGAGAGATTAAATACCTTGTGTGAATCAGAAAACTTATAACACTTAGCTGAAGCTTAAGATGTCCTGCCCATCACCGTCGTGACTGCAAACTCTGATGTACTTTGTAAGTCCCATGATTTGGGGCCATTTGTCTGTGATTCCAGATTCCATGAGGCTCGACTTGGAAGCTGGAGGAGGGAGGTGGCGGGGGCCGGGGGGTCTCATTCTTCTCCGGCGACGAGTGTGGAGCTCCCTCGCTGCCCCCAGCAAGGTGTCCATCCAACAGGACGGCTTCGTGCTCAGACCCGGGTAAGTTTAGCAGGAAAGCAGAGACTCTGGAACCAAAGTGCCCAAATCTGAATCCTACATCCACCACTTTCTGGGCAAGATGCTTAACTTGTCTCAGCTTCCTCATCTATACAACGGGGACAGGAGAGCTCCGCACGGAGAGGACTGTTCCAGAGGTTAAAGAATTGAATTCACGTGAAGCGTCGTGAGCACGCCTGCACGCTGGGGCTCCACCCCTGGACACGTCATCAGCATGGGGGGCACAGCGGCCTGGGTTGGGGACCTGAAGGTGAAGACAGACTCACACAGGGCTTGCCCTGCTACTCTGGGCTTCACCCACCCTTGTGCAGCATTGGGAGGATTATGCTAAATCTGTCAACCCTTTCTTTCTTCTGTAAATGAGTTTCTCTCCCAAAAAGAACCCAGTGGGGGCGGTGGGGAAGGCACACACAGCTCAAGACCAGACCTGCCTCTCAGGCAACGAGCACCCCGGGAAACTTTCACTCTCCCTCCTGCCCGGGTGCTCCTGCCTGAGACATGGCTCCAGGCCCAGGGATCCGAGCTGTGGCTGCTCCTCAGGTGGACACGAGATGTCTCAGCCCTGGATCTGCTGGTGTTTCCAAGGATGGCCGTGGGAGAACAGCCCATCCCACTGACCCGTGCGTCTCACCCCTTCCTCCTTCCCTCCCCTCCTCCCTCGCTCCCTCCCACTCTGGATGTTTGCAGAACTAAACTGAGTCCCAGCCAAAGTTCTGCACCACCTTTTAGAGACTCAGAAACACTTTTAACTCACATCATGTCCCCTAAAAGCATCCAAACAGTAGCCGCCAGAAGAGATGTGATTTGTGCCAGGCGAAGTCACCGCGGTGAGCCCACCCTTCATCCGTTTTCCGGGAAGAGTTCAGGGCTCTCAGTCAGGTCCACTGGCTGACGGCGACGCAGTGTATGGGGCAAGTACTGGAAGAACTGGAGGTCTGGTCTGATGCTATCTGCAGACGTTTCCTGTGAGCTCAGGGGTCTCCAGCACCAGGGCCACGTCCTCTGTCTCCAAGCGCGATCTACTCAGTCACCTGTGCCTGTCCGAGGGCGCACGGGCTGCGTGAAGAGACTCGAGCCATCCGTGGCCCCACGGCTGGGCCGCCAGGGCTCTGTGGGCATCAACGGCCCCGAGGGCCACAAGAGCAGCCTCCTGTCCCCCCAGACAGCCTTGACAGGAGCCCGAGCAGCAGCAATGGTGAAGACAAGGGAGAGACCCATTTAAGGAGGAGGAAGAGAGAAGACATAGACAGATGGCGCTGGGGAGGCTGGCCAGTTGGCCCCACCCTCCCCCAGAACAGCTGGAACAGTGGGCAAATATCATGTAGAAAAACCATCTGCCTCGAGGCACCAGACAGAAAACATCCAGCCAAGAATTATGGGGCAAGATCTGGGAACAAGAGGCAGGACAGAAGGGGGAGCCCAGCTTCTGAGGCCACTTCTTCCAGAGATGTTTGGCAGCTCCTAAAGAAGCAGTCGAGAGTGGCAAGAGGAGTCCAGAGCTCCCGGCAGCCTCTCAGTGGAGGGACCCACCGAAGGGCAAAGGAGTCCCCTTGGGCCACCCACACTCCTGTGGGGACCCTGAAGACCGACGTCCTAGGAATCGGTGACCAGATGAACCATCTCTCAGAGCTTCAGATCATGTGTGAGATCAGATTATGGTGAATCTGAGCTGCTTGGGTCCCAGCCACCAGTCAGGAGAGCACACAACTGCCCCTACCCCACACCCAAGGGAGAACATCAGACTAGCCCCCACATCACTCCTACTGCTTGTCCTATGCAATGTGTGACCCTCGTTGGGAAACAACCCAACCCACAAGACAAAAGCAACAGGACTGTCAACCGAGAAGACAGAAGCAGACTCAGGGCCTCCCCTCAGAATGCCGTTAGCAGGATCAGACTTGCTAATACTTGTTTTGTTTTGTTTTGTTTTGTTTTTTGAGAGTTTTGGGTGTATGTCCAAGAAAGTATAGCTTCAAGAACCCCCGTGTACAAACAGTTCATCTTCAACAATCACACACACACACACACACCCTTGGGGGCATTTAAAACAAGTCCTCGACGCAATATCACTTTCCCTCTAAGGACTTCCGTGTAGAATTCCAACAACCCCACCATTATACCGTCATCACACCCAACACAATTAACAATAATTTCTCAGTAGAATCGAAAACTCAGTTTGAGTCACAGACTTTAAAACACCCACCCTTAATATGTGGGAGCACACGGATGACCAAAAGTGAAAGGTCTTGCCAAGCGTGGCGCTATGAAGGGCCACCGGAAGACGATGTCCCCAAACTGAGGAGAAGCCCCCCACTGAGCACGGTTCACGCCCCTCCTCAGACTCACTCCCTTGCTCCTGCCACAGAGGACCCTGGCCCCGTGTGTGCGGACGTCCCAGCACTTAACAGCTCAGCGAGGGCTTGGAAACGGACTTTGACCGTCCGCACGGCACAGGCAGGAGTGTGGGGAAGCCCCAGCCACAGGGGTCTCTGACAGTGGACAAGAAGCAAGAGTGCCGGCGAGTGAGCCCCCGTCTCTCCCTTCCTCCGATGGACCGTTCTAGAGAATGCCCTTCTGTCCAGGTGCCTGCGTAACTCTCGAACACACGGGCGCCCGCGGCATCTCTCCACGAAGCTGTACGGAGCACGTTCGTTCCCCGTTCGCTTCTTTTTCTTGACCTCACCCGTCCGTCCGTCCTTCACACCCCCTGTTCTGTGACTGTCCCTCCCTTCACCTTTGAATCTTTCCTGGAAACTGAGACTGGCACAGACCTCAAGCCCAGATCTGGTGAGCCCGTAAGCCCCAAGCAGTACCGAACACACACGCAGCTGAGTGTAGGAGAAAGCTGCTGAAAATCAGTCACAAAGGGAAAGTCGCAAAAATATCCAAAGGAAAAAAATACGAAGTATCTTCAGAGGAGCCTTAATTACTCAGATATCTGATTCCCCCATAGAAATATTAAGAGTCAGAAGACGGTACCATGATATTGAAAGTATTTCCTTTTACATTCCGAAAGAGAATTCTGCGTCTGGTGAGAATGCTGTTCAAGCCTGGGAGTGACACGGAGACGTTTTTAGATAAACATAAGCTAGAGAATTTCTCACCAGAGAAAACTCACTGAGAGAATGGTCGAGTGTGCCACAAGGTGCACGGACGTGATAACACATACAAGCTTGCAAACGCAGGAAGGGAAACAAAGGAAAAGTAGAAACTTGGCAAACTCTCAGAGCCCATGACATCCTACAGTATTTAAGGCAGGAACCAGTGAATAGAGTCCAAGTGCCCTGAGGTCCCTGAATGATTGGTAAATGGTAAAATACAGCCAGTAAAAGTATATGTGATGGGGCACACGCACCTGTTGTATCTCTAAGATAGTGACGGTGAGAATAATAAGAGATTATGTGACGAAGTGCATCGAGGCAGGAAATGGAATAAGACTGTGGAACAGTCAACCCTCAAGAGGGTGGGAAAAAGCAGATGTGGGAGTGAGCCCCAGATGGGAAGACAACAGATTTAAGTACGGTATCTCAATAATTAAATCCAATGCAAGGGGCTTAAATGTTCCAATTAAAAGGTGGAAGGTGAAGAGACGGAGAGAGTTTCTTTCTTTCTTTCTCTCTTTCTTTCTTTCTTTCTTACTTTCCTTCTCAGAGAGAGACCATGAGCAGGAGGCGGGGCAGAGGGAGAGGCAGAGACTCCTTGAGCAGACTCGCCACTGAACATGGAGCCCCACAGGGGCTCGATCTCAGGACCCTGAGGCCGCGACCTGAGCCGAAACCCAGAGCCCGCTGCTCAACTGACCGAGCCACCCGGCGCCCCTGGAGAGAGCTGTCATACAGAGAGTAACAGGGAGACGGGCAGTGATGCTGTGTTAGCCTCAGACAACACAGACCACAAGGTCAGACCTGGTTTCCAGAAAAAGGGGTAAGAGTCAACTCATTGGGAAAATGGAACACTTTAATTTTTATGCACAGAAGAACCCTGCCTCCACATGGATTAAGCAGAAGAAGAGACAGAAGAGACCGACAGTCAGAGAGTTTTATGTGCCTCTCGGTTATTGCTAGAACAAACCTGACCAAAAAAACCAGTGCGACCCAGCCAGGTTTGAAAAACAAGTGAGACACTTGATCTAACCTATAAACGGACAAAGAACGCACCCCTTTTCTAGAATGCGTGGAACACTGACTCGAGTCCGTCGGACCCGGACCGCGAAGCAAGCCTCGGGAATCCAGAGGAGGGGAACCGTGGCGGGCGCGTGGTCTGGTCACCGCTCGGTTCACGAATTCCTCAGCTGCTCAGCCATCTGCGAAGACATCGTGATTCACGATCATTGTGGACTGAATGATAATAAAAATACGGACAGTTACGGAATATGGTGAGAGAGAGGCTTCGGTGGAAATGTAAAAAACATGAGCGCGTGTGTTGGAGAAGACAGACGGCGGCGGGTCAGTGGCCCCACACACACCCCAGAGCTCCAGAGCTCAAGAGCGACGAGGGGACAAAGTCGGAGGGAGGAAGTAAAAAGGAGAGACCAGAAAAGCAATCGTAGGAAACCACATCGGACACGAAGGTTCCAGAGAGCTGGAAGCTCATTCTTCAGAAGAACTGACTCTGCAGACGCCCAAGAGGTTGCAGAGTGAACAAGGAGGAGACACGCATTACAGGGGTCCGGAGCGGCGGGGGCTGCCCCGCAAGCCTGGACATGGTGGCCGGACTGCGAGGTGGTGATGACACCATCAGGTAAATACAACTTGGAGGAATTTAAAAATTTTTATATCTTTATATTTTTATTATGTATAAAGTGCACATGGAAACTTAATGGCAGATATTATGAATAAGGTACTCTTAACCGTAGTATCTTAATAATCTCAACTTTTTTTTCATATTATATTTTATAAAATTTAATTTTGTTTAAAATTTTAAGAGACAAGCAGACAGATTTCTAGAAAACTCCGCCCCACCAAAGTTGACCCCAGGAGAAACAGTAAACACTGGTGATCCTATAAATAGTACAGGAATTCAAACTATAATTGAAAACTTTCCCATCAAGAAAAGTCCAGGCCCAAATGCGCTACCCCAGTGAAAGGCCAATGTTAAGTCACACAAACTCTTCCAGAGACAGAAAACGGCAAAAATTTCCCCAACTGGTTTTATGAAAACTCAATGACCTTAGTTTCAAAGCCAAAATAAGGACATGATGAGAAAACAAAGGTGCAGACCAATTTCCCCCGTGCAGATCCGGGGACGAACTCCGGCGGCAAGGCCTTCTTGTACCGCAGCGTTGCTTGGGAGGGTAGCTCTGGCTGCATAGTTCAGGGAGCTCGTAGAACCCCCAAACCCACACTACCCGAAAGGCATTCGGTTGTTCCCCAGTCTCCTTGCCCTCACCCGTGAACTGGCAGCTGCAAAGCTCTGGGACGGCCTGGGAGCCTGCCAGTGCACATCTGCTGGGACCCGCTGTGGATTATCAGGCCCCCACATCTCCTGTCCTCCCTCCCAGCCTCCCCCACAGTTGCCTGTATCACACAGACCAGGCTGCAGTCCGTGGTCGGACCCCACCTGCACGTTCTGGGGACACCTTGTCACTAAGTTTTATTGTGGATACTGTCTACGCCCTGTCTTTTCCTCCCCTGCAGGGGGGAAGCTGGCACAGGAGGGCAGAGCCAAGAGAGGTTGGGAGGGGGGCAGTCCTGAAGGCCACAGCTTCCTGCCCCTGGGAAGTCCACGTTCTGCTGTAAGACTGTGTCACCCTCTTCCTTTCTGCTCTAGACGTGTCTTCATTAAAATCATTCCCATTTATTTTATAGCTTTCATTTTTACTATGAACAGGTAGTTTTCTATTTAATTTCTATTTATTGAAATTAGTTTTAAAGCTATTGATTTTTATGTATTTATTTCATGTACAAAATTGTCTTTTTAATTCAATAGTGGTGTTGTTGTTTTTTTTTCCAATTTGGCCTGTTGTATTTTCCAAGCCTCCAATCCTATTGTTTACCAATAAAGATAATGTTGATCCTTTTCTTAGAACATTGGTGTGACTTATTTCCTTTTTATTTTATTACATTAGCTAGACTCCCCAAATAATGTCATTTAATACTGACGGCAGAGGGCATTGCTGTCATGGTCCACACTTCAGCAAGTTTCCTAGTTCACAATTTAATCTGTAGATTTCTAATAAATTACCTTCATTATGTTTCAGCAGCTTATTCCTAGTCCTATCTTATTTATGGCTTATGTTACAAATAGCTAAAATTTACTCCGATGTTATTTTTAAATCTGTTGATCTAATTACACGGTTCTTTAAAGTGTTTATGTAATGAGTTTGTTAAACATGCTGACTCATTCTTACATTCCTGGCATAAGTCCTACTTGGTCAAACAAAATGTGTTTTCTAATTTACTGCTGAAGGTGATTTGCTAGTATTTTATAGGATTTTTGGTTTCTGTAGCTATACTCACAAATCGAATGGATCCATCGTTTTTCCTCTTCTTTTGTTCTCTCTAAAGTCAGATTTTGGTATTAAATTCATAGTGGGTAAAATATGAAGTAGATGAGAAATTTTCTCCTTTTTTTTTATGATCTGCTATATTTGTTTGCATAACGAGGAAAGGACAGAGGCCTTATGAATTGAGATGTGTCCTGCGGGGGCACTGCTTCTCCATCGGCTGAAGGGGTGTCCTGCCTGGTGTGCCCGGTACCACGGGAGCGTTCTTGCCTGAATAATCAGCTTCTTTGAAGGCAGAGAGATAACCCAGGTGTATAAATCTTAACACGTAGGGAAAACATAAATTTAAGAAAAGCACTCCAACTCTTCTAAAGAATATAATGATAGTTCATGCCCAAATTATATTTCTGAATCAATATTATTCCCCATGAAAAATGTATTATTAAATGGTATCATGGAGACAAATAAAAACCCACTTTTGGAGCAGTGGAAATTGTACTCTAAAAGGGTTCACGCAGCCCATCACAATGGCCAGGGCCACAGTGAAACTATAAAACTAAAATCGTATAGCTGAAATGTACAAGAATAGCTCAATTCACCAAGCCCAAGGAAATGGTCATTTGACACAAACAATTACTCATTCCTTTCCTACTTCACAAGGGCGGGTGAAGATAAAAAAGATTTCCATATGAAAGCTTCAGGGTGTTTCAAAGGAAGCTGCATTCTCTGTATAATCACCATTATTGTCAAGACTGCCAATTTAAAAATGACCTATCTCTGGGGTGACCAGAAGGTATGGCCATTTATGGTGTTTGCAAAGGCTTCAGCTATGAGAAATGATTATTATTCTTGGCTCAGCTATGAAATGGAATTATTCAATAGGTACCATGTGCCAGAAAAACCGTGGGCTTTTTCGAGAAGTCTCTCAAGCTAATACTAGACGACAGTTATACAATCTTAGATCGATTATTAAAGGACAGATGATCATATTAGTAAGCTATCCCAGCTGAGAAAAAATTATGTAATTTTATGAATAACTTTCCAAAGGCTCACATAGAATCATATGTTTTGTAGAACATAGGCTGATTCTCAAGGCGAAATGACTTGGACAAGGTCTCATTTATTCTGCAGGTACACGGGAAAGAGCACAAGAGGTTAAGGAAACAGTGGTGAGCGAACAGAAATGGTCCTCGCCCTCAAAACATTCACCGCTTACCGGAAGAACATAAAAATCAAAACAAATCATCGTGCATGGTATCTAGGTGACGAGATAGTATGTTGATCAGCTGGACTGTAAGTAATCAGTCTCCCTCTTTGGCCATATATCAAATCATCCTGTTGTACACTTTAAGTATGCATAATTTTTATGATCAAAATAGAATGAAGTTGGACCCTCCCACCCTATATGAAAAGCAACTCAAGATGGATCATAAACCTAGATGTAAGAGCTGAGAATATCAAAAGAAAACACCTACAGGAGAAAATCTAAATCTTCTAACCTTGGGTTAGAAAATACTTTCTTATACATAACATCAAAAATGCAAATGACAAAAGAAAAAATACGTAAATTAGGTTTTGTGAACATTTAAAGCCTTTTGTGCTTCAAAGGACACCATCAAGAATGTGACAAGCACAACCCACAGGACAGGAGAATATACTTGCAAATCATGTATCTGATAAGGGACTTGTATCTAGAACTTAGGAAGAACTCATATATCACCATCAAAAGACAACCAGATTTGAAAATGGGCAAAGGATCGGAACAGACAATTCTCCAAAGAAGATGTGCCGATGGCCAACGAGCACATGAGAAGATGCTCGCCATCATCTCTCACCAGGGAAAGGCAAGTGAAAACCACAATGGGAAAACCACTGCACAGCCAGGCGGTGGGCCATCCTGAAGGAGACGCACAAGACAGCTATCGGCAAGGCTGCGGAGAAACCAGAACTCTCAAACACAGCCGGGGGGGTCATAAGATAGAGCAGCTACTTTGTTGAACAGTTTAGGTTCCCTCGAAAGAGTCGGACACAGGTTACCATATGACCCTTCCGTTCTATTCCAGTGTGCGTGTTTGCAAAGCATTGAAAACAGGCATCGAACGAGTACATGTACATGCATTTTTATGCCAGAACTATTCGCAAAGGCTGAAAGGTGGAAACGGCCTACACGTCCATCAATAGATGAATGAAGGAACATACTGTGGTAGGTACACACAATGGCCTGTTTTTCAGCCGTAAAATGGAATGAAGTCTGATGCGTGCTACAAACATTATGCTAACTGGATGGGCCTCAGCAGCGGTGTGCTGAGCTGAAGAAGCCCGTCGCGGAGGGTCACACAGATGGTACGATTCCGTCTACAGGACGTGTTCAGAAGTGATACATCCACAAAGACAGGACGCAGGCTGTAGGCCGCTGGGAGCCGGGGGAAAGGAGGAACAGAGGGTGCCTGCCCAACGGGCACAGGGTTTCTTTGGGGTGATGAAGATGTTTTGGGACCAGACAGAGGTGGGGACTGCACAAGATGGTGAATGTACTAAATGCCACCAAGAAGCTGCTGTTCGTGTTCAAGTGGTTCATTTAATGTCATGCGAAACTCAGCTCGATAAATTACTTCGAAAAAGCACACAATCACGTGATGAGCTGCTGCTGCTCTCCTGGTAGGGAGCCTCCCGCCTCTTATATCTGCTGCTCACTTTTCGAAAAGCTCATGTTTGATGAACTGAACACATTCGTGGAAAGGGGATGCCTAAACCCCTGCACAGTGGCCCCGATTAGCGGCCACTGGCTGGGCACCAGGAACATGGAGACAAGAGGAACAGAGCAGCAGACTTGGTCCCCAGGGAACTGGGTCAAAGATCAGTGCTGTCACCCCCCCAGCTACGAACTCCTGGGGCAGGTCCCTCAATACGGCCTTCACCCCGTGCTCTGTAAACCAGGGTCGTCACAACATCCTTGCCCACCTGGCAAGACAGCAGGATGCAAAGAGGAGAATGGTGTAAAATCTCCGGTAAACCAGGGAGCATCGTGTGGATGTGAATTTTGTATTCAGTTGAACCACATACAGCTGTCAAGAGTCGGCCATTTTTTACTAACGGCCACCATTTGTGATCCGCGTTTACTGTCTTTTTAAGTCACTTTCATGTGATTCAAGCTAGTTTTTAGCCTATTATGTAGCCACAACCTCTTGGATTAAAAAGTAAAACATGATACACTTCCTGATAAATTAGTTCTATAGTTCTGCATGTAGCATCTTTCCTATCCCATTACTGACACCTTAGACAATAGCAGCCTACAGAGGGTAAAAGGTTGAAGAGCTCGTTAGCACCGAGCGGTTAAGAGCACAGATGCTGGAACTCCATCGCCCCTTTTCTAATCCTGGATTTTCTATTATTCCCTGTGTGACCTTGGACAAGGTGCTTAAACTCTCTGGGCCTCGGTTCCCTCATCTGTAAAGTAAGATTAACACCTACCTCACAGAGTTCCTGTGAAGGAGACGTGTGTTAGTGAGTATAGAGCAAATAGAAAAGCACTGGACACCCACTAGAGTAGCTGATCTTTCCATGTTAACGTTACTGACTTTCACATTTTGCCCAAGGTAATTTTGGATTTAATTTCACAAAAAAATACTTCAGAAACGTAAGGCAACTTTTAAGTGTTCTGTGGATTTCCGTGTGTCTTTAGGTCTAGCTAGGTTTACAGGGAATAAAAGGCATTTAATTTTATAGAGGTCCTATTATCATCTCGCCCTGAAACTCTGAAAGAAATAATGCCAGAGCCCCATAAAGTTGGAAGTCTGGGAGTCTCTTTCTTTCTCTCGCTTCTTCTTCTTTTTTTTTTTTTTTTTTTAAATATTTATTTATCTTAGAGGAAGAGAGAGAGAGAGAAAGAAAGACAGAGAGCAGGGGGAGGAGCAGAGAGGGAGGGGACAAGCCTACTGGCACTGAGCATGGAACCAGACCAGGGCTTGACACCATGCTGGACATGGGGCTCAACATTGGGCTGTATTTCACAGCCTCTGCCAAAACCAAGAGTGGGTGCTTAACTGACTGGCCACCCAGACACCCCTCTAAGCATTTCTTTCTGTGTGTCCAAAGAAAGCCCTGGTATTTTGAGCCTGCCGGCCACAAAAATCCAACTTTCTGACCAAAGTTTAATAAGATACAACATAGGGATTCACACGCAGTATTCTTAGAGATAAAAAGAACTATGGAATGCAAATTTTGCCAGCAAAGGAAGAATAAGAGAATTTAGAAAATTCTAGCATTTTTCCTAATGTGAAAAGCCTACTTTCATTCTTCACTTGTCTCGATATATGATTTTTTTTTCTATTAAATTGTGAAAAAAAGGGACGCCTGAATTGCTCAGTCAGTCAAGCGTCTGCCTTCTGCTCAGGTCCTGATCCCAGGGTCCTGGGATCCTTGCATCTGGCTACTGGCTCAGTGGGGAGCCTGCTTTCTTCCTCTGCCTACTACTCCCCCACTTGTGCTCTCTTTCTGACAAATGAGTAAGTAAAATCTTTTTAAAAGTTATGGGGAAAAAATGGGAATACCTATTGCTAGTGATTGTGCTGCAAAGTGGGCATTTTGCATTTCTTAAGTCCTAGACATGTTTTCTGAGGTGTTCTGAGGAACAATCACTTCAGAATCACCTGGAATATAAAAAAACAAAAAACCACAGACCAGATTTCTGAATTCCACAGGTTTTGAAATGTATGGAAATTTAATCTAAGATAACTATGTTATTAAGTAATTTTTTAAAAGAAGCCTGAAAATATGATCCGGAGACAGGACACTACAAGTAACATCTCACAGCTTTTAAAAAAATGAAAAAGAATTTCTAGAAATGAAAAACACTTCATTCAATGAAAACACAGTGGACAAATGAGCATCAGATGACACCCAGCTGGAGAGAGAACTAGGAGAGGAGCAGGAAATAGAAATCAGGAAATCATCCAGAATACAATCCAGAATGATAGAGAAACAGGAGAAACAGAAGGTAGTAAGAGATACAGAAGCATGGGTGAGAAGTTCTAATATATGCCTCATTGGAGTTAGAAAAAAAAAATGAAGGATGAAACATCTTAAATGTTTTTAAGAAGTGGTTGCTGAGAATTTTCCAAAATTGCTAAGACATCAATGCTCAGATCCAGAAAGCTCAATTTGAAAAAAAAAAAAAATGTTCCCACACATGTAGATGTATCATAGTGATACCATAGAACCCCCCGGAGGAAAAAAGAACATTTTAAAGCATCATGAAGAATAGGACAGATCATTTACAAAAGAATAGCCATCTACAAAAGATGGCAGCAACGGGACCCAGAGGGCAGAGGAGAGGAAGGATCTAAGTTGGGCATATTGTCAAAAAGGTGTTCAGATATCATTGCATACCTGCCCGATTGGCAAAAAATATAAAGTCCAGTACCACCAAGTGTTGAAGAGAATATGAATCAGCGGTAACTCTTGGTAACTCTGCCCATGGAGTTGCAAGTTTGCATAACCAGCAAGGCAAAGTTTGGTGTGACTGAGTGAGGCTTGCCCCATGTCCCATCCTGGCTGTTCCAAGGGCAACGTTTGTGAACCTGCTCCAGAAGACATATACAAGAATGTATACAGCAGAAATGCTGAAAATTGGGGGGGGGGGGGGGGAAGAAAGAGAGAGAGAAAGAAAGAAAAGAACCCAAATATCCATCAATAATACTATGGACAATAAAATCTGGTGTCATCATACAATAAAACTCTACAAGGATGAAATGATCCGCAGTTGCATGCGTCAACATGAATGAATCTCAACAACACGATGTGAGCCACAGACATCACATAGAACATACACAGTATGACTGCATCGCCTATGCAGTCCAAGAAACAGGCAACAGCTTAGGGAATACAACACGTTAACTGTCTCTGTGTGTGTGCAGTAAAAGCACAAAAGCGTGGATACACATCGTTCAGATTGCACGTGGTCTCAGCCAAAAGGCGGAGAAGCAGTACACCATCATGTTCAGATTAATGTTTACTTTTTAGGAGGAAGAGGAGAGAATCAGGGAGGTATAAGATGAGGGCTCCCACTGTATCTTTCTTTCTTTTTTTTTTTTTTTTAAAGATTTTACTTATTTATTTGAGAGAGAGAGAGAGTGAGAGAGAGCATGAGTGAGGAGAAGGTCAGAGAAAGAAGCAGACTCCCGTGGAGCTGCGGCCCTGATAAGGGACTCGATCCTTGGACTCCAGGATCATGACCCGAGCTGAAGGCAGTTGCTTAACCAACTGAGCCACCCAGGTGCCCAGCTTCCACCATATCCTATCTATAACATTTTATTTTAAAAAATAAAATCATTAGCAAACATAGAACATGTTATTATGTGTTAAATATGGGGGACAGGCTTATAAGATTTTGGTATTATTATTTATGTTTATACCTGTGATTACCTTCATATTTGAAGTATTCCTTAATGTTAGAAAGAAAGTAGACTAGTACACATGATATATAAAGAACACACAAAAATATTAATAATAAAATAATCACCAAAGAAAAAACATGTAAAAGATTTGAACAGATACTTCACTAAAGAAGATATAAGAATGGCAAATAAGTAGAAGAAATCCTCCACATCAGCAGATGTTAAGAAAATGAAAAGTAAAAGTACACCGAGGTACCACAGCACACCCACCAGCAGGCGGATACCATGTAGAAGACCACATCAAATACAGTCACGGATGGGGCGACGGGACGCTTCTTGTTGCTGCTGCAAATGTACAATGATACCATCTTTTTGGATGTCACTTTGGCAGTTTTTTACCAATTAAGCAGATGACCTATACACACAGACATCGCATAACCCCCCCCCCCCATTCTGTTCTGAAGCGTCTCACAGGACAAAAGAAGCCATCAGTCCATAGAAAGACCAACGCCGATGACCACAGCAGCTTTACTGGAAAGAGCTAGAAAGTGGAAGCAGCCCAAATGTCCATGAACAGCTAAGTGGACAAATGTGGATATACCCATAGAACAGAATGGCGTCTGGCAACCGGAAACCATGCATTATGGACCATAACGAAAACCGTCTTCAAAACAATTACACTGAGGGAAGGGGCCAGACGAGAAAGTGTATGTGCTATAGGCGTGACTCCGTCCACCTTAGGAAACCTAAGCTGATGAGGAGAAACAGAAAGCAGCTCTCTCTTGGGGATTGCCAGGGATGGGGACGGGGCTGGGGGGGAGAGGAGAGGAGGGGAGAGGAGGGAGGGACTCACAGCAGGCAGGAGGAAGCTTCCAGGGTGACTCATCCGTTCCCATCTGGATGGTGGTGACGGATTTACGAGTGTGTGCCGAGCCAAACCCATCAGATTGCACCCTTCCAAAATGGGTGCCTTGTATATCAACTACCTCAATAAAGCTGCTTAAAAAATAAATAAGGCGAGTGGGGAAGTAGTCGGTGACCAGCAGGGCAGACAAAGCCACAAGCCACAAACGTGCAGAAAATCCTGCCCAAGTGTCCCACAAGACGGGAAGTTCGGGAACTGGCTGCCCAGGGGCGCTGGTCACCTGTCACCACGTTCCCACTCCCCGGACAGATGCAGACCCTCCCCACCCTACCCACCGTTGTGGCTGTGCTCCCACTTCCCCCGACTGCTCGAGCGAGCAGGGTGGTCAGGCTTGTCCCTGCTGGGGCGCTCCTGTCTGGTGGGGAAGAGTGGGGAGGCTTCCTACCCGTGAGCACGCACGCCAGCATCCGTGCCACGGCTCCGCACAGCGCGGCCCTGAGCCGGACTGCTTCTTGTTCACTCTCCCTCGCGTGAACAGACATGGGTTCCCCAGCGTTTAAGAAGACCTTCCAGTGTGGAAGAGAGTGTCAAAGGACAGAGAGAGCTGGGGACGGGGGAGGAAGGATGCCGTGGCCAGACAGCAGGTCCACCGCAGGGAGCAAGTCCCCAGGGAAGGGGCTTCTTTATCGTCCACAGAGCCGCACCGTGGACAGACAGGTGGCCTGGGCATCGATAAGGGCAGCCATGGGTCCCCAGAGGCACACTGGCCTGTATGCCTGCGCCTCCACCAAGAGGCAGCTCAGCCCCTGGATGGCACCCAGCGGGGACCCACGCGGGCCGGTGCAACGGTGCTGGTCCCACAGAGGGGGTGCCCACTGGCCGTGACCCAGATGCGGTAGTGGGGCGCTCTGCTCTGGAAAGGCACAGCTCTCTGAGCTCCCATCTCCCAGCACCTGCCTGGAGGCAGGAGCCTCGAGGTCTCGCCCAGAGCCCCTGCCAGCGTGCTGTGCGGTCTTCTTCCACAGAAGGACACTTGGGGGCAGTCATTCAACATAGCACACGCTCTCCTCTGGGGGCTCCCTCTCGCCACGAGAATGGAGCCTGTCCTGGGGGCTCCAGGACGCTCTGCCACCACAGAGCCTCCTCTGCACACGAGACCACACCTAGGCTCGCACACGGCCCTGTGGTCGGCCAGGCTGCGGTCACTCGCAGCCCATCCCCGCGCAGGACTCAGAAATCGCGTCCGTCCCCAGCACCTGGTCCGTGGCAGGAGAGGACAAGGCCAGAGAGGCGCCGTTGTCAGGAGAGCTGGAGAAGCACGCACATGGCAGTACTGTGAGGGCCTTAGGACCAAAAGGCTAACAAGGAAACAATTTTCTGACAAAATGACACAAAATGCTCCAGGCGGCCGGGAGGAGGGGGGTTAATAAATGGGCAAAAGTGCGAAGGAAGCCGAGTGATGGGAGATGGTGCGGGACAGTGGCTCACGGCAGGACATCAGAATGGACTTTGCGAACGCGGTGGCTGGCAGCCGCCTGCCCCGTGAGGTCTCGGGGACTCCCAGCAGAGGGGGACGGCACGGAGCGGGGGGCCCAGGGCGTGGCTGCGCATAAGACCCCGTGTCTGCTCCTTCCCACGCGAGGCTGCCCTTCATGCTGGCCTGGCAGCTGCCCCGGGGGGCACCCGGTCACGAGGGCACTCAACCCCACACGACTCCAGCCACACCCCTCCAGGGGGCAGAGCCAGCTGGGTGACAGGGACACAGCCCGACTGAAGCCAGACAGGGGTTCCTTGCGAGAACGTTCTCAGATCCACGCCCAAACGAGAGCCCGAGGGAAAGAAGGTGTGTGTCTGTGCCCCCGAGGGTTTACACATGCTCAGGGCAGTGGACACACATCCGCAGTCTCCAGAGCGTGGCTGAAGCCGTCTTTCCTGGAGGGTCGTGTCCGACTGGGTGACTCCTTTAGGGAAGCAGCGTGTGCCCGCGGGAGTGCGCGTGAGGCTGCTCTCCCGGGTCCGTGCAGGGGGAGGCTGACCGCGGAGCCGGCGAGCCAGCGCGCTCAGGGGCGCCGGAGGAGCCCGGGCTGGTGCCAGAGCCAGAGCGGCTCCCCACTCCCCTGGCCGCGCCTGCCTGCAGGTGCCTCACTCTCCTGCTCAGGGGCGGCCCTTCTGTCCCAGGCCTCCCACATGCCTCTGGCTCCCCCACTTCTCCACACTAACCCTGCAGGGACACGGAGAGCCACAGGACCGGCACCCTGCAGGCCCAGACAGAAGGGTCCTTCCTGGCACAGAGTGGTCCTTGCCTGTCCCCGTGGGGTGGTCGTGCTGACACACACACTCACACGGACACACACTCACAGCGTTGTACACGTATGTGTACCTGCACACACATGCTCCCAGGTTCTTGCTCACATGCTCACACACACGCACACCTCACACGCGTGATCAGACATACAATCTCCCACGTTGCACACTCACACACTTACATGCACCCACATATACTCACACCGACACACACGCTGACACACTCCAGGCCCTAGGGAGACCACCCCAGCTGCACACCAGCCCCTGCCACAAAGCTTGGCCACCTGAGGGGGGCACATACCAGTGACCCCGAGGCCCCCACCTCGGACTCCTGTTTTCAGGTACTGGGCTGGCCCAGTGGCAGGTGGAGGCCAGGCAAGGGAGGCCATCGCCTCGGGAACAAAATGTAACAGCAAAACCTCACTCATCAGACAAATAATGTTAAATAATGTTAACAAGATATTAACAAACAAAGAATGTTAATAGTGCAACACTGAAAACACTGAAATGAATGCAAAACAGCACACGATCATTCCAGACCGTGGCAGCGCCGTGCTGAGCGGCACCGGAGCCGGGAGCAAAAGCAGCGGCCGGTGAAGTGCGCCCCCCCCCCGCCCCCGGGCCGGCCTGAGCAGGGGGAACACCGGGACACCGCGCCCCCCAGGGGACGGGACACACTCGGGAGCCGGCGCTTGGAGGAGTCCGAAGGGGTGACTGCGGTACCCGACGGGGGCCCCGGAGAGGCCAGGGCACCCCAGGGGGCAGGGCTGGAACTGGGGTCGGCTGACACTGTTTTACCAAAGTCCGTTCTCGGTTGGGATGGTTGCCCTCCCCCCGCTCCGGTGAGGGCGGCAGAGACGCCGACAGCGTCCCCACGTGACCTCACGAGTTTTCTTCAAGCCTCAGACAGCTTCCAGACTTAAAAGTTAAAAACATAAATAAATTAGCTGACCTGTCAGACAGGGAGAAAGTGAGAGAGAGAGAGCACCAGCCTCCCTCTTGCCTGAGCCTGCGCTCAGTAGGGGCCATTTCTGGCCACGGAACCGGCCGCAGGTGAGACGAGGGTGAAGGTCAGGGGTCAGGCCCGCGAGGCTGGTGGGGGCACCTGCGGGGGTGGGCTCGGCGCAGAGGGAGGCTCAGGGGCCGGGGTGGTCAGATACACCCCAGGGCCTGTCTGGAGCCAGAGGCTGGCGGCGGTCAGCGATGGCTCTGGATGCCCCAGTCGCGGGGGTGGGGTCGGAGAGCTTGCTGGGGACGAGGACGCGTGATGAGGGCCACTGGCACCGGCTCAGTCGACGCGATGGGCTGCGGGACACGGGATGCAGGATGTGTTTGCCCACGTGGGCTGGTTTCCTGGTGGAACAGGAGACTGGCAGAGATGCCCTCTTGCTCTGCCCGCCACCCTGCGGGGACAGTGTTTGATCAGAAAGAGGAAGCGTTTGACTTCGAGTGATTGTGTATTCATAGACGCACACACCTGGCTGGCCTGGGGTCGAGGGGTCTGGGCAAGCGATCGTGCTGGGACCCACCAGCGCTCGCTCCATGCCCCCCTGCCTGCTGTGCTGGTGGGAACTTAGCATGAGGCTCCTCGTGGCTGAGGTGGGAGGTGCAGGGACCCGGATACTCTGTCACTGCCTCTGTCACTGCCAACAAAGGAGTGACTGGCGGTCGGCGGGCAGGATCCCAGGAACTGCCCACAGCGCGTTCCAGGGCTCTTCTGGTCCTGAGGACAAACCTATGGCCGAGAAACGACCCGCACACCGTGACGTGGGGCAGGAAGCCGCGGTGAACCACTCCCGCTTGGAAGATGTGGGTTGTGTGGCCCTGGGCAGCTGGAGCCCTCCAAGGTGCCTGCAGCTCGGGAGCAGGGGGCAGCTGCTGCTGGGCCGGCCGGAGTCCGCGGAAACAGACGTTGGAGGCCCCCTATCATCCATTAGGTGGGAGACTTGGGGCCCCGGGTCCGTCCCCACCTCAGACAGTCAGGTCGTGGCAGGGGTGGTGTGCGGCGAGGATGGCCTCACCCAGGGCCTGGTGGACATGTGTTCATGCTGGTGGGAATGCATGTGGGTGTGTATACGCTAGTGTGCAACGGTGTGAGCGTGTGTGTGATGTCTGTGAGCATGGGAACGCACGTGAGGGTGTGTGTGTGCGTGAGTCCCCCTCCTGCCTCCCTGCTCCCTTCCCTCCCCTCCTGCCTCCCCCCTCTCACCCCTTCTCCTGACCTCCTCTCCCCAACACAGCTCCGCACGAGTCACCCAAATGCACTTGTGAACAAACCCATGAGGGGAGCGACGGCGCCAGCTGCTGTCCCGCCTGCCGTCCCCTCTAGTCCTTGTAACACCCCGACGGCACTGGCGTCCCTTCCCTTACTCTGAGGATGAAAACAAACAAACAGCAGCAGCTGGGGCCGGGTATTAGACTCTCCCCCTGACCACGATGTCCTTGCCCCTGCCACCACAGAGCCCTGGGGGTGACTCTCAGGGCCGTGCTTCTGAGAAAACACTCTCCGGCCTTCCCAGGGGAAAGGAACATGTGGCACAGGGCGTCAGCCACATGGGTCAGGTGGCCGGCGTCACGCAGGAGAGTGGTCTGTGGGGCTGGGGCCTCAGTCTCAGGGGTGTCCGAGGGCCTGTGGGATCGGGATTTTCCCAGCCTGGCCCCGAGGACACTCCCGCCATTCCCTCTTCTGTGTGGGGCACCTGGGCTTCCCAGTTTATTTTCCTGGGCGAACAGCTTCCTTGCTGGTTCGTGACCTCTCTGCTCCCCGTGAGCTGCCTGGACAGGCCCAGCCAGGACTCCGGGTGCCGCCTCCAGCAACACCCACTGTCATGGGACGATGCCCCTCGTTCCAGTTCCCATCGCAAACCCGTGGTCCCTGCTGGGTCGGGATCCAGCCTACCCACCCGAGTGACGGCCGGGGTGGGGGAGTCAGCGCACAGGTAGGAGCAGGTGCGTGGAGACAGCAAAGACGAGCGACGTGGCCACCGCTCGTGCCGTGCGCCCCCAAGCGCGGCCCCGTCCACAAGCACGTTACGGCGGGTTTCTGACCTCCGGCAGACGGAGTCCTGAACGGAATTGCGAACAGATTTTAAACATTAGAAGGCTGCAGATAGCCACTGCCGCTTAGCACAGTGGCTTGGAACATACTAGAAATACACGCTCCATAGGTTTTTTTTTCTTTTTAATGAAAATTGCCCACGTAACCTGGTTGGAAACGTCTCCGTCCCAGAGGAATCTTTCCCTCTGATACCTGTAAGTACTCGGGACAGTCACAAAGGGGAGGCGACCTTCAGTGTGAGAGGAGTGTGGGGCCACTGGGCACGAGGACAGCCCCGAGTCAGGAGGACAGAGTGTCTGAGTGTCTGTTCCACCGCATCCAGATGCCGCCTCAAAGGGCAATATTATAAAAGGCCTCACTCGCCCCCGCGTGAACAACAAACCTGGAGTCTCGGTAAGCGGCTGCACATCGCCAGGGGCGAGCGTGGAAGGTCGCCTGTCTGTGGGGGCTCCTTGGGACGGGCCCTGTCCCGCGCCCGACACCTTGGTCCTCACCGCCACTGTCAGTCCTCCAGAGGCTCATCACCCCCCACCCCACGCGAGGGTTTGCGCCCGGCACCAGCCGCAGGGGCGTCCTGCGCGCCGCCCCCCGGACACGGCGCTCACTGTCCCCCGCACCCCGCGGGCCGGAGGGAGGCTTCAGAAGAAACAAACCAAGTTGGTTTCCTTCCTTTCCAAGTCCAAGTGGAACGCCTCCCGGGAAGCAAACGCCACACCGGCCTTCATTTCTTTTTCTTCCACCAGACTTCAATTTCAGTTTCGAGTCTCTTTAAAAACTTCACCCAAATCCCTTGTGCTGGATCAGCGATTGTTAACTGTCTCAATGAGCGGAGCACGTCATCCTGCCGCCAGAGAACATCAGCCGCTTGTCACAAACCAGACGCACGGACTCACAGCCCAAGTGCATCCCTCTCCCCGGCGGGCCGTTAGGAGACGGGGTGACGGCGGGATTCTGGCAGTGCCCGGGGTCTGCCCCGCGGCACAAGTCCGCCCGCCTTCTGTTCCCGCTTCGGGAGGAGGCAAGTGCATGTGTTGCCTTTCTGGCGTTTCCACTGTCGCCGTGCTGGAGTCTCTCCAAGCTACCTCTAACTGCCGGTCCCTCTTCCCCTCTCACCCTTTCCAGCACGGGGGCACCTGGTGTGACAAACTGGCCCCAGGACCATGCAAGTCTAGGTCGGTGCCGTGACACCTCTTCCTGGGTAGAGCCGTACTTATCTGAGCCACGGGCTCCCGTCTCTACACTGAAGCAGTGATAACCTGCCGGTTCCTGAATGCCAAGGGCATTCCTCACCCGCCTGCGGACAGATTGGCTGTGCACAATTACGCAGAGAAACGAACTCCAGGGGAAGTAACGGAGGCCAGGGAGGGAGCGGGTCAGGAGGGGGATTCGAGGTCCGGTGCTAGGAAGGAACTTTGTACAGGTGCAGTAGACCCACAGCCAGATGGATTTTCACAAGAGGTGACGGGTTTCCTCTCCTGGGAGGTATTAAGGTCGAGTCCTGATGGGCACTTCCTGGGGGATTTGTAGGGAGAACCCCTAGAACAAGCAAAGGGTTAACCCGAATGACCTTCTTAGAATGGTACCGGAGGCATCACAATGCCCTCGCCCCGAGATGCCCTCTCTCCTATCCTTTTGGAGCGAGTGTTTTAAAGTTAGGTAATGGTGCACAACTCTGTGACTATATTAAAAACCACTGATTCATACACGTCTGAAAGGTAAATTTGGTGGTATGTTAATCATAGCTCAAGAAAACTCTGAAATGTTTTTAAAAAGTCAAAGGGAATATTTATTTTGAGGGAGATGACGTTTTGAAGATAATGTTTGTGGTCTTAGATTTTGTTTTAAAATGATAATAAGGGGTGACAAAGATTTCTCTCTTTATTGATGATTTTATCTCACACTATAATTGAAAAATGCTCAAAAGGGGTTCCTTTTATAAATTATTACTTTGAAATACTTGGAGCATACAGAAAATGACAGAAAATAACAAAAAAATCCATGGATCACCTTCCTAAATTTGTAGGATCCCAATATTTTATCATATCTCAGGTGGGTCTTTTATTACATAAGAAACAAAATTTTACATTATAGCTAAAACCCCTGAATGCCAGGTCCCGAATCTCATCCCTGCTACTCTTTCCCCCAGAGTAGCTGTTGTCCTAATTATGGAGCTTATAAGTCCCACGCATATTTTTATGTTTGTCCTCTTTATTGTGTATCCACGAACAACGTACAGCATGTTCTGGCTTTATAAAATTATTTATAAATGTCATCATGTTGTAAATACCCCTCTGTAAATCATTTGCTTTAGTCAACATTATTATGTTTTTGAGATTTATCGATGTTCATTCATTCATTTTACTAAATAGAAAAGCACACAATCTACATTATATGGTTTTTACCAAAGTTTATTGATCCATTCCTCTGGATATGTATGTTAAAACCACTGACGTGTTTACTATCAGGAGTCGCACTGCCACCCATGACTCCTTGGGCATCCGTATGAGCTTCTCTGAGGAGTCACCAGCAGCAGAACTGCCAGACCATAAGGGATGCATATCTTCTAGATGCCACCACGCTGCCCTTCACCAAAGTCAGTTCCTTGTACCCCTGCCATCAAAGTCAGAGTTCCCAGCCCCCACATCCACCTTCAAAGAGTCCTGCCAGCTGTTATTCTCCCGATCTCCTTGCTGCTATGACTTTCAGCTTCTGATTACTAGTGAGATTGTGCATATTTTCATGTTTGTGTCACACGTGGGTTGCCTGTCTGTATCTTTTGTCCATTATTCCATTATTCCATTGATTGCTTGCTTATTCTCAGAAACTGAAAGAGGTCTTTATATATACTGCATACTAATCCTTGTCTGCTGTATATTTGCAAACAGACAATCTCCTAGACTGCAAATTGGTGTTCACTCCTCCACACTGTCTTCTATGCTTGTTTCTAACTTTAATGTAGCCCAAGGGATTGAGGTTCTGTTTTATGGTTTTGCCTTTTGTCTTTTGAGAAATCCATGACAATTTTAAGATCATAAATATCTCCTGTGCATAACATCAAAAATTTTTTGCAACTTCGCTTTTCACATTTAGGTCTTTAATCAACCTGGAGTTATGTCTGACTGTGGCGTGAGATGGAGATTTAATTTTATGTCTTCTGACACTTGTGCCCGCTGCATTGATTGAACTCTTTATCATGTCGCTGATCTACACAGCCACCTCCCTCATATATAAATCCCACTCAGAAGCAGGGCTCTGCTTCCAAGCTCCCTCTGTTTCCTCTGATCTATTTGTTTATTATTATAGCTTTATAAAAAAATCTAATAAGCAAATTCTCCCACCTTTATTAATTTTGCTCATTTTATGCTACTTCTTGTACCAGGTGAGTTTTTGATCAGCTTGTTAAATTTCTCCAAAATATTTGTTGGACATCAATAATTCTTGGGTTAGGGGAGCCTGAGTGGCTCAGTGGGTTAAGCTTCTGCCTTTGGCTCAGGTCATGATCTCAGGGTCCTGGGATCGAGCCCTGCATCGGGCTCTCTGCTCAGCAGGGAGCTTGCTTCCCCTGTCCCTCCACCTGCCTCTCTGCCTACTTGTGATCCCTGTCAAAAAAATAAATAAAATATTTTTTTAAAAATTCTTGGGTTAATTTGGGAAAATGGACATCTTTACGCTGTTGAGTTTTCCCATCCATCAAGATCTTACATTAGTCTATTTCTTTTACGTACTTCAGTGACACCTTAAAGTGTCCTCCATAAAGATCTTTAACAACTTTTGTTAGATTTCTGCATAGTTATTACATATTTTGGGGGCTGCTATAAATGGCATATTTCTTAAATTGCACTGTAGGTTGTCTGTTGTTGTGAATGACACATTAATTTTACACACCCATCCTGTGTCCAGAAAAACAGCTAAACACTCTCCCTGATTTTTTTTGTTTTTTATCTGTAGATTCCCTTGGATTTTTCTATGCACACCATCTTCTCATCTCTAGGAAATTTCAGCTTTTCTTGACTCATGGGAATGCTGGCATTTGTCATTTTCCGCCAATATCTTATGATAGTAAGTAGCTCAAGTAAAATATTGGATAAAGAGTGACGACCGGCATTCTCAGCTTGTCTCAGACTTCAAACACACTCATGCTGAGGTGTCCCCAGTGGAACCTGCTTGCTATAGTATTTTGTAGTGACTTTTTTGTCTATGAAGTTAAGAGACTTCTTTCGATTCCCAATTTCCTATGGTTGTGTGCTGTGAATGTATGTAGAATTTTAAACTGTTATTGTGATGAATTATGCAAATAGTTTTTCAAATGTAATCTTACATTCCTTAAAAAGGCCAGGTTCGTTGGGATCAATTCATTTTTACATATCGCTGAACTCCGTCGGCTAATCTCCATCAGGATTTTCATGCCCGCGTCTATGAGGACGATGATTCTCCTTCTCATGTTGTCCTTGTCTGCTTTGGTAGAGAAAAAATAAACTCGCCTCAGAACATGAGTCAGAGATCAGCGCCTTCCTATGGTCTGGAACATTCTGTGCAACACTGGGATACCTGTTCTGTGACCGCTGGGCAGAATCCCCCTATAAAGCCGCCTGGTCCTGGTATCTTGTGCAGAGTACGAGGTGTAGACTTCTACACCGCTTGATGGTTAAAGGTCTACTCACATTCTCTTTGCTTTTGAATTTTGCTGAATTGCATTTTTAGAGACAATTTTCCTTTCTGGTTTTTGTCTTGTCTGTTTGTTTTTCCCTAGTATTCTCTTACTTTCGTCTCTATCTGTAATGACCCACCTTCTTTCATTCCTAGTGTTGCGGATTTGTCTTCTGGCTGTTTTCTTCTCCCTCTGGGGGGGACATGACCACCGCCCGCTCGCAGCAGGTGGGCCGGGCTCCTGCCTCGACGGCCGGGACCGGCTCAGGCTCAGGACCTACGGGCAGAAATGATGCTCTTCTCCTCCCTGCCGAGCCCGACACGCGCGCGAGCCCCGCGCTCTGGGCTCCCCGGAAGAAAGCTTTGGAGGAGGTGGATTCATAGCCTGCACCACAGCATGGCGACGCGGGGCTGCGCTCCCGCGGCGGGACTTGGAAGTGACCGGAGATGGCCCTTCGTTGGGTTAAGCCACTGAGATTCGTGGTTGTTTATTATGGGCTCGAGCCTAGATGGTCTCGACAAACACTCAAAGATTTATACCCGAGATTCACAGGAGCATTACTGATAATAGTATAATTTTAACAACAGCACTAAATGTCAGAAAACGGGAGCTGGACAAATAAATTACGGCTAAGGGTATAATCCCGGAATAAATACTTTACAACAAATACAACTTACGTGGTGAAGATCTCTAGAAGCAAAGCGAGTGTTCTCACAGTAAAATATGGAGGGAGAAAGGCAGAATAACAAAGAATTCACACAGTATAATCACATTTTTATTTAAAACTGTTGCTATCTACTCAGAGGGAAAAATAAAGTGCCGGCCCCACAGCGTCAGCCGTGGTTGCGGCCGTGAAAGACACAGAATTAAGGACCCACAGATGGCCATCGGGGAGTTTGTAAGATGGCACCGAAGACGAGCGGGACGATGTTCTTTCGCAGACACGGCAACGGTAAGTGAGGGCTGTTGTCCGAAGCCACAGGAGCAGCGAGTGGAATGAGTCACGGCCGGTCAAGGGGAGGGTTCTGTCGAGCAAGCTTACCCGGTACTTGCAAAATTATTTTATGGGGCCCAATGCCACATCATGCCTTATCCCTGATTTTTGCGGACAGTCGCCGGAATCTCAGGCCCCATGCTGGTTGGTCATGATCAGGGCGAGAAAGAGGGGCCAGGTGCCTCTTCCCACCCGCAGGTCTGAACCGTCCTTCCAGCTGCCGCACTGGAAGTCAGGTCGTGGCGTGAGAACTGGGCATGCGGTGAAACAGCGCGGACGGCCTGGACTTGTCCTCCCGGAGGTTTGAAAACCATCTCACACTTGGACTGTCCAGAAACACGATGGGCTCAGGAAGGGCGCTGGCTTGCAGAAACAGCAGAACACGCTGAAATCGGCAGGGCCCACCGCAGGGCGGGCGAGGCAGCACACGGGCACGAGCCCTGTGTTTCCAGAAACGGCCATTGGGCCCATCGGAGTGTCTCAACAATGAGTTAGGAGCTTCAACGGTCCCAACTGTGTCCCTTGCTGGGGAAGTCCCTTGGGCTATGGATGTCCCTCGCATCTTTGTGGGTTTTCCCAGAGGTGACGCAGAGGAAGTCCATTTCTTAGCACAGCTGGAGCTGGAATGACTCCTACAGAGATGCTGATCATTGCTTCCTGGAGCCCGTGGCTGCTGCCGTGGGACGCCCCCAGCCCCTGAGTGACACCGACGGCACCCGGGCCACTGCTCTTCCCTTCCCTCGCAGGACTGACAGCAGAAACACTCACGGTCGGTGCAAAGGGACTTCGATCATTCTTGACACAATGGTAACGACGCTTTAGAGGATGACACTCCACGTGTGTCTGACAGAGGCATGAGCACAAGGAATTAAAAAATGTCAGGAGCCAAATTGGGGGGGATTGTTAGCAGGCTCAGGGGGTAGCGAATTAATAATTTGGAATATCTGCCGTGAGTTATTCATGGGGTCAATTTTTATTTAATGCTTACTATGTCCCAGGCATTGCTCTGGCTCCTGGGGACAAGGAAGAGTCTTACAGCCATAAAGTTGTCTGCCATTGAGCAGAACAGACAGTCATGGACAGGCGAGCGTGAAGAGAGTGGGAGAACGGAAGGGCTGGTCAGAGGCGCAATCCGGAGCCTCCAGGACGAGCAAGAGCTACGGACACTCAGGAAGTCGGTCCCAGGCTGTGGCCTGGAGCACAGTCTGTCTCTGGCTTCCGGCAGAGGCCGATGGGTTGTGAACAGGTTCCTGGAAAAGGGGGGGGTAAGCACTGAATTGTCCCCAGGATGGGGAAGCTTCCAGAGCCTTACAACAGAATCTCAGATTTCCTGAACCGTGGAGGGTCTTGCGGAAGCCTGGATCAGCCTGGCTCAATCTGACGTTTGTCAGATAATTCTTCCAAGAGCAAGTTAGAGGCTGGTCCCATCAAGTGTGTCCACGAGGTCCTTCGGGACAGAGTCACATGTGCGAAAGAGTCCTCGGGAGTCACACCCGTGAGATGGAGGGGAGAGGGAGATGGGGCGGGGGGAGCCCCAGGCTGCAGGGGTGTCTGGGGAAGGCCCCTCACCAGCCCGGCAGGAAGCACCACACAAAGACAGACGCAGAGAGCTGCGCCTGTTGGGCACAAAGGCCAGACCCCCTGCCCGTCGTCTCCTGCCGTTGCTTCAGGCCCGAGGAGAACACGGCCTCAGCCTGAACGCTGCAGCTCGAGGTTGTGCGCTGACTACACTCCTCATCCTCCCTGAAGGGACAGCCACGCCGCAACCCCTCCGTGGCTGCACACAGAGCCGCGTGGCTTGTTAGCAGAGAGAACAGCCTGTCACGGGCAAAGCTGGGGGAGGAGTTAATTCGGGAAGAAAAACCTTAACTAAATAATTTACTCTATGGTCCTTTGGGAGACAGTTCTCCGGGGTATCTGGTGGCTCTGCAAGAATTGGGAGAGAGAAGCCGACTGGCCTTTGCTGCAGACTTTCTGTGCAAGGATTAGTGCACGAGAGGAAAGGTACGCCCCTCTGAACCCCGCACCGGGCATGCTGACTGCTCCAGACCATAAAGATAAGGCCTCCCTGCGGAATGAAAGGCAGGCTCATGTACGGAAAAGTCAAGTTCCCTAAGCGTGGGCTGCTGCTTCTGCAACGAAGCCCCCGCCTGTGTGCAGATACCACCTGACCCTCGGGATCCGGGGAACTGGGAATTCCAGCTGGGGCTCAGGGAGCCAGCAAGAAAACGCCGATCCTCTGGCTGCTGTTTGCTGGGGTAGCACACTGTCCTTTGTCTCTGACCTGGGAGTCTCCTGTCTTCCGCCAAGGAGAGGAAACGGGATGGGTTGACTTGTCGCTTTGCGGGAAGGGCAAAGCTTGGACCCTTCGCAGTTCTTGTCACGGTGGACGTACGGGGAGAGAAACCATCACGTCCAGGGAGAAATGGGAAGGCTGAGAAGCTTCAGGAGGCTTTTCAGGAAGGCAGCCGGGGCGCACACGGCACCGTCAGGTTCCAGAGAGGGGAGGCGGCCTGCGGGACCCCTGGCCACCATCCGGGTTGCTTCAAAGGTCCTGTCTCTCAGGGTAGATTGAGGGAAATGAGTCTTTGGAGAGCCATGGCCACGCTGCTAGAAATAACCAATATTTGTTTTAAATAACCGCCGTGGAGGGCTGTCGCAGGACCGCACTTCTGCAGTTACTTATGGGTTTCATATGGCAGCCTAAGGAGCCGGGCCACATCACGGCGCTGCAAAGCTTTGGGTCATAAGATAGTTTATCATAAAGGTTCCCACTCCCTGGAGGGAAGCGGCCACCCCAGGAGCCTCGGAGGGCAGGTGGCACTCAGCAGGCACTTCCGGGTCAAGCTCCAGGCCCTGGCCCAGCCGGGGCTGTCTCGTACAGTTTCAGTGTCTGCAGGTGCCAGCGATCTCCTCAACGCCGGGTGTGGGGAGCCTCAGAGTTCAGCCCCACCAACACTGCAAAGCATGGCCTCTGCTTGGTCTGGGGGGCACCTGCGCACTTGGCCTTTAGGCACTAGTGTGCCAAGGAGTCCACCACGGAGTTTCAGCGAGGGAGACACGGTGTCTCTCCGCCCAGAGGCACGCAGCTCCTCGCCGCTCCTCCCTCGGCTGCTGGGGACAGAGCTCTGAGGCACCCAGCTGCCCAGGATGCATTTCCCTGGGTTCTCCCCAGCTCGCCCTTCTGTGCCCTAAAATGGGCAGGAGGGCGGGTGGGGTTGGGGTCTGGGTTTAAAAGATCTCTTCTCGTGGGTGTGTGAGGGAAGGACGACCCTCAGAAGAGAACCAAGTCTGGGAATCTCAGTGGCCGATGCCTGGCTAGCAAAAACAGGGAAGTGACAATGTTTGTCCAAATCTTAACAGTTTACACATTCTCCCCGGTCTTATTCTTAAATTAATTCCATATATGATATATATTTTTAATTGTTATCTTTTAGGTAATTGTAGATGTGCAACAGTGGTTCCTCTTAGGCGGTCCGTCTGCCGGTACCCTCTCACAAAACTAGCACACGATCGAGTCATGACACTGACATTGACGCAGCCCGTTCATGGCCCTTGGGGTCCCCTCGTTTTCTATGAACCCTGCGTGCATGTTTCGTCATGCACAATGCTATCAGACATGCGCACGGGTCAAGGTCCCAAGCATTTCCACATTCCTGGGGGCCGTCCAGTGGATCTTTTATGACCACATCCACATTCCCCTCCCTCCAGTAATTTAATAACATTTCGTTTTAAAAATAAATTGAACGGGTGCTAATGTACAACAGCCCAGGCGCTCTGGAAAATGACGAGGCTGTTTCTTACACAACTAAACGCGCAAGTCCCACACAGCCCAAGAAGCCGGGCCCACGAGCGCACATCCCAGACACAGGAAGACTCACGTCCACACGCAGACTTGCCCGTGGATGGGCCAGAGGCTCCATTTGTCCGAGTCAAACACGGGAACGACCTGGGGGTCCCTCAGCGGGTGAGCAGCTCCACAGGCTGGGGCCCGGCCGCACAGGGGAGTCCTGCGGAAGAAACGATTCATTAGTACATAAACCAGCAGGTGTGACCCTCCGGGGAATGATTCTGCGTGGAGAAGTAGCAGACCCCGCGGGCACGCACCATGGGGGTCCGTGTCGGGGCTCTCCCGCAGGGACAGGCCGCGACACACACCTGCTTCCCACCTGCTCTCAGCACAGCCCCGGGACAGGCTGTGCCTCTGCACTGGCAGGGACCAACCGGCGGCCCGGGAGCAAAGGCAGGGGTCCACGGCAGCCCACGATCGGCCCCTCCCCCGGCCTCATCCTCCCACTCGAGAAGTGTGTGCTCAGTACCCAGCAAGGGCAGACACAGGAACAGCGGGAGACCCAACCGCGGCACTCTGTCGTACGATTAACCCAGATGAAGCACAATCATGCTCGGAGTATGTTTCCCGGAACCCCTCCCATGGAACCCTCTTCCCATGGAACCCCAGCATGTGGAACCCTCCTCCCGCCGTGGAACCCCAGCCCGTGCTACAGAGTTGGCCCCAGGGGGTTTCACATGGCAGACAAGCAGTGCCCGGGCAGCAGATGGGAGGGAAGCAGACGCACCAGTCACCCAGCAGGACTGCGTGTGCGTCCAGAGTCCTCCCTTCCCTGGAGACCCTCGGCCAGCAAAGCCCACCCAGTCCCCCTCCCTCACACCTCACCCAGCCCTTGAGGAATAAGAGAAACTCTTCCGTCTGATTGGCTCTTACAGTGTCTGCTCCTGAGGAAAGTCAAGAGGGGACAAGGTTCCAGCAACGTCCACCTCCCCGGTGGGGGGCAGCGGGGGCTGACGCGCCGCTGAGAGCCTTTCCACGTTCTCTGATTTCCCGTCGGCGGGAGTTTGGACAGAACTTTCTGCTAACATGTGCGAACGTGGGGACAGACAGACTGGCACACTGTGCTCAGAAACCTTCCCCACGGCCCCGGCGCCGTGACGTCCAGAGAGACTCTGGGCTGGGCCACACCGAAGCCGCTTTGTCGCAGAGTCCGGCCGGCTGGATGCGGGCGGGCAGCCCTTGTGGAGGGAGGAGAGCTGTCCACGGAGGATGCCTGGCGGCAGAGGGACACCACCTCCTCCGCCCTGCCTCTTTGCCCTGGACCACGTGAGCACGGCGGATCTGGAGCCTCTGACCCGGACCCCAACACCGGAGGCTCCCATCACACACTTGAAAGAAGTCGGAAGGAAATGTGTAGATAAAGCCCAACGGGGCAAGCAAGCCCAGTTTCCAGCCTGGAGAATCCGCTTCCTGCTACGATGCACAGAGGGAGGCTTAGCCTGGTGACGAAGCCAGGCAACGAGGGCTGGAACCTCGGCGACTCCGGCCCCAGGCGAGCGCACCTCGGGCCAGGTGGGGGCGGCTCCTGGCGCCAGGGACAGGGACTGGGCTGAGTGGCTGACACCCTGGAAAGGACCCAGGTCCTCAGGGAGGGAGACTCAGCAGGGCCTAGCTCAACCGGCCCCAGGAAAGCCATCGCAACGCTCCATCACTATTTTTAGAACTCGGCATTTAGAAGGTCAAGAGCCTTCCCAAGCATTTATTTTTCTCTCCAGGGCTGCTGCTCTGATTGCAGTGGTAGCCTCGTGCTCTCCCCACCCCCATCCCAAACACGGCTTCCTCTTCACCCGAAATGCCAAGGAACCTTGACATTCACCGTGCTCGGGGTTTGGCTGCTTTCTTCCTCTGGCTCCGACCCTGACTCCCGGCACCACGAGAGCATGGTGGCCGCTCAGGAAAAGCACATGAATGCGACCTGACCCCCGTCCCCCAAGGATATGCCCCTCCACCTCCTCGGAGACGCCCTTCGCCCACACCACCACCGTCCCCTCTGTGCTGCTCACCCCAAGAGCGAGAAGACATGGCAAGGTACGGCAGTCTCCAGAAAGGCCGCGAGCGCGGGCTGGGGACTCAGCTGGGCACACTGCATCATCACCATCACGGAACAGCATGGAGCACTGACGTAAGTCAGAATCACCTGGTCAGTCGGCCACAAGTTAATGCTCATTTTCCAAAGTAGCCGGTCGGTAGATGATATCTAAAACCCCGAAGTCAAGAAAGAGTAGTATCCAAAATACACAGGAATATGGAGGTTGTTAAACTCAGACGCTAACGGGGACCAGCCTTGAAGCAGACACAACCCTCCGAAGTCCTGAGCAGACACAACCAGTCACACAAATAAAGCTTCATTTAGCTTAGTTTGCAGGACTGACTGGAGCCGGGTCATCCCTTGCTTGCGCCTCTGGAAATCACAAGCGAAACTTGAACTGCTTCCCAAGGCTGAGATGGGGTAACCAGTGACCAGCTCCATAGAACTTGAGAACATTCTAGCATCATGACCATCCCTGGGAAGAATACACAGTCACGACTTCTCCCTGTACGGGCTGCTTCATGGCCATATCTCTGGCCTTTGTTCTATGCTCTGGTTGGAGTGATCCTGGTTTGCAAACTGCCTTTTTGGTGTGTGCACAACTAATTTTTCCTATTTGCTACTGCGGCGAGTCACTGGTTTGACTTCCATTATTTCCGAGTTTTCAACAGGGGTCAGTAGACAATAGAGACGGTGGAAAGAATTGTGAGAGGGTTGGCTCTGGGGAGGGAGAATCAGGGATTGGGATGAGGTAGGAAAGGCCTTTTGAACCTGGTGACTCTCCTAAACTCAATGAGCTTAATGAAGACATCAGTCAGGGCAGTAGAGAGAAGAGCCCGGTGCGCGGGCCTGCGAAGGGAGCCGTGAGTGAAAGACGTGGGTGCATGGTAAGGGCAAGGAAGTTGCATGTGAACCATATGCATCTGTTACATGTTTGTCCTGTCCGGAAAGCTTTTCATCTCATCAGTTTAGAACAGTGGTTCCCAGATGGAGAGGGGAGACAGGGGGTCCCAGGGCTTGCCGAAGGCATTCTGAGAAGCCAGGTGGGCGATGGGCTCTGAGCCAGCTTGGTGGCCACGGTAGGAAATGACAGGTTATAATTGCCATTTCCAGATGCCCATCTGGACCTGAAAATGTGCCCCAAGCCAAGAATGCAGTGGCTGCCAACCACAGGGAGGTGATGATTCTATACCATTTTGGAAAATAATATTTCATTTCTACTAAGGACTCTTCAAGATCTACAAACATGCAAGTTAGCTATTTAATGCTAAAACTTTCCTATAAACTGAGATAGTGTCATCTGTAATAATGTCACTCCTGTTAAGCTTTGACCGTCATCTGCCATGGACCCTCATTCAGCTCCTAGTTTGTTTTTTTTTTTTAAGATTTTATTTATTTATTTGACAGAGAGAGATCACAAGTAGGCAGAGAGGCAGGCAGAGAGAGAGGAGGAAGCAGGCTCCCCACTGAGCAGAGAGTCCCATGCGGGGCTCGATCCCAGGACCCCGAGATCATGACCCGAGCCAAAGGCAGAGGCTTTAACCCACTGAGCCACCCAGGCGCCCTGTAGTTTTGTTTTTAATACATATTTAGTTCTGGAGCAGATTCATCTTTACAAAAGAGTCACAAAGGCACAAAGGCAGTGTACCCCTCCCCAGGCTTCCCCCACTGGCATCGTCTCACATAACCACAAGGCACCTGTCAATACTGACAGGGCAATGTAACTACCACCTAAGCGCCAGACTTCACTCTGAGCTCACCAGTCTTTCCACTAGTATTCTTTCCTGCTCCAGGATCCCCACACTGCATTTGCCATCCCTGCTTTTCATTTTTTTTTTAAGTTTTCATCACAAAGCATCAAATACTTGGATCCATCTTTAATCTTAGCAAGACCTAGTAAACCGGTCGTGTGGCAAAAGTAAGGCAAGAGGGAAAGTGGACATTCTTTATATATCGGAAAATAAATGTTACCCACGAGGTTCTGTCTGTACCTTCTTCTCCTAGACCCTGTGGCCGTGGGAAGCAGCCATGTGTTGCCTCTCCTTTGTCTACGCTTCAACTGTTGGGGTCCTCCAGAGAAGCAGAACCAACAGGGTGTGTGCACAAGGGGAGGGAGGTTTTGGATAGATAGCCTCATGCAATTCCAGAGACCGCCAAGCCCCAAATCTGCAGGGTGGCCAGCAGGCATAGACCTAGGGATGTGATGTTGCAGTCCGAGTCCTGAGGCCATCTCCTGGTGGACTTCCCTCTTCCTTTGAGGAGTTCAGTTTCTTGCTCAATCCAGTCCTTCAACAAATTAGACAAGGCCCACCACTTCAAAGAGGGCAATCTGCTTTCCTGAAATTTCCAATTTCAATGTTAACCTCCCCCCAAAACATCCTCACAGAAACATTCAGAATTATGTTGGACTGCCTGTCTTGGCACTGTGGCCCCCCTGGTTTGACACATAAAATTAACACACATCAAAACTCTTCTTCTTTTTTTCCACTGTGGTGTCCCACAAAAGACTCCAGAAAGGTGGGAGGGAAGCAAACACTGGCCTGCAAGAACGGCCAATGAAAATGCACTGGTTTGCACTCTCTAGGGGAGATCCAGTATGCACGTACATAAGTCTATCTTGCTGCTTGTTTTGAACAGGACATTCTCTGGTGTGCATTGGAATAAAGGGGGGGGGATGTGAAAGTGAGATTGTCATGTGTCCTTCAAGAAAGAGGCATAAGAAGTGGCTCTGGCTCCAACCCTGGGGCACCTGACATGCATGAAGGGCTTTCCTGGAAAGGCTAGTCCATCTCCAAAGTCAAGAACAGTGAACCAAAAAGCAGCCACCATCCCGTCTCAGATCCCTGGTGATCCTGAGTATCAGAAAGAAATGGAAGAGCAACCTGGCTGTGTGGGTCAAACCACAGAGACTCTGCTGGAAGAAACCCCCAAGACCCACTGGCTACCACCTGCTGAAGCAGGGGTGAGTGCGGCATGGAAGCTTAGGAGGACACATCTGACATAGTTTCCATGCAGAGACGCTCCTCCAGACTCAAAAGGAGGAAGGAACAAAAGCACAGGTGAACACAGGGCACGGCATCCCTATTCTGCATAGGTGCTCATAGAGCGTCCTGGACCTTGATTTCTAGACCCGGAAGCAAATTGAGACTCCTGCCAAAGGAGCTCTTAACTTGCCTTTATTTCCAGCAAATTCCACCCCAAACCAGACGTTACCCTTTGGACTTTGAGATACAGACATTCAGGAGGCATAAAGGAGGAATATTGCATAGCAGGTAGAAAATTTGTAGAGCACCACATCCTCCAGCACTTTAAGACAAGCATTGCATTTAGGGGTGGGTCCTATGGGAGATTTAGGTTCCCCTGATAGAAATGCTCTCTCAGTTGGGCAAACACAGATTTTTCAAATACGCTACAGAGCGCTTGAGGTCACTCACAACTCACACGTGGATCCACAGGACTGGAGAGAGGTTGCTGCATTGCCCACCTCCACGTGCTACTGACCACAAGTGTGAGACAAGTGATGTCTGGGAAGACCCTGCCCCATGAGGCCTGGCACCACATCAGAGCCTGGTCATGCTGGGGTCCCTTCAGATTGCTCATTCAATGCCCCCCACAGGGATGTGCCGAGCTGCATGGCGGGGCCCTGAGACGAGAACCTGCCCATGAAGCCCTCCTCTGCGGTGCTGGGGGGGTGGGTCTACAGCATCACTCACAGGTCTGCTCAACGCAGAGCAAGCCCAGTGTGAGTGACGGACTTGAGTTAATGCTAGTGCATCAGCACCGGCTTATTAATTACAGCAGATCGAACACATGAGTGCAAGGTGTTGGTTGGTGACAGAAGAACCCGGGCCTGTGGAACTCGATGAACTACATGCTCCGTTATTCTATAATTCTTTTTTTAAAAGATTTTATTTATTGCTTTTAGGGAGAGAGAGAGAGAGAGAGCATGAGTGGGGAGAAGGTCAGAGGAAGAAGCAGATGCCCCGTGCAGCTGGGAGCCCGACGCGGGACTCCATCCCGGGACTCCGGGATCATGACCGACTGAGCCACCCAGGCGCCCCTTATTCTATAAATCTAAAACCCCACTGAGAAGACCGTCAGAATCTGCTGATGGCAAGAAGGTTGGGGGAGCCTGACACGTATGGACCAACAGAACCCGTATGCACGCGATGTTTCCGGGAAGGTTTCTGGGTGGCTGAGGGCAGCGCCGGGAAAGACTTAATTATCTACCTTTTCATTCCCTTTGACCTGTGTACCACGTGCATGCATCACCTACTCAACAATAAATACAATGTAAAATCCGGGAACACAAGAATAAAGCTGCTAAAATAAAGCTAGTGCGTAACTTCAGCAGAAGCAGAGTCCTGGGCAGCAGGAGAAGCAGAAGCACGCAAACCTGACTGAAGAACGAGGCGAGCCACACACCCAACCCTTAGATGCGCTCGGCTGGTTTCTGTTTTTATCTTGGCCCAAATAACACCTCAAATATTGGTAAAGTCCAAACGGCAGCCCAGATGTCCGACTTCTAAGCCACAGTGCGGTGGTCACGTAGCAACCCCTGGCTCGCATGGGACAACCTGGCTGGAGCCAAGGACACAGCCGTGGTCTCTACATTTCCTCGTACCGAGTCTCCTCTCGCTCACAGACGTTTCCACCCGTGGCCGTAGCTGGCTCTTCTGCTCAGCCAACGCCTCCCTTTTGGTGGGGATGTGCTCGTGCCGGTTGGAAACCTCCAGCTGTGGGAGATGGGGACTCCTCGTGAGAGACGCCCACCAGAGGCGAAGATGCCGAACTGTCCCCATGATTGCCCCAATCCACAGATTTCTAAACAGATCCAGAGGACAAAACTGAACACAGTCCAACAAGGCTGTACACAAGAACTTGCCGGTTAATTAACAGACCAGGGTTGCAGTGCGAGGGCGGGAAGAGTGGAAAGATGGTTTTTGTGTTGGTGTTGGTGTTTTCTGATTTAATAAGGAAAAAATACCAAACTCCTGTTAAGGGATCATCTTATTTCATGGCGACAAGGCGACAAGGGGCCAGCTCTTTCTCCCTGGCAGTTTTTGAGACGTCGTCGAACGCGTCACTTTGTGGTTAAGCTGTTTCTTCTCTTTGTCAGACTGGATGCTGTAAAGACTTCAACAGCGTTCTAAATTTCTGGCAAGGAGCCCCAGGACCAAGAACCACTAATGTCCTCTGTTTAGAGCCTCCTTGAACTATCAAGTGGCTCTCGTGGCTTCGTGGAAGTGGCAGAAAAATAACGCTTTAAGTTGAGGATGTAATTCACTCCCAGGAGAGGGAAGGGGCCAGGCGGGCGCGCCCGTGGCTCAGAATGTCGCTGCAAAGCTCTTTCTCGGGCTAGCTCTCTCTGTTTCTCTCTCTTCAGCAGGTGTGTAGCCAGTTAGCTTCTGATTTTATTAGTGGGACTGAACTCATTGCAACCATAGCCAGAGACGCTAACAGTCGCTGTGCACGGTGGGATGCTCCGATGGTCCCACCCGAGTCAGGGTGCAGAGTACGGAGTCAAGCCCGGCGAGGTGTGGATGCCCCTCGAGGCAGCATGCTGAGGCCCTGCGTGGATGAGGACTTCCCGGGGCATTAGGCGAGCTGCAGCTGCCCTGCTAGGTCTGCTAAGTCCAGTGTTTGCAGGTGGGAACCGGGAACGTGCCGTGATTCTAGGCACGCCCAGCAGCAGCTACCGTCAGGGACACAAGCGTGGCTGAGGACGGGAATGACCCATCCCTGTAGCCTGTATCAAAGGATTGGTGGGTCGTCTGGAGTAGTCGCTGGAGAGCGGGGCAAGGAAGGGTTCCTACATCTCTGTTCCCCCAAAGGCTCTGGAATCTACCTGCCCCTCTACCGCAGCCTGGCAAGGGAAGTTTCAAAAAGTCGGGATATAGGACCTTACGGAACACTTTGCCATCGCAGTACCTCTGAGGTTAAAAACAGGGAAAGGGTTGCACCAGGCAGCATGTCCTGCGCCCTCCCTGAAGAGTGAGCCTGTGGGACGATGCCCCGCAGCTCTCCCATTCACCGGAGCCCGCACGGGCACCTGCCGCAGCTGCCTCCGGGCACCCGGGTCTCTCTGGCTCTCTGGGGGGCTGCCTCCCGCATGCAGGGGCTCCCTCAGGCGGGAACGTCCTAGGGGCTGCCCTCTGCCAAATAGGGGTGGGGGCTGGTGCAGAAACACCCCCGATTCCTTGTCCCCGGTGGAGCGATCCTGAGTTCACCAGAAGAGGCCGGGTCACTCCCCCGCACTGGCTCTTCCTTCCTTCCCCTCCCGCTCACCTGTGAGCCAGGGGTCACCGCCCAAATACAGATTTAGAGCCCGTTATCACAGGCTGTGCCGACGGAGGGAACCAAAGTCAGAGTCCAGCGTCTGCTCCTGACAAGCTGGCTGGTGTAGTGTTTGCAGTTAAGGGTGGGCGAGCCAACGGAAGTTGTCACAGCAGGATGGGACAAATCCACACGAACTGATCAGCTGTAAATTATTCAAATGTAGACTAGCCGAAAAATCACACAATAACAGAAATGCAAATCCAGGGGTGCTGACCCTATTGGCCGTGAAGCTAACACTCCAAATTTTAGTCTGGAGCAGTGACTGGTCCGGCACGATTCGGACGAAGAACATGACCTGGCGTGCCTCGGTGGCTCTGTCGGTTGAGCGTCTGACTGGGTTTTGGCTCAGGTCGTGATCTCAGGGTCATGTGTTCGAGCCCCGCATTAGGCTCTGGGCTCAGGAGTCTGCTTGAGATTCTCTCTCCCTCTGGCCTCCCCCCAACTCTTGGCCTCTCTCTGCCTCTAATAAATAAAAAAAAAAATCTTAAAAACAAAAGAAAAAGATGACCTCTGAGATCAAAGAAGGAAAGAGAATTACACCCATTAGTGAAGACAGCACAAGGCCGGCGACGGCATGTGCTCACAGCCACAGGGACCATGCATGGCTGTCTCTCAGAGGAACTAGAGTTTATGCAGCAAAATGTTACAGAGATAGTCATATTCTCACACTGAGCACAACACATTACCTTACACCTCCCCCATGAATACTAACTCAAGATGGATCATGGACTCAACTATTAAAAAAAACAACAACAAAAAAAGAAAGCTACGAAACAGGAAAACTAGAGCTTATTCAGGGTCTCATGCTAGTCAAAGGGCTCCTAGACGTGGCCCAGAGGCATCGTCCGCAGAAGGAGAAAGTCGAAAAGAGGGGTTTCACCAAAATTAAAAACTGTTGATTAATTTTCTATTGCAAGAAGGATAAAGACAAGCTAGGAATAAGAAAAACTAACTGCAAACCATATGTGCATCTAATCAGGAACTTGTATCTAGAATATATGAAGAACGTTCAAAACCCAACAATAAAGAAACAACTCCCATTAGAATATTGACAAAAAAATAAAATAAATAAATAAAAGGAAAATGGGCAAAATACATAACACATCTTACCAAAAAGGATGCAGAGATGGCAAACACGCCCATGGAAAGATACTCCACGTTGTTATCCATCAGGGACACGTCTTTAAGCCACGATCACCACACACCTGTCAGATTGGCTAAAACGGAGAACAGTGACATCCCCCAATGCTCAGGGGTCAGAGGGACTGGATCCCTCATGCACGGCTGAGCCAGATGAACGTAGAACGCGGCCGCCACCCTAGGAAATACTTGGGCAGTTCTTTCTAAACCTGAACGTGCAATTGACACACAGCCCAGCATTATATCCAGCGGCATTTACTCCAGAGGAAGGAAAGCTTCTGTCTGTGTAAAACCTCGTACGCGAATATTCAATGGCTTTATCTGTAATAATCAGAAACTGGGAACCACCATAGTGTCCATCAAGGGTGAGCAGTTAAGCAAACTGTGGTCCATCCACACGTCTCCATCCCACTCAGCAATAACGAGGAACAGGGTATTGGCCCACGCGAGAACATGGACAGAGCTCCAGGAAGTTATGCTGAGTGAAAAAAAATAAAGCCAATCTCAAAAGGTTACATACATACAACCATGTGATTCCATGGATACGACAAAATTATGCAAACAGAGAACAGACGAGTGGATGTCAGGGGCTGGGGCGCAGCAGAGGGAAGGGGGTGTGGCTGCTGAAGGTATCCTGAGCGATCCAGACGGCGATGAAAATGACCTGAGTCTTGACTGCCTGGAGGCCAGCACCCTGGCTGTGACACTGGAGCGTAGTTTTGCAAGATGTTCCCATTGGAGGACAGTGGATCAAGGATTCACGGGATGTCTCTGTGCTATTTGCTACAACTGCATATGAATTGACAATTATCTCAAGATAAAAACATTTAACCTTTGGGGCGCCTGGGTGGCTCAGTGGGTTAAAGCCTCTGCCTTCAGCTGAGGTCATGATCCCAGGGTCCTGGGATCGACCCCGCATCGGGCTCTCTGCTCAGCAGGGAGCCTGCTCCCTCCTCTCTCTGCCTGCCTCTCTGCCTACGTGTGATCTCCGTTGGTCAAATAAATAAATAAAATCTTTAAAAAAATGACCTTTAAAAATGGAACAAAACACACAGAGAAATGAATACATTTGGAAGAATTTCAATAAAGGCAAGTATTTACTGATTCTTAACACACATTAAAAAAATCTTAAATGATTATGGAAGCCAGAGACTCAGTAAATAATCAGCTACTTAATAATCACAAACACGGTTTTCCAGTATCAGGAAGGTTTTGAATTTCCCCCCAACACTTCGGGAAATTCCGTCCTCCAAGCCTCAAATCGTTTCTACTATTGGAAGCTAGATGGATCTCGTCGGCATTGGCCTGGGCACTCTGCTCCGGGAGTGTGGGGCGGCTGGGGTCTGCACACCAGGTCTCTCTCTCCACCAGTTCCTCTCTGGTTCCGGTGGAGCAGGACAGCACGGAGGATGTGTGGGTTCAGACAGCAGCAGCGCTGGCCCGTAGGACTGGTGCGCGACGGTAACTGGGAACTGCCCAGAATCGGAGGGCGGAGGAGACTACGAGCAAGCTGAGGCTCAACCCTGGGCAAAGAAGGGACAGAAATGAGAAACAGCCTCCCAGCGCGGGTAAGAGGGTGGACAGGGCGGGCAGCCCTGGGGCCAGTGTCCTCGCCCACCCACCCCCCACCCCCCCGCCAGCTTCACCCACAACATTCAGAAAATGGCGATCACAAGCCTCGTGACCCTGTCTTGTGGCAAGAAATGACACCAAGTAGGGCAAGTAAATACGTGCGCCGAGGCTCCTCCCATGCACACCCAGGACTGACACGTGGGAAGAGCCAGGATGACGGCAAGAGATCCCAGACAGTGCAAGAGGTGAAAAGGCATCATCTACTAATTCAGAAAATGGAAAGGGAGGAGGGTTCTCAGAAGTGCCCTCTGCTCCGTGGAGCCGCTCAGCTGCCGTCCCCAGCCGAAATAAAAGCTCTTTGAAAAGGCAATGGTTTGCTTAGAAAACATCCATTTAGAATGTCTCGCAATTATGACACTCTCATTAGATCTTGGCAGACTGGGTCCCCCTTGCCTCCCGTGTGTGCTCAGCGCGGGCGGAGTCTCGTTGATGAGGACGGGAAAGAAAATGAGAGTCCGGGGACCCTGGGCGTGAAACGCACATGATGGGAAGCAGATGGCCCCGGGACTGAGGAAGCTGGGAGCCGTATCGTTGTCCACCTCGCTGGCCTGCACCCTCTGTGTGTGTGTGTGTGTGTGTGTCTCTCTCTCCTTCCCCTCCCCACCCCTCATACACTTGAGCTCAGCTGGGCAGCCGTCCAAATGATTCATATTAAATTCTAGCTATATTCAGCACAAAAGTCATCTAGCATCAGAGGATCAAAGTTACATCAACCAACAAGCACTGGGGAATTGATAAGCAGCTAAAATTAGGTCATCGCATAGCAGCGGCTTTTGATGGATGAAGTGAAATTTAGCCGCGGGTTTGCTATATAAAGATCGGTTACAGATCTCTTCCTGCAGCCGCAATGAACTCGCAACAAAGTATCAGGCCTCTGATGAAATGTTTAATCATCTGTGTTTCCCAAAGGACTGTGGCAGGGATCTACAGGTTCCTTAAAGGAAGGTGCAGCTCTCGGCCTGAGCAGCGTAAATAAACGCATTTTAATTCCCATGTCCAGAGCCTAACAGAGGCTATCTCCCCCCTCCTCCAGGCGAATTCTGCAACGTGATTTTAATCACTTTAAAAAGCTTTCCGTCAAACGCTTCAGCCTGCGAAGGCTGACCCGGCTCCGTGTTTCAAAATTCTTCATCTACTTAGAGCAAGCTCGAAGCTCGATTGCCGGGCCTCCCTCGATCTGCCCTAGTGACCTCGTTCCTTTTCCCTGCCACTTTATTTTTATTTATTTATTTTTTTGTCAAGATGGAAACTTTAACAGATTTATTATTATTGTTATTAGTTTCAGGGGTAGAATTTAGTGATTCATCAGTTGCATGTAACACCCAGTGCTCATTACATCGCGTGCCCCCCCGAATGTTCACCCAGTTACCCCATCCCCCACCCACCTCCCCTCCAGCAACCCTCAGTTTGCTCCCTAGAGTGAAGAATCTCTTATGGCTTTTCCCCCCTCTCTGTTTTCCTCTTATTTTATTTTTCCTTCCCTTCCCCTATACTCGTCTGTTTTGTTTCTCAAATTCCACATATGAGTGAAATCATATGATAATTGTCTTTCTCTGACTGACCTATTTTGCTTAGCGTAATACCCTCTAGTTCCATCCATGTCATTGCAAATGGCAAGATTTCATTCTCCCTGATGGCTGAGTAACATTCCTTTGTGCACATACACCACGTCTTCTTTAACCAGTCATCTGTCGATGGACACCTGGGCTCCTTTTAGTTTGGCTGTTGTGGACATTGCTGCTATAAACATTGGGGTGCAGGTGCCCCTTCAAATTATTACATCCATATCCTTTGCGTAAATACCCAGTAGTGGAATTGCCGGGTCGTAGGGTAGCTCTACTTTTAACTTTTTGAGGAACCTCCGTACTGTTTTCCGCAGTGGCTGCACCAGCTCGCACCCCCACCCACAGTGTAGGAGGTTCCCCTCTCTCCGCATCCTTGCCAACACCTGTCGTCTCCTGACTTGTTAATTTAAGCCATTCTGACCGATGTGGATGCTATTTCATTGTGGTTTTTATTTGTATTGCCCTGATACCAAGGGATGCTGAGCCTTTTTTTATGTGTCTGTCGGCCATCTGTATGTCTTTGGAGAATGTCTGTTCGTGTCTTCTTTCCATTTCTTAAATGGATTATTTGTCCTTCGGGTGTTGAATTTGATAAATTCTTTACAGATTTTGGATACTGGCCCTTTACCTCATATGTCGTCCGCAAATATCTTCTCCCGTTCTGTCAGTCTTTTGCTTTTGTCAACTGTTTCTTTTGCTGCGCGGAAGCTTCTTATCCTGATGAACCTCCAGTAGCTCATTTTTGCCTTTGTTTCCTTTGCCTTTGGAGATGTGTTCAGCAAGAAGTCGTTGCAGCCAAGGTCGAAGAGTTGACTGCCTGTGTTCTCCTCTAGGATTTTGATGGATTCCTGTCTCACATTGAGGCCCTTCATCCATTCTGAGTCTATTTTCGTGTGTGGTGTAAGGAAATAGTCCAGTTTCATTCTTCTGCATGTGGCTGTCCAGTTTTCCCAACACCATTTGTTGAAGAGACTGTCTTTTTTTTTTTTCTATTGGACATTCTTTCCTGCTTTGTCAAAGATTAGTTGACCATTGAGTTGAGGGTCCATTTCTGAGTTCTCTGTTGATCTACGTGTCTGTGTTTGTGCCAGTACCGTACTGTCTTGAGGATGACAGCTTTGTAACAGAGCCTGAAGTCTGGAATTGTGATGCCTCCAGTTTTGTTTTTCTTTTTCAACATCCCCTTGGCTATTCGGGGTCTTTTCTGGTTCCATACAGATTTCAGCATTGTTTGATCCAGCCCTGTGACAAATGCTGGTGGAATTTCGATCGGGATTGCATTGAATGTGTAGATTGCTCTGGGCAGCATAGACACTTGAACATTTTTTCTTTTAATCCATGAGCATGGAATGTTTTTCCATTTTTTGGTGTCTTCCTCGATTTCTTTCATGAGCGTTCTATAATTATCAGAGTACAGATCCTTCCCCTCTTTGGTTAGGTTTATCCCCAGGTATCTTATGGTTTCTGGTGCAATTGTAAGCGAGATTCCTTGATTTCTGCTTCTTTGTTGGTGTACAGTCATGCACCTGACTACTGTGCATTGATTTTATATCCTGTGACTTTGCTAAATTCCTGTACGAGTTCTAGCACTGTTTGGATAGAGTCTTTCGGGTTTTCTGCATGGAGTATCACGTCACCTGTGAAGAGTAAGCTTTTGGCTTCTTCTTTGCTGATTTGGATGCCTTTTATCTCGTTTTGTTGTCCGATTTCCCTGTCACTTTAGAACCACACATCCCCTTCCAGAATGGGGCAGTTTCCTCTCTTTGTTGATTGGTTTCCAAGAATTTGGGCTGGAGACCATGTCGCATGGGGTCTGGGTGCCTGTGGCTGCACCTCAGCCTGCCTGGGTCTGGATCCTCCCCCAGGGGCCGAGTCGGTGCTGCAGGAACCCACAAGGTCTGGGTCAGAGGTCGGTCCCAGCTCCCAGAGGCGGCCACAGCACCAGGCACGCCCAGCACCACCGGCCATGCCCAGGGACTGCTGAGCCTCCCCAGTATAGGCTCCAAAGGTAAAGACTGCAGAGGCGCAGTTGGAAATGGGTGCAGGGGTGAAGGGGCTTCCGTGGGCTCAGCCGATCACAGGGAGGCAAACGGGCCTTGAATCAGAAAGGCTAAGGACAGAGCCCCCCTCATGAAGGAGAAAGATTCCAGCCAGGCATGGTGGGCCCTGGTGCTGCCCCCTCCCTCATTCCAGGGAAGGGGATCCTCCTGTTCTGGGCCCCAGGAGAGCTGGGTGTGGGTAAGGCTTGGGAGACGAGGGCCCTGTGTTCTCCCATCCAAGTACTAACCAGGCCCGACCCTGCTTAGCTTCCGAGATCAGACGAGATTGGGCGCGTTCAGGGTGGTATGGCCGTAGACCGAGAGCCCTGTGTTAGGGCCGCGCCCCACCTCCCCTGCCAGAGCTTGTACAGCCTGGACTCCCCAGCATGCCACAGAGGGGTCTGCCTTGCCACGTGCCAGGGCGGGCTGAAAGATGGTCCCAGGCTCCCGGCAGGGGACAGCAGAGGTCAAGGAGGGATCCTCTGGACCTGCCCAGTCACCCCTTCCCTGCTGACTAGTCACCCAAGGCCATGATTAGCGTGTTATCCTAGAAGCACCACCAGGCCTGGCAATGGTTTTTCATATGCAAATTTCATGCCACTTGCTTCCCATTCTAGCCAAACACCGGTACTGGCTTTGCTGGGATGATAAACCCTCGGCGGGAGGCCTGCTGCCATTGTATTAACCAGCGCTCTACATGGCTCGGCTTCTGAAACCCTACAGCTGTTCACTGGCGAGCCCCTGGGGCAGCGACCCTGCATGGTGTCAGGTGAGGCGGCCGGGTGGAGGGCAGCGGGAGCGCTCGTGGGGGAGCCCGGCTGACGCGGGAGCCGGCCATTCGCAACAGGAGCCACTGGACATGTACCTCCCAGTGCTTGCTCTTGGCTCTGTTTCTGTGCCTGACTTAGTCTGGATTCCCCGAGAAGCCACCCTCGGAGAACGTTCCCGTACCTGAAGCATCTTAGGAGGGTTGTGCCCAAAGCTGGAGCAGGGCGCAAGGGTGAGACAGGGACAGGAGACAGGTCGGGGAAGGCAGGAGGAAAGCCCGTTGTCACGGCTGCGGCCGGGGTGACTCAGCGGAATCGGGACCCCCAGCGCCAGGGAGGGACGGGGAGTGACGTCGCGGGGACGTGCGTAAGGCCGCTCCGGGCCCCTGGTGGAGGGCTGCCGGGTGGGGGAGGGGGCATGACCCACAGGGGTCCCGGCCCTGCCGGAGCTGCGGGGCCCGGAGCGGGGAGGGGGCAGGCCCGCGCTGCCGGGAGTGGGGGTGTGGGGGGCTTGCTGGCAGCCCTAGCCGCTCCAAGAGTTGGTCCTCAGAAGCGCTGTTCCAAAGCTCCGCTCCGAGCCCCGGGTCAGGAGGGGGACCTTTGTGTTCGTGTTCATGGCCCGTCGTGTGCATCTTTCCACACAGCGGGTGCTGAGGTCATGCCACGGGGGACGGCGCGCCCGTGTGTGGGCCCCTCCACCAGAAGCCCGTTCCCTGCGGCCTGGAAATCACAGCAGGCGTCATTAGTAGTCACCGTCGTCTACCGCGCAGATGGTACCACGACGGCGGCGGAGCCTGGGCGGCGGACTCCGTCTTCCACGGTGGCCACACGCGTGGGCTTAGGCCACGCCACCAGCGCTCCTTACGGTGCGACGCCGGCTTCCCCGCGAGAGCTGGCGTCTACGCTCTGTCCCGGGATGGACCGTTGAAACCTAACTCCCAGGACCTCAGCCTGTCACTGTGGTTGGACACGGGGTCTTCGGAGAAGTAATTACATTTAAATGAGGTTGTCGCCAGCGGGGGGGGGCAGTCAAGGTGCTTCATGGTGCATGACTGGTGTCCTTATGAGGGAAGGGAATCGGGATGGAGGTGGCAGGCAGAGGAAAGCCCGTGTGAGGACGCAGGGTGCAGACAGCCAGACAGCCGCGGGCGAGCGGACAGAAGGCTCAGCCCCAGCGAGCCCTGCTCACGCCTCGTCCCCAGACTTGCGGGCTCCAGGCCATCTGGCGAGGAACATCTCCGTCCGAGCTGCGGTCTGCGGCCCTTTGATCTGGAAGCGCCAGCAAACTCCTCCCTAGCCGGGGCACACTCGGTCCCTGCCTTACCAACAGAAGGCCATGTGGGCAGCGCTGGGCGACTGCGGGGTCTGGGTCGGTTTCCTGTCTCTCCAGGATGTACCCAGCCACCATGCTGTGTGGGGCCCCAGCTCGCCAACATGGGGAGCCCCAGCCTAGGGCTGGCAGCAATCAGCAGACACTGGGGCACTGAGGCCACGGGGCACCCCAGGCCCAAGACTCAGGGTCCTTCGGTTGAGGTCCTGGGCATGGTGGAGCAGAGACAAACGACCCTCTGTGCCTCGTCTGAATTCCCAGACTACCCAGCCCATGGGCCTAGTAGCGAGCGGCACCATGAAGCAGCCTCGGTTTACCAACGAGAAAAGCAGTGAAGAGAAAGTCGTGACTTTCCAAGGTCACATAGCTGGAAGGTGGTGGACGCGGGCAAGCGCCTTCCCTGTGATGAGCAGTCATCAAGGGAGTATTACAGAGATGGAAACTCGCCCAGCCATTGGCCCGGGGGAGGCCCCTCGCATGTGCACGCAGGGTGTCCGCCCGCCACAAGGACGCTCCCCCCCAAACTGTGTAAGCAAATCTGTTGGACGAATTCCAAGCAGTGGCATATTTATTGAAAACATTCCTCCCCAAAGAGACGGCCAGAACTGATACTCAGCCGACAGCGTCAGACCCCTGTGCCAGCCCCGTCTTGGCAGCATGATGGGGTTTCTGATCACTGGCAACGCTTTTAGTCCTTCCACAATTATCTTTGCAACCTGATATAATACACTTAAATCAGCAGACGCGGAATTATAACTCTGAAGCTTTATCTGGTGTCCTCATGCGGCGAGAGCCGAGGAAAGCAGCATCATTATACTGGTTTCCTTTTTCTTGCTCTCTCTGCATCTCCAAATTCTTGCTAATTATATAATTATCTCTAAATTGTCATGCTGGAGCGTTTGCATCCCGCTCCCTATCTGGAGTTTCCACGCATGCTGCCTGCGTGTCTATATTTGGGCAGACACGGTGCCCGCCGCCAGGTCCCCGGTCGCAGCCCTCGAGCGGGGTGGCTGGCGCGGGGTCTACCGGCATCTGCTTGTCTGCGGGGCTCCCGGGGCCACGGGCGCCGAGTCCCCATTTGTTTGCTGTTTTCTTGTCCCTGACTAGTTGGCAGCCTTTCGGGCACCACACCTCGCCTTCGGGTGTTTCCCACAAAGGACACGTCTTTTCCTTAGCTTTGACTTTGATGGAGATGCACAGGCTGGATAGTTCCTTTGGCTTTTAGCCATTTTGAGTGCGTGTTGTTCACCCGTCCTGGGCTTACGAGCCCAGACCCTTCGCAGGGTCTCTGCTGATTATGAACAGCGGCTATGCAGGTTCTGCTGGTGGTGACGAGATGCAGCTGAGGGACGGTGCTGGGAAGGGGTGGGCAGGGGAGCAGGGACATCTGACGCCCAGCTTCCGCCTGTCGCCGCCAAGCACCGTGCCCCGGGGCCTCTTTACCCGGATGGCTGGGGTCGCCAGTGCACTGTAAAGCCTGAGCTGTCCACTGTGCAGGCTGTCCTCGCCTGTCTCTCGGCCGTCCCGCAGTCCGACAACAAAGGACGGCTGCGGCTGACCAGTCGACTGCAAGTCAAGGGAACCCCTTCTTCCAGCGGGCCCTGGAGTAGATCGCGAGCACCCTCGCCCGCCACAGTCTCCCGCGTCTCGTGCTGCTTCTTGTCCTGCTGCTAGAATGGCTTTGCAGAGAGCTCTCCCGGGAAAATGATGTCCTTGTTTCAGTCCTGCCAGCAATCCACGTAAGGGCCCTGTTTGTTTCCTGTAGCAGCTTCGCTAATTAAAAGAGATTAACCTTGGATAGAAACACAGCCTGAATGTGTGCAAATTATATGAAACAGTGACTTTCACAGTGGGGCAGAGGGCAGCCTAAGGGACTTATGTCCTGTGAACAGCTGTGCCCTCAAAGCAATCCCCAGGGCTGTTCCACCGGGACGAGGCTACTGATGTCCTGGGTCCCCAGGGACCCACACCGATCACAGAAAGATCGTGGGGTGGGATTACTGCCCTAAGTTTCCCCAGCTCCCAGGGCATTTCAGTGAGGGGCTGGGGTCTAGAGTCCTGATCTACACCGGAGTATGTGGCCTTTGGTTGGTGATCACGCCTGCTTTCTTCCTGAAGTAAATGCAAAAGTGAATTCGGGTCAAGTCAAACAGACGTGTCACCTTGGGCCACAGGTGCCTACAAGAAGTTTCAAACCAGAAGAAGCATCTACAGAGGCAGAGGGAGACAGAGAATCCCGAGCAGACTTCCCAGTGGGTGCGGAGCCCACCGTGGGGCTCCCTCTCACGCTCCTGAGATCTGACCTGAGCTGAAATCCAGAGTCGGACCCTAACCTCCTGAGCCACCCAGGTGCCCCTGCTCTAACTGTTCTGAAGGGCACAATTCAGTGGCCTTTCGTGTATGTACACTGTTGGGCAACCATTTCCGCCATCTAACTTCAGAGTATTTTCATTATTCCAAAAGGAAGCCCTGTGCCCTGTGAGCCTCCTTCTGACCTGCGGTTGGCTCTCGCCCTCACCCGGTGACCTCAGGGGCCACACACAACCCCAGCGTGCGTACGCCTGCCGCTCCCCACCGCCTGGCCTCTGTCTCCAGCAAACCCTGGTTCCCAGGCACCCCAGAAACCTTTTTAAGAAGGAAAGGCAAAGGGGCTGCCTGGATGGCTCAGCTGGTCATGCACTGACTCTTGATTTCAGTTCAGGTCATGATCTCAGGTCATGGGATCGAGCCCTGCGTCGGGCTCTGTGCTTGGAGTTGGCTCCAAGGTTCTCGCTGCTTCTGCCTCTATCCCCACCCACTCTGTCTCTCTCAAATAAATAAGTAAATCTTAAAAAAAAAAAAAAAAGAAGGAAAAGAAAGGTATAATATGGCTTATAAATATTTGTTGCTAAAATCCTCAATTTTTGAAGGCAGTTTAATGCTCCCTAGAACCTTACTATACATGCGCTGACCTGAACAGATAGATGTACCTGTGGACGTTGGTATGTGCCTACAGCTTTCCGCAGCTCAGATACACGGTTTGAGAGTTGCTTTTTAAGAATGTTATTTATCAGATATTAAATTCTGCTGAGTTCTGTCTTCCCTTGACTGTCAGGACAGAGGCAGACCTCGCGTCCCTTTGCGAGCAGGTGGGTCAGTTCCCACGTACGCGTATGGGTGCTGGAGTCTGAACCGGGGGCAAGGGGGGCCAAAGGACACGCTTGGTCCCCACACACAGGCTGACAGGGGAGAGCACAGACCGGGGCTCTGAGCAGGGCGGGGGGTTGGGAACAACCAGTGCCCCCCGCCCTCTACTGACGGGACCTCGAGATCGCCGAGAGAAACGCAAGAATTCGTGTTCCTCTTGTGTCTGGGGTTCCGTTAAGGTTTCCTCGCTTTTCTTTCTGCGGAGGCTGCGTCTCACCTGCCCGTGGGCAGTTCTTCCACAAACCTTCCTGGTAATGAGTTTTCTAAGCTCAATCAAATTATGCCGCCTTCCCACCAGAGCCTTCGGAGGGAGTATGAATGGACGGGCTCCCAGCGCCGGATTGCCAAGCCTCAGGCTGCCCCCAGTTCTCAGGGCACCTACGTTCTTCCTGCGTTTGGAGGGCTCATGGGGCCGAGAGCTCAGGACGCCCAGCCGGGCTGGGCAGCTGCTGCAGTCCTCTGCAGATGTGACGGCGCCACGAGTCACCCCAAGGGCCGGTCAAGGGCTGTGCCCGCGCCGCGGAGCGCAGGACAGACTGACAACACGGTAGCTCGGAGACTCTGCACTTCCAAGACCAGGGGTAAGAGCCGCCCAGAGCATGAGGCAGAGCACTGTCCTGCGCTGTCCAGAGCCGCGAGGTCATGGTTGCAGCACAAACGTGGTTTCCGTGTTTCCTCCTCTTCATGTGTACTTCTCTATGAATGGGAGTTATTTGTGGCAAATGAATATTTACCTCCCAAAACGAAACCCGCATCCGAGATCGATGGCAACAGCCCAGAGAGGCAGATGAAGAAGTCCTCCTCACTAGGACGGGCTCAGCCCGCGAGCCGGATGGTGGGTCTCACGCGTGCACAAGCCCCTGCTGCCTGTACCCGTGTTGCTTATTCGTGGGAAATCGGAGATCTGAGCAGGAAGGGTTTGTGAGTGGTGTATACCGAAGCCTGTGAGACGGGTGGACGGTGGACGAGGGAAGGATGGTGGACGGTGGTGGACGGATGGAGGGATGGGGGACTGACGTGTGATAAAGCGGATGTAGCAAATGTTAGCTGCATCGTCTGGGGGCGAGGATGCCGGGGTCCCTCACAGAGTTCTTTCCGCTTTCCTCTATGTCTGAAATTGTTCATAATCGGTGTCAGAGAGAAAGCCCGTGGCCGAATGTCCCTCACAGTTTTGTCCTTCACAAACCCAAGGAGCTTGTTAAAAACAAACTCCTGCCCTCGCCAGGCCCCCACACGAGTTTCTGGGAGTGAAGACAGAGCCGCCGTTGGCACACCCTGCCACACTTCTTGGGGATCTGGGGTGTTAAAGACATGGTACAGAAGTGCCTGGGGAGCGCTCACCCCCATATACCAGGCGCAGCCCTGCCTCTCAGCACATGAACCCACAGCAGCTGTCTCCAACGAGCGGCTGCGGGCCCGACAGCTGGCCGCGGTGCCGGGGGGCAGACTACCTGCCTCCAGCCTCTGGGGCAGCAGAAGCTCTCACCTCGAATATCGGACGGGGGAAAGGTGCCCCGCAGCCACACGTGTGAATCAGCACCCATGAGCCGACCCCAGAAAACAGCCAGACAATGCCGAGGCCCCCCCCCACCCAGACCCCGTGGCTGACCCTGCAGAAAAGATGCACAAAGAAAGAAACTGCCGGCGCGGGTCCGCACCCAGGAACGTCACGCTGTGTGACCCTAAGGGTCAGCGGTCTCATTTGCAGGGCCAGGAGCCAAATGGAAATATGGGGCCTGCTTCAAAAGAATTGTTAAGAATTTCAGAATGGGGATGGCGGAGCAGGAAAACCAGCCCCGGCTGCCTCCAGGCATGGGGCCCCGAAGCCGGCCCTGGGAAGCGAGTTCCAGGGGCTACAGCCACGGAGCCAGCGACACAGGGCACTTGAACGTTTGTGCTTTTGAAATCCATTATCTGGTCCAAAATAATACACATCCCCACCACAATCCCAGGAACAGCCTGTTTTTCCTAATTAAGTCACCGGCTCCACACAGTGTATTTTTCACCTGAAGTCTGGCGAACGGGTTCTTTGTGCCCCGAGCACATGTCTCCCGGGCACCCAGGAGGCTTCTAGGTTCTAGAGCGACAGCGAGAAGAAGCAGAGTCTCCACCTGGAAGTCGACAGAGAAGGAAAGACACGAGTCTGATAACCACACGTCACTGTGCGCGCGTGGGGACGGTGGGGGGCCGGGCACGAGGGGCCCCCCCGGGACCTTCCAACCATTTCGTGATTCCGGAGCTCTCTTGTTTTAGTTTGAAGAGGCTAATCCGTGCAGGCCGTGTGCGTCCCTGGGCTGGAGGGTGAGGACGTTTGAGCCAGTGGTCCCCCACGAACCTTCCCCTGTCCCTGAGCGCGCGCCCCGGGCCCTGAGCCCGCCAGGCTACACGTCCCGGTGCTGTCTGCCGTCGGGAAGGACAGCCCTGCGGTGCCTGCTCTCTGCCGGCTTCGAGGCTCCGAGGGCAGCGGGCTCCAGACGCCCGCAGTGTGAGGCAGGTTTGTACTAAGAACACTCCCGACTGGCTAGGATGAGGTTAGGGACGGGCTCCCTGGCCTTCTCCGAAGAACCCCGAATCCCCGAGGACAAGGCAAGCACGGGGCCTCCGCGTCGGTCACTCAGGCCCTGGCAGCGTCCCCGCCTCTCACCTGCACACGCCCCACCTCAGAGCCCCGGACGATGAGCCCGAAGCGTCGAGACAGGGCCACGCTGGAGCCCTCAGCAGAGCGCCCGCAAGTGGGACACGGGTCGCTCCTGTCACGCCTACAACCTGCGGCTGCAACGCCGCGGAGACGTCTGCCCGGGGCCTCTGCCCGTGCGCGCGTCACCTCGAGCCGCAGCTCCTTCCTTGGCCTGGCTTCCGTGGGGTGGGTGGGGGAGCGAGGCTGGGGGGCGCCGCTCGCGCTGGTGGGGGCGAGTTTCCGGATCCTTTCCAGGGGCCCCAGTGTGGCTCCCCCCTAACTAATGCTCATGCTGCCGTTTCTCCCACCCGCTCTCAGCCTAGGGACCCCAGGGTTCACACCTTATGAAGGTCTCCTTCGCCCCCCACTCACCAGGAGCGCTACGGCGCAGAAACATCCTGGGGGCCCCTGGCTCGCTCAGACACTTGGATGTAAACCGCACGGGCCGGCAGCGAAAACGCTCTCGAGGCAGGAGCGAGGTCGGCACAGAGAGGTCTGAACACACGAAACACGCCGTGGAGGCCCGAGACACACACGCAGGCCCTCGGGCACACACGGGAGTGCACACGGGCACCCGCTCGAACACGCCGGCCGACGGTACCCGTGGGATTTGCGCCGTCGCTGCTGGAACCTCAAAGTGGGACTGCGGCTGACTCCGGGGATGCCAGCGGGGCCTGGCTGGCCACGTGGAGGTGGCCGGGGGCGTTAGGAAGGACACCTCGCGCCCGTGCGGGTGACGTGCGTTCTCTCTGCCGCTCCCGGAGCTGCGGTCAGAACAACTCGGTAAGCGGGCTTGGGTAGACCAAACAGGCCGTGGGACCGACCCAAGGTCGGCGGCAGGTCCGGCGTCTGGGCCAGTGACGTCCGGGTCCGGCTTACCGCCCCCACACGCTGGAAACAAAGAAGGAAATCACGCGTTCCTTCGTGTTCTCTGCCACTAGTCACTGGCCACGCGCTGGAGGAGACGCCCCACTGGGTCCTGATGGAAAGCGTTCGCCGTGGAGCCGTCTGTGGTCTCCTCGGAAGAGTGAGCCACGGAAGGCTCCAGGCTGCCCCACAGAGGCATGGAACCCTCTGGCCTCCTCTCCTTCTAGAACCGACGACCCATCTGCTGCAGAGGAAAGCTGCTCACTCTGGACAGCAGAAGGGCGTCGAGGTCACAGGGACGGGCTTCGACAGAGCACGTGGCCCACGGTTCCTGCGGAGAACAAGGCTCCAAATCACGCAGTGAGGACGTTAAACGTCATAGTAAGGACCTTGGACATGAGTGACGTTGGTGCAAGAGTCTCTCGGTCAAGCCCCGGGCTGCACCCCTTCGGTGTCTGAACCTGCACGGTGCGGGTGACCTCTGCGCCTGTGTTATGCTAAGGAATTTAGGGTGTAGGGATTTTCAGACGGAGTGCACCCCACCCCTGAGCCGCTCACCTTCTCGAGCCTGCATGCCCGCTGCGGAGGGGAAGGGACAGCGGGATCCCCATATGACACGGATCTCACGGCTCCATCATCGTGAACGCACAGCCCATGACCCGCTCACTCTGTGCAAATTCAGTGCTGACAGAGCAGTGCCTGTCCCGAGGAGCGCTCCAAGGCCCAGGCCCGTGGCGCAGGCAGGGAGGACCGCAGCTCTCCAGGCTGCCCTGTGGAAGGACAGGCGTGGACACCTCGGCCCTTGCCCCTCTCCAGAAGACTGAAAGTCACCTCCAGGGTGGTGGAGGCCGGGGTGGCGGCAGAGCCTGAGGTCCTGCTGGGACAGACTGAATACCAGTAGCAGGAGATGTCCCGCTCTGGGGGAAGAGGGGAGCCGGCGGGCCCACCTTACCGCTTGTGCAGCATCTACACGGGTAAAAGACAACATTCAGCCCAGCAAGCCTGCAAATCTAACTAGCGTTGTTGAACGACAATTCGTGACCCAGGCAGCGTCCCATCCGGCAAGTGAGCGATGGTGCAAGGACGTGCAGGAAATGAAGGTTTTCTTAGGCAGGAGTCTGGGGCAAGGAGGTGCGAGCGAGAGAAAGCCTTGTTTGAGACCAGGACGGCTTTGGGGGCGGGGAGCTGGGGGCCGTGATGTTTGTACCGTTGCAATGACCTCACCAGCGCCGCACAGGAAATGTCAGATTGTGAAAAGGTCACATTCCTGGGAGAGGTCGAAACTGTAATTAAGTCTGGGTTTGCTGTCACGGGGAGCAAATGACTCCATTTGCGCATGTTGTTTCTTAACAACGTGTGTGAGTCAAGAGGAGCTCCTGCCCGGGAGAGGAGGCTGCGTCCACGGGCTTGGAGGACAGAGCTGAGCGGAGGACAGGCTTTGGTCTGGGCAGGAAAGGCGCACACAGGCCCTGGGAGCAGGGGCAGGGGGCATAGGGGGTCTGGAGACCCTGAGCCCATGGGGACTTCCCTCCAGCACCCACCCCGAGGCTGGACTTCCAGCTGGGAAGGGACCCGGGCCATCTCTGCTCCGCGTGGGGCAGCCTTCCGAGATCCTTTAGGACCTCGTGGGAGGTGCTCCCGAGGGAACCGATGGGTAAAGGACAGCACGGGCCGGGACGGCTTGCTCTGCCAGCAGGGGAGTCGGCAACGCAGCTCAACCACAGTGGAGAGCGAGTCTGACGTGTCCAGGCGCGCCGTCCCTGCGCGGCCTTTCTGTGCGTCCCCCCAGTTCCGGGGTCTCCTCTCAGAAGACAGAGGAGGGGAGGAAGAGCGGGGAGGCCTGGCGAGCTCAGGGTTCGCACGGAGTTGGCCAGCCCTTTCCAAAGCGTGTGAGGGAAACAAGCCAGAGTTCTGCAGTGAGGACGTGAGAGCGCAGGAGGGCGGTGCTGTCCGGGGAAGTTCTTACCCGGAGCCCCCGGAGCCCTAGGCCGGACACAGGTGCAGGTGAACCAGAGTCCGGACTCCCCCTGGGCGGGAGGGCGGGGTCGGGAGGGGCCACCTCCCGAGGATGTCTTCCCGCGGGCAGCCCTGGTTGGGGCCTTACCCTGCCGCTCGCCACGGGGTGACACCGGCCACGCGCACAGATCGAGCTCAGTATTCCCGTCCCGGCGGCAAAGGGGACTTTATTCTGTGGTGTGACGTGCCTCGGATTCCTCTAAGGGCTCGTTTCACGGTAAAACACCGCAGACCCAAGACGGGGAGGCAAACCAGCCAACCCGATTTCCCCACCCCCGTGTCCACCTTTCTCTCACTCAGTGGCTGAGCCAGTGCGCTGAGTGCTGGTGAGGGACCCAGTGTCCTTCTCCCTCCTCACGAGGCAGGGGGACGCTGACACCAGCCCCACCGCTGGACACCGGCCTCCCTTTCCAACAGGCCAGTCTGAGTCCCGCGTGCCGGAGAGCGCCTCCCGCACTGCCATACTGTGTAGGCAAACCAGGACCGTCCTGGGGAGGAGGAGGAGGCAGGTCCCCCTCTGCCCCCGAAGCTGGCGGCCAGTGCAGGGGTTGTTGTTTCCAATTTAAATTCTCATTTCTTATTCTATTTTGAGATTCTCCCGGGGTTTCGGGAATGTCGAGACGTGCCAGTTGTGAAACGTGGAGTACAGATCGGTCACGCCGGCTGGAGGCAGGGGCGGGAGGATGGAAACCAGCCCCTCGGCAGGCCTGGCCTCCGGGACGTGGCCCTGATGCTGCAGGGTCTGCGGAGAGAGCACGACGGCTGGCCGGGAGGAGGCTCCGGGGCACTCCTGTCCTGATGAGGCAGGCAGCCTGCGGCTGAAAATCAAGCGTGTCTGTGTTGCCATCAAGCCACCAAACGCAGCCTAGCGCGGACAAGCGGGTCCATTCGGGAAGGCCAGCTGCCGAAGAGGTCCCCGACTCAGAAAGGCGGAGGCCCAGGGGTGCTGACAGATGAGGTGGCCAGGGAGCGAAAGACGGCCCCAAGATCTCACGGTACGCAGAGCCAGCCCCGGGACGCGGTGCCAGCCCAAGCTCGTGCGGTGGAGCGGCGGGCCTCAGTAGGAACGAATGGACCTCGTGTACCCTTACCTGGAAGGATTCTCACACATTTAGAGATGTTTTGCATGTTTCTCTACCCTCCTCCCCCCCGTGAGGCTCTGTAGTACATTTCTGGTTCTTCTCTAACGTCTTAGCTGTAGAAATGGCATTTCCGTCCCTAGGGACCCCCTGGCATTCCTCTGGCATTCGACCGATCGGGGTGGGGGTGGGTTATCGAATTAAAACCGACGGAGCACCATGGAAAAGGGCATTCGGTGTTTTCTTGGCTCAAAGACAAGCCGTGAAGTCTGCCTTGATGCTGCCGACAACGTTCCCGGTGTCCTGGGCCAGACCCTGAACGGAGAGAGGCGTCTCTCGGAGTCCCACCCAGGTTCTGCTGCCCCGAGGGCCGCTCAGGGCCGGCCTGACCTCGGGGTCCAGCTCACCGCCAGTCTCCCCCCATGCCCGGGGCCACAGCCCCGCCTCGCCACGGCCGGGGCTCCCCCAGAACGAGGAGTTGAGAGGGTCTCTCTTCCAACATTCCACATGCTGAGGCGACAACGAGTCAGGAAGCTACGAGGTTCGATTGCTTGAGGAGAAACTGCTGGAGGTTTTCAGACTGGAGTCCGGCGCGCTGTGTACGTAAAGTCACCAGCTTGTGTCTACTCGGAGTATGAATTTCCATCTTACTAGAGTTTCTTTTTTCTTGATAAAGTGTTAAATATTTAAAAGCTTAAAGTGGCCAGGAAATTCATAAGCTTATGTTCAAAAATAATTTCATTCCTTTCTAAAGTTAGAGGTGGGGAAAGTCCAGAGGATCAAAACACGTTGTTACAGCGAGGATTAATGTTGGATCGAGTCTCGGCGTTGGGTCCTTTCTAGTTCATTTTATTGATTCCTGACAAGCCCTTGCCTCCCACCAGAGCACGGGTCACAAAGGGGGTCCCAGAGGTGGGACGGCGTTCCCAGAACACTTCTCGCCACGCGGGGAAGGGGCTGGGCCTCGGAGCCTCCCGCCCCGTCGGGATGCATGGTGCCACTCTGGGAAGGTCAGCTGTGGCGCGGCGGGTAATTTCACGCTTTTACCGTTGGAAGAAGCATTCAGGAAACGGGCCTCAGGCATATCTAGTTCGTTGAAAAACTAAGAATGTCACATCTGTGGTTTGGCCACTTCCTTGGCACCGGCGACTTACTATAGCATCGTCATTTTTCTGTGGGGTCAGGATGCTAACGGGGGTGCTGAAAAGCTCGTGGAAATGCGTCAGAAAGAAGCATCTGCATTTGGTGCGGAGCAGCTCTCAACAGGAACAGCAAAAGCACAGTAGTTTCCATTTTACCGAAGGCACTGAAGGGCACTTGAAAAAGAATCATTAATAGACCCCAACGCCCAAGACTCAGGTGATGTACTAGTGTCCTGAGCAAATCTGGAAAGTGTGCTTCTGCGCACACGCTGGTCTCGGGGCCACCGCTCACCGCCGGGAGCTCTGGGCCACACTGCGCTGGGCCGGGCACTGGCGGGTGTAGACGCATGGACTTCACACGCAATGTTGCTCACGCTTTCTTCGCCATGTTTCTTAGAGCTTGCCACGTGTACGCACAGATGTGATTCCTTATGTGAATGAAATATAATTGACTTAACAATTGTCTCCTGTTGACAAATATTTAGGTTGTTTCTAATCCAATGGCCCCCAAACCCAACTGCTCATCTGAATGTGCAGTTCCCTGAGACGTGGGCATCTTCATACGTGTTTATCACCGGCCTGAGTATTTCATTGTCTGTGAATCACCTACTTATCTTGCCCCCCTTTTTTTTAATTTCACTCCTTGCAGGGTTCTGATCACTTCGTAGGTACTCTTTATATATTCTGGGTATTATTCCTTTGGTCGCTAAGTATTTTCTCCCACCTGTTCCTTGTCTTCTCCAAGCGTTTCAGAACGTTTCTTCTGTACCTTATTTTTCATAGAGATGTGATCTTCAGCTTGCCAACTCAAACAATAAAAAATCTTGTTTGGATTCTGACTGAAACAAATTTGTGTGATTTGGGAAGAACTGGAATATTTACGGTATTGAGATGTTGCTCCCGAAGAATGGTGTCTCAGTATTTATTCAAACGGTTTATGTTTTCCTTTAAGGCTCACACGTAGATTTCTGATCGATGGCCTCTGCCAAGTTAAGGAAACATTTTCTGTTAATTCAACTGCTCACTTATTTAGGAGAGAGTGTTGAATTTTTTTTTTTAATTTATCTGTTTATCTGAGAGAGAGAGAGAGCCCGCACGCATGCTTGGTGGGGAGGGGCAGAGGGAGAGGGAGCCGCAGGCAGACGCCACACTGAGCACAGAGCCTGGTTCTGGGCTTGATCTCGGGACCCTGAGATCACAGCCTGAGCTGAAACCAAAAGTTGGAAGCTCAACAGACTGTGCCACCCAGGTGCCCTGAGAGTGTTGAATATATTTTTTTTAATTTTATTTATTTATTTGACAGACAGAGATCACAGGTAGGCAGAGAGGCAGGCGGGGGCGGGGCGGGGAAGCAGGCTCCCCACTGAGCAGAAAGCCCGATGCGGGGCTCGATCCCAGAACCTTGGGATCATGACCTGAGCCGAAGGCAGAGGCCTAACCCACTGAGCCACCCAGGTGCCCCGAGTGTTGAATATTTTTAAATATTTTTCATATCCATTGAGAGAATATATGGTTTTTCTCCACTAAGGGAGTAAATTGTATCAGTAGATTTTCTCAGATTGGAATATCCTTACTTTCCAGGTATAAAACCTAATTGTTCGTGATATTTTACTTCTTTATGACACAGTTAGAAGCATTTTTAACGATTTTCACATTTAGGTTCACAAGCGAAATGAATCTGTGATTTTTTCCTTGTCCCGTCTCTATCTGGTTTTGGATGACGATTATAGTAGCTAGCTACAGTCGGGATGCGCGTCTCATTCTCTAGTTACTGGAGATACATAAGGTGGGGATTATTTATTCCTTGCAAGGTTGGTAAAACCCATACGTACCATCTACGCTTTTGTGTCTTGGTCCACTTGGGTAGCTGTGTGGCTTATGAACAGTAGAAACTCACTGCTCGCAGTTCCGAGAGCTGGAGGTGGGAGACCAGCGTCGGGCATGGCTGGGTGAGTCCTCTTCTGGCTTCCAGACGTCTCTCATCTCCTCACATGGAGGGAGGGGGAAAGCGTTCCGTGGCTCTCTCGGACGGACACCAACCCTCACGGGGCTCCACCTTGCACCCTGATCGCCTCCCGAGGCCCCACCTCTACATCCCATCACGGTGGAGGGTGGGGTTCCCCCGTGTGAATTCTGTGTCCCCGCAGCATCAGGGGCGCTCCTGAGAGCACAGCCCCCACCGTACGCCAGGGCCCTAGCAGCCTACTGACTGGCGCGCTTTCTCCTGCTCCTTCGACTCCAAGTAAAGCTGCACCTTTAGGAGGACCAGCCGGAGGGGTCATGAGATAATGGTCAGATTTCTTTGTTTTTCTAAACTTAAATTCGCCCGGCCCACATAGAGAATATCGTCCGTTCCAGACATGGTGTCGAGTGATTCATCAGCTGCGTACAGCACCCAGGTCCGCTCCCATCACGCGCTCTCCTGGCTACCCATCCCCCAGTCACCCATCCCCCGACCCACCTCCGGTTCCCCCGGCCCTCTGCTTCCCGGAGCCGAGCGTCTCTCGTGGCTGGTCTCCCTCTCTGGTTTCCTCCCGGTCAGCTTCCCCCCTTCCCCTACGATCCGCTGCGCTCCTGGAGCGCATCATGCAGAGTGAAAGAAGTCAGTCGGAGGAAGACAGTCATCATACGGCTTCACCAACACGTGGAACGTAAGAAATGGCCTAGACGCAGCTGTGCTCGCACGCTGGAGGCGACCGGTGGTGCCGAAATCACACGGTCAAACCCTCCCCGCTCACAACGTGGTCCACGGACCAGCCACACCAGCGTCGCCGCACACCCATCACAAACGCTGAGTCTCAGGCCCGCTCAGACCCACTGAGTCACCCACTGCATTTGAACAAAAGCCTCAACAACGGACGCTCGGGCACGTGACAGTCTGAGGAGCTCGGAGGGAGGAGCTTCCGCCATCAGATTACATGAGCCGTGAATATTCTCACTCTACTTTAAAAGTCAGAACTGGAAATTGCCAACGGAATTATAGGCATGGTTTACCTGAGAAAGATGTTGTAGGTAACCACGCAACGGACCTACTTTCAAAGAAAAGGCTCTGACCCCCATGGAAAGGTTGGTGAGTGAATATGTGTTTTTGATTAAAGTAAGATGTTTGAGGTCTGCAACGACGTTTTTGGATGAGCCCTAGCTTTGACATTCTTCACCAAACCACCGCCTGCAATCAAGAGGGATTCTACGATGATTTATGTTTTCCCAGGTGACCGTTATATTTCGTCTAGAGTCACAAGCATGTTGACATAGGGTGGCATCCAGTTATAATCTTTTTCAAACCTGCAGTGATGGACATTTCATTCTTCTGATGTTTTCATTTTTACTTGTGGATTGTTTTTGCTATTTCATTTTTGTTCTGTTTTGTTTGCTTATTCAGAATAGTCAGAGACCTCTTTAAATTATTTTTTCATTTTCAAAGCACTCTCTTTCTTTTTTTTTATCTTTCACTAATACTTAGTTTTGTTTTCATTATTTTCTTACTCTACTATCTTTGGGCTTTTTATTCTTACTCTGTCTCTCCTGTTTTCTAACACTGGCATTGAGAGTGACAAATTTTCCCGACAATTGTTTGATATGGTATCTCTCACAGACAATCATTCTGAAATCCATTAAACTTTTACATTTAGTTTTTATTTTCTTTTCATTTTAAAGGGTGTTTTTAAATCCCGAAAGAACCATTTTACCAAACTTTCAAAGCTAATTTTCATTTCAACCCATTCAGAGGATGTGGCCTATATACTTTCTGCATTTTGGAATTTATTACTATATTCTCTGTATTTTACTTTAGCAATAATTTTTGTGAATGTCCCATGTGTGTTTGAAGGAAAGTTGTGGTCTCTGTGGGCCTAAAAGAAATGTGTCTGAGTGCACAGACTTATATACGTATATAATCAAGCCGTTAATTGCACCGCTCCAATCTTCCCTGCCCTTTCTTATTTTGGTCCACCCCGGCATAAACAGGCTCACCCAGCCCTTCCAGGTACAGCAGTCCACACACCCTGAGCTTTTTCAGGGTAGCAATATGGCCAGGCCAGCATGATTAAATTTAGACCAGCACTGGTCAACAGAGGCTTTACTGATGTCTTTGCTTCTGCTCGGGATGTTGGTGTGAGAGCAGAGCTAGAGCCATGGCAGCCATCTTATGACCATTAGGCATCTTTATTCATTTTATCATTTGTTTGCTCACAACACTTTGAGTCGTCTTTATGGTGCTCTTGTATTTATTTCTATTTTGCTGGTGTGCCATTCTTTTTTAAAGAATCCCTCATAGTTGGTCCAGGGATGGGACATTTACTGCATCCCTGATACCCATACAATGTCTGTTTTTTGCCGCACTGTTTCACGCTGGCCTTGGGCCTGAGCCCCCCAGCCCTCCTGCCTTCACAGCAACTTTTGCAAGTATTTTGCCCCAATTTTGTTTTTCCATAGGATCGGATCCGTCTTTCCACATTCTGTCTTTACAAATTGTTCGAAAGCTCTTTTATGCTGGTGGCACTCTTGCTTTCCTGTGTCCCCAAGGACGCAATCTTTTCAAAATTTCTTTTGTTGTCATTTTGTGGGAATTAAGGCCGGAAAAGTAGATGTCATCATAATTCAACACCAAACCTTTAACGAGGATGTCACTAGTTCATTCTCTACAGATCTGTAGGGAAGCGCTGGTCTTCGAATGACTCTGTTTGGGCTCAGGCACATGCTGACTGCAGTTCTCTGTCCATCCTCCCCCGGGCTATGTGTCACATTCCGTGCGCTGCAGACTCCTCCTGTACCACTTACAGTGCCTGCTTCGGTCGCAGCAGACGGCCAGCCTGAGCAAAGGAGGGAGGCTCGAGCACGCGTCATGGCAGGCAGCAGAGCGCACCTGGCGTCAGAAGCTCGCGGGTGTGGATTTGACCGCAGCTCACTGTACTCCTGTCTTGGCTCTCAGGCAATGTTTTCCCGAAGCAGAACTCTGGTCTCACAGGGACGCCCAGGCAGCTCTGGTTCCCAGTGGAGAATGTGAGGGAAGCAAATGACAGAGCCACAGAGTCCCACACCCACGGCCCAAGACTCCGAGCGTCAGGACTCTGAAGAAGCCTCACTGAGAGCGTCCGGGGCTTGAGTCTGCCCTCCCGGTGTCGGCCAGAGCCTGCTCTGGAGCCTCTCCGAGGCTCGTGTCCTCCGGCAGTGAGGGGACCCCTTCACGGACCACCGCGAGCCCGTCACACACAGTGCTCAGAGCTCTGGCCACACTCACTGCCTGTCCTCGTGACCAGCCTCACAGGCCAAATGAAGCCCTAGAAGCTTCCGTGGTCAGCCCTCACAAGCCAACCACCTGAGCGCCCATGGGAACAACAGTCTGGAAAGCAGCCGTCTAGAGATACACGAAGTACAGGCAAACGCTTGGCGAACTACACAATGGTGTCTGCGTGTGTCCGTGTCTGCGTATGTCCCTGCTTACATGTTTCTTCTGTGTTTATGTGCTCGGGTACCTGTGTGTGTACATGGTGTGTGTGTACATGGTGTGTGTGTACATGGTGTGTGCGTACCCGGGTGTGTGTGTACACGGTGTGTGCGTACCCGGGTGTGTGTGTACACGGTGTGTGTGTACCCGGATGTGTGGAAGGGCATCTGCCTGAGCACATGAGCGCACGTGCGTGTGTGCATGTGTGTGTTTATGCGTGTTTGGGGAATGGTGCACGGACAGCAGAGAGCATCTCCTTCTGCAGCCCAACCTCAGCTGCATGAAGTGTCTCGGCTTTCAGCAATCTCTAACCCCCTGCATCAAGCACAGCTTTGCTGGTGCTCGCTCATCCAGTGTCCAGAGGGATGCCCCGGCAGCCCCTGCAGGGTTGGCGCTAGCATAGATACTGCATTAGCGGGACGGGCTGGAGTGTGCTTGTCTCTCAAGAGATGCTGCAATACAATCTCAAGACACTTCGATCTGACATACATGTACCACATTTGCATAAAGCCCGAGACAACCCCGGCATGTGGCCCACAGTGGGGGATGGGAGGCACGATTAACATTTCTTCTTAAATAAAAAATTTATTCCTAGAATATTTATGGATCGGTAAATCGCTTTAGCGTCTAGAGAAGAAACTGTCCTTTAGCCGTCTCCCACAATATCAGTGTCCTTCCGAGGCCACGATCAACCTTGTTTTCATCAATCTTCCATCAGTTTTTCAAGCTGGCATGAGTTATGGGCTATCCCCTCAGATCTCCTCTCTCCTGAAAGTACTGGAAGATTGAATTATGATCTGATATTCAGGGCTTTCTGTAATTGGACAAGCTGCCCTATGAACTTGGACAAAAATCCGACGATGGTGTTTATCATGTACTTAGTGGGACAGACTCGCTTTCCCAGGCAGACACATCAGTGCTCCTGGTGTAACCCGGAGCCCCGCACAAAGCAGGCAGGCTTAGTTGCGATGCTGCTGCCGCATCCGTATCTTTTTTTTTTTTTTTTAAGATTTTATTTATTTATTCATCAGAGAGAGTGAGCACAGGCAGACAGAGAGGCAGGCAGAGGCAGAGGGAGAAGCAGGCTCCCCGCCGAGCAAGGAGCCCGATGTGGGACTCGATCCCAGGACGCTGGGACCATGACCTGAGCCGAAGGCAGCCGCTTAACCAACTGAGCCACCCAGGCGTCCCGACCGCATCCGTATCTTAATGAAACTGTGTGACCGGTATGTGGACCTCTATGCCCACAGAAGATTCCGGCTTGTCATTCGGGGCTATTACAACGAGGTGCCTCACGCTGGCTGGTTTCTTTCCCCCCCGTTCCGGAGGCTGCAGTCCAGGGTCAGAGGGGAAGCAGGCACCCTCCTAGAGGGCACAGTCCCATCATGGGTCCCTACCCCCCATGGCCTCATCTCACCTGATTGCCTCCCAAGGCCCCCCCACCCCGCCTCGACCGTCGCTCTGTGGAGGTAGGGTCGACACATGAAATCCGGGGACGCAAACTTTCAGCCCATGAGAGGCTCCAAGCCAGTGGTGGTGTCTGGTCCGGGAGACAGACGCAGACCTCCCTCGAGCCCCCTCTGCAGGCATGGCTGTAAGGCAGGGCACTAATCAGCTTTCCCCAAGCAAGCTAGCTCGGCCGGGGGCCAGGGAGCTGCTGCCCACCCCCGCCCCCCATGGCCGCACCCAGAGCATGCGGGGTTCTCGGGAGGCCCCGGCCATGGCTCCAGGGAGTGCCGCGCAGGCCGTCTGCAGAGGCAGGACCCACGGCACTCTGCCCGTGAGCCCGCGAGGCACCTGTGCCCATGCAGCCACGACAACCAAACGCTTCTCTGCATGCCAGCCACCGCGGTGAGGGAGCCCCCGGGCCCACGGGCGGGCACCTCGGCAGTGCGGGGCTCGGCCTCTTGGCCTCTGCCCCCAGGGGGCGGGGGGACACGAGGAGCTGCGTGCAGACTGGGGGGCATGCTGGAAGCTGCGCAGAGGGGCCACCCAGCAGCAGACCAGCCGTTCCCACGTACGTACCGCTGTGACGTCGGGAGGCAGCGCTCCGTCCGGGGAGCCTGCGCCCAGGGCATGTGCGGCCACCGAGAGCCCCCTGTGGCTACGTGCACCCGAACGGACGAGCTCCACGTGCACACCGAGAGCCCGCGCGGCACCAGCATCTCCACCTGCACACCTGGAGCCCGCGCGGCACCAGCGTCTCCACCTGCACACCCAGAGCCCGCGTGGCATGAGTGTCTCCACCTGCACGCCCGGAGCCCGCGCGGCACGAAAGGAGGCCCGACCATCTCCGCAGGGGCAGGCGGGGCTAAGTAGCAGCTGTCTCACTGACATCAGCAAGGACAGGACCAGTGACAGGCTGGAGGAAATGGGTGTATTCCCGCAGAGAAAGGAGTGCTAACCCGGGACGCAACACACAGGAGCCCCGAGGACAGGCCCCCAGTAGATAAGCGGGTCACCAGAGAACCCTGAGAGTCCTCTTGGCAGAGGGGCCTGAGTCCCCGGCCTCAGAGGCAGACGGCAGGACGCAGGTAGTAGTCACAGCGTGGAGACCGGGGACTCGTCCTTCAGTAGGGACAGAGTCCGCTTTGGGAAGACGGAAAGTTCTGGGGGCGGACAGTGGTGCTGGCGGCGTAGCAGTGGGAAAGCACTTAAGGCCCCTAAACTCCACACTTAAAATGGCTCAAGTGGTCGATTTTAAGTTATGTGTCTTTTGCCACAAGAAAAAATTTTTAAATCAATTTCACCTGTTCCTTTATTTATTCGAATATTTTTTCTACGAGAATATTTCTACATTTAAGTTCATTTGAGATGTTGTAGGTTTTCCGGAAGCACATTTGCAGCGACTGATCTGGCCGCCTGGGTCATTGGGACGGCTCGGGCCGGAGGGCACTCAGTGGCCAGTCACAGTGACCACTCCGGCGTCCTGAAACTTGAGCACAGGGCACCGTCGTAGCCACGCCCCGAGGGCCACCGGCCGGACAGGGGAGGCCCGCGTGTGTGCGCTCGTGCACGAGCATGTGTCGAATGTGCACAGGCGGATCGCAGTTCATGAAACAGAGCCCCAACGGCAGAGGCCACCTGTCATTTGAGAGGCGAGACCCGCCTCCGGCCCCAGGCCCCATGTTTATTGGCCTGGGACCTCGAACAGAGGCCCTCAGATGGGACAGAATGCTCTATGCGATGGACTCTATTTTAGGGTAATTTTAAAGCTATTCCTATCCTCTTTAAAGCAAGCTCTGTATTCTCATCACAGGGAGACGTGTTACTACCCCTTCTGTATTACGCTCTCTCTCTCTTTCAGGTGAGACAGTTCCGGAAGCCCTCGTTTCACCGTCGTAAGATGTCTGCGCGGCACAAGATAAAATCCTTATACTTGAGTCCGTACTAACTAAAGTAAGCAATACAACAATATAAGTCCATCGGGGAGAAGAGACAGGTCACCTGACGGAAGATGTCTACTAATGAATACAGGAAGAATGAGGACAAAACAGAATTATTATCAAACACCAAAGCAATCACCGTTGCAGGCAAGATCTGCCAAACGTTTGTGGAGAATGAGGGTATTTGCAGGGTCTCAAAGGATCTCCCCCAAGATCTTGATTAATTTCAAAGGCAAAAAGAGTAATTGTACTGTTTCTTATTTATTTTTACCTTAAAATTTCTGATATTTCTTATAAATATTTGTTTACCTTATAACAATTTATAATACCCCCCTTTTTTTTTCTGGGAAATCCAGCAACACTGCCTTAGTCAAATGCTCAAGGTTAGCACCACCAGTAATCACACGTACTGACGTCCTATGCCCCAGCCTCGTGGCCCGTGTCGCCACGTGTCGCCTCCGGATCTCATCATCACAGCGGGCAGACCCAGACTCTGGGACATTCTACAAACTCCCAGACCAAGGCTCCTCCTAGTGCCAAGTTCCAAGGGACAAGGAAATATGGAGGAATTCTCACAGCTTCCAGGGAATTAAGGAGGAAAAGCAAAATGCCACGTGGGGAAGTGGGGAGACCTGAGGGGAAGTTCATGGTGCCAGTGTTCTTTCTTACTCTGGACAGATGCTCCATGCTCTGTGAGATGCTGCCATTGGGGGGAACTGTGAAGGTCATCCAGTGACCCTCATCTACTTTTGCAACATTTCTGCAAGTCTCAAATTACATCAAAATTTAAAAGTTGAGTTTATTCCTAGGTACCTGGTTTGGGGTGCAATTGTAAATGGGATCAATTCCTTAATTTCTCTTTCTTCTGTCTCATCGTGAGTATCTAGAAATGCAATGGATTTCTGTGTGTTGATTTTTACACCCAGCCACTTTGCTGAATTCCTGCATGAGAACGGGAACCCTTCCCCACTGTGGGTGGGGATGCGAGCTGGTGCAGCCACTCTGGAAAACAGCATGGAGGTTCCTCAGAAAGTTGAAAATAGAGCTACCCTATGACCCAGCAATTGCACTATTGGGTATTTACCCTAAAGATACAAATGTAGTGGATCCGAAAGGGCACGTGCACCCGAATGTTTATAGCAGCAATGTCCACAATAGCCAAACTATGGAAAGAGCCTAGATGTCCATCACCAGATGAATGGATAAAGAAGATGTGGTATATATACACAATGGAATACTATGCAGCCATCAAAAGATGAAATCTTGCCATTTGCAACGATGTGGATGGAACTATGCTAAGTGAAATAAGTGAAATAAGTCAATCAGAGAAAGACAAGTATCATATGATCTCCCCGATATGAGGAATTTGAGAAACGAGACAGACGATCACAGGGGAAGGGAGGGGAAAAGTGAAACAAGATGAAGCCAGAGACGGAGACAAACCACAGGAGACTCTCAACCATGGGAAACAAACTGAAGGCTGCTGGAGGGGAGGGGCTGGGGGCTGGGGTGGTCGGGCGAGGGGCATGAAGGAGGACCCGCCATGCGGGAGCACTGAGTGTTCCATGAGACTGATGAGTCACTGAACTCTACCTCTAAACCTAATGACACACCATATGTTAATTAATTGAATTTAAGTAAATTACAAAGGACATAAGCAATTTTAGTTTAACAAATATCCTCCAACGGCTTAGTGGGTTTAGAACTCCCATCCCCACCAGGTGCGGATGGAGACCCTGTGTGTCAAACCCTCCCATGCCTCATTCATTCAGCAGGTGTCACAGCAAGGCCAATATGACCCACTCTATTAAATCCTTTCTTTTGTTATATGCTAAGTTCCCATACATATATATAGAGAGAGAGACATATATATTTATATATCTATAGGGATATATATATTTGGGTCTATTTCTGGTCTACCGATTTGTTTCATTTTCCCCCAGCTCTTCTACTCTGTTTTGGTCTCAGTGGCTTTCCACAAAGCTCTGTGTGTAGGGAGAGCAAGCCGTCCTTCTTCCTGAAGCTTTCCAGGCAAGTGTTGCCCATCCATTTTTCTTTAGGAACTTTAAAATAACCTCTGCTAATTCAAATGAAATTCATTGGGATTATATCTGGAACTGCATCACCTCTATAAAATAAATACATAAACTGCATTTATGTTTGCAATAGATTGCAAACCTATAAATTATGTATATGCACAGAATCTAGCTTTGTATTAAAATATAGAGATACACACACACACATATTTGTTAAGATTTGTACTTTTAAGATTTAGACACTCCTCTCCAGAAACATGTGCCGAATGTTTCCCTTTATCTGAGAACGAATTTACATTTTACAAAAAGATTTTGTAGTTTTCTACAGGTGTGCCTTGAACTCTTTTTTTTTTTAAATAAAATTCATTTTTTCCCAAGGATTTTATGTTTTGGGCAATGATTTATCTCACTCCCAGGAGAAAACCAGTCACTACTTAAAAAGACAAGATTTTGTTGATCTTTGTAAGTTAATTTTGCTTCCAGCCACCTCTTTAAATATTCTATCATTTAGCAAAAGCCCTCAGGTTTTCTGAATATATAATCTCATCATCTGTAATTAAAGGTTCAAATTTCCCGTGGGTATTTTTTTTTTACATTTATTTCACTAGACAGAAGCTCCATGAGGGCAGGAATTTGTGTTTTTGCGTTTCTATGACGCCCCAAGCTTGGCGCCCGGTGAACGCTGGAGAAGTGTTACTCCCGGGACGGAGGGCGGAGCGAGGAACGGCGGAAACGGGGGCTGAGCGCTTCGCGGCTACACGTGCCTGCTGTTGGGTCGGAAAGTTGTCTTATCGGGGTCCTTTATCATTGAGCCATCTCCGGTGCGGGACCTTGCGGCTTCTCACCTGGATGAGAGCCCCATGCATGACACCTCTGTCTGGGCTGATCCCTCTCCGCGCACGGGCCTCTGGCCCCAGACTCCGAGCCCGCCGCTGGGAGCCCTGGTGTGTGCGGGCGCCGCGCGGCCCGACTCCGCAGCGGGCCCGGGGCCGGCGCACCCGTCGGTCCGCACGCGTTCGCCGCCCCGCGCGCTCCGCGCTCCCGCCGCCGCCGACCGCCTTGGCTGGGGTCGGTGTCGCTGCGCCAGGGGGACCCCGCCCTCAGTCTCGGTCCACGGGTCATGCCCTCGCGTGAGCCTTCGTTCTGCCCACCAGCCTTGCTTTCAGACGGTGACTTTGTTGTTTCAAAAGACAAAAATCCGTCTCGAGGTGCCAGCGAGTTTCTCCTCTTGAGCACAGTCAAAACGAACTGTGGTCCGCTCTGGGGGCGCTTTCGAAGGAAGCATTTTAGAACCGGACGTTCCCCGAATTACCCTCCGGCGCGGCGGCTCCGCGGGCGGCGCCCCCCGGAGAACCGGGACGTGAGCCCCGCGCGCGACGGCGCGTCCGCAGCGGCCCCGAGGCGAGGCGCCCGGGCCCCACCGTCGGATGAGCGGACAAACGACACGGGGCCCAGCCCGGCGGGGTGTCCCTCGGCCCTGAAAGGGGAGGCCGCGCTGCTCAGCCGCCCCCAGGAGCCACGAGGACGCTCTCCTAGACGAAGTAAGCCGGAAACAGAAATACTTGACGGCCCCACCCTGTGCGCCACGGGAGTGGTCAGGTCCCCAGAGACGACCCCACCCTGTGCGCCACCGGAGTGGTCAGGTCCCCAGAGACGAGGGTGGACGGAGCCGCCGGAGTGCTGCGCCGGGTCGGCGCTCGGTGTTCAGCGGCTCGGCGGGGAAGACGGAGAAGTTCGCCGCTGCACGACAGTGAGGCCCTACTTAAGGTCACTGAGCTGCACACTTAAGATGAGTAAAATGGTGAATTTTATGTTCTATAAATTTTATGACGAAAACCCCCCCATGTACCGTTCGTCGCGGCGGCGGCTGTCTTGCCCCTCCTTACGGCAGCGAGCGGTCAGCACTCTCTGTGGGAAGGCAGGACCGCCAGAGCGCAGCTTCCGGAGGCAGACGGACAGACGGACACACGGACGGGATCCCCACTCCGGCCCCACTGTTGCGCAGCTGTGTGACCTACGGGAAACACGCCTGTCCTCACGGCATCTCTGACCAGCAAATGGGCGGGTTTCCCACACCAAGAAACCCCCAGTTTCCCATGGACACCAGCTGGGTATCCTACGAGTTCATCGGGTTCTGACGCTGACGGCCCAGAGTGAATGCGGACCCCACAGGCGAACGGCTCGGAGCCTCCGGGCCGCCCCTGCTCCAGACGCCCCTTGGCGGCCGCGAGTCCCCGGCTCGCCCACGCTCCCGTCCAACTTGGCTACCAACGGGGGCTGCCGTCACTTGCTCCTCAGGTTAACAATTTGCCATAATAGCGGACAGGACTCAGGGAAACTCTCGTGTTTACCAATTTATTGTAAATAATACTGGGAAGAAGACAGAAGACCGGCCAGATAGAGGTGCACGGGGAAGGTCTGTAGCGTCCTCAGCGCAGGAACCTCTGTTTCCCTTGGAGCTGGGGCCTCGCCTCCTGGCAAGAGGACGCGTTCTCCAGCCCGGAAGCTCCCGGAACCCCGCAGTTCAGAGACTCCTACGGAGCTTTATCCCGTGGTCATGATACAGCATTAATTCAATCTCCAGCGTCCGCTCCCCAGAGCTTGGGGTAGGACTGACAATTCCCAGCTTCTAATGGTGACTTGGTCATTCTGGTGACCACACCCCATCCTGAGACTCTCCAGGACCCCACCAAGAATCGCCTTGTTAGAACAAAACAGACTTATCGCCCATGAGATTTCAAGGGATTTAGGAACTCTGTGTCAGGAACTAGGGGCAGAAACCAGATCTATATTTCAAAGTGCGTCTCAGAACGCAGGAAAGTTACTTCACCCTCTGAATCTTAGGACTGTTAGTGGGATTTATAAACCCAGGTTCATGGGGAGACCCTAGCCCTCCGCCTACCACATGACAGTCTGGTAAGAAATGCCCATCATTGGGGCGCCTGGGTGGCTCAGTGGGTTAAAGCCTCTGCCCCCGGCTCAGGTCATGATCCCAGAGTTCTCGGATCGAGCCCCGCATCGGGCTCTCTGCTCAGTGGGGAGCCTGCTTCCTCCTCTCTCTCTGCCTGCCTCTCTGCCTGCTTGTGATCTCTGTCTGTCAAATACATAAATCTTTAAAAAAAAAAAAAAGAAAGAAAGAAATGCCCATCATTGCAGCCACAGAGACACATTCGATAACCACCGGCACCTGAAGTCTTTGGGCGATTACTGCCACTTAATTCTCTGGATAGGAAAAAGTCACTCTTCTGATTGTCCTATACTTAATTTTCTTTAGAATTTTGGATGCAGTGTCCAAAAAAGTCTTGGAGGAGCCACATTTCTCTGCTTCATGACGCACTATGAAGCTACTGCCACCGAGAGATCGAGGTACTAGCAGAGGACAGACGTGTAGGTTAATGAAATTGAACTGAGTCTAGAAACACATCTGTACATTTACGGACCGATTCGTTATTGACATGGGTGCCCAGATGGCTCCGTGCCGTGGAAAGAATGTTCTCTTCCACAGACGGTGCTGGGACCACCGGATATCCACAGGCAAAAGAATGAAGTTGGACCCCCACCTCATGTCACATACAAAAGTCAACTCAAAATGGATCAGATCACGGATATAAATGTGACATCTAAAACCATACAGCTCTCCAGAGACATATAGGAGTAAAATCTTTGGGACTTTGGGTTACACAACGGTTTGTTAAATACCAAAAGCACAAGCGACAAAAGAAAACATAAAAAAAAATTGAACTTCATCCAATTAAACTTTCCCGTTGTGCAAACAAGACTGTTAAGAAAGTGAAAAGATGACCCACAGAATGGGACATGACTTTTATCCAGAATATATAAAGAACTCTTACAATTCAACAATAAAAAACAACTAATGTGATTGAAAAATTAGAAAAAGATTTAATTATACACTTTCTAAAGAAAATGTACGAACAGCCAGTAAGCACACAAGAGGTCCCCAGTGTCCTCGTCGTTAGGAGAGTGCCCATCAAAGCCACACGCGAGGGCGGCCGGGGTCCACACCATCGCAGGGTCCATAAGGACGAAGAGCAGCCGGAATCTGCGTGTATTTATTGCTCAAAAGAAAGCGAGGTGGTGCAGCCCCTTTTTAAAATGACTCGTCAGTTCCTCAAACTGTCAAACACGGGGCTGCCATAGGACCCGGCGATCCACTCCTCCAAATCTACTCGAGAAACGAGACGCACACAAACGCCGTTTGCGGCGGTGGGATCCGTGACCCGTTCAGCCCTGCACTGGCGGGGGACGGAGCAAATGAAGCGGGACGTACCTGCTCGGCGGGCTCTTACGTGGGCACGACCTGTACTCCCTCGGCCGTGAGAAGGAACGAAGTACAGAGGAGACAAAACGTGGATGGCCTTGGGGCTCCTGGCGCCAAGCGGAACTGGCCGAGCGCGAATGACTATCGGAGGTTCCGCGGCCACGACAGTCTGGAGCAGGCCCTCCTAGAGAGGCAGAAACCACATTCGCGGTCGCCTGGGGCTCGGTGGGAGGGACGGGCAATGTCCGCTGGTGGGAAGGATACGGGGTTTCCTTTCGTGAGGGGCGAGAACGGGTAAGGTCGCGCGGCCCCGCGAGCCCGCGAACACACCAGAAGCGACGAGCTGCGCTTTCAGTGGGTAACTTGTGTGGTGTCATAGGGTAGCTCAGTACAAATGTTACAAATGACAGAGCGAATAATAAGCGAAACCAAATCAAACAAGATCGAGCTTTGAGAAGCTAATTCTTCAGAAAGTTTCAAGTTTCCGGCTGTCTTAGGATGTCTCCCCCGCCCCCGGCCCGGGGAAGGAAGGGCCTCGCCGGCCGCCTCTTGTGCTTTCCCTTTCCGGGAACACGTGCTCAGGCCGGGGCGCGTCTTCTGGCCCCTGCGCGACTTATTCTCTATTTGTGCTCTTTACCCGTTTTCTTTTCTCTCGTGTCTCTCCTGAGCGCTCTTGCAGCCATGTCCTGAGTACAGCCAAGGAGCCCGTACGGAGTGGGGTTTCTGGGTTCCAGTTTGTGACCTCTGGCTGCACGACCCTAACATGAGTCTTGTTAGAAATGTGTGGAAAATGAGCTAAAACCAGCCCTTAGAACGAGGATCAGCAGGGCATCTCCCATGACGGAAAAACAAAAATGCAGACTTCAGAACACGGATCTTAGCAACACTGATTTGGTTCAAGGCTCAAAGGCCTTCCAGGTTCCTGCTCGCCTGGGGATTAATTCTCTTCCTACGTGAATGGTGGATGAGTGAGTCGTTTACGTTTGGCTCCGACAGTCTTGCTCACTGGCCATAACTCTGCCGTCCTGAAGCGGCGTATCACGTTGCTGTTTGCTCCCGTGTTGTTAGTGCACGACTCTGGCCCCTTCCAGCACTTTCCCAGCCGGATCTCTTGCTGCTCTCAGTTAACTGTCAGCAGATTCCAGCTTCCGCCCCCTGTCCCCGCCACCAAAGCATAACCCTTTTACTTACTTTTTTTTAAATTTTAAAATTACCTAGCCCTGGAAGAATCACCCAGAGTTCAGAGTGAAATACCAGTATGTCAACCATGGTTTTAAATTTTCATTTCTGAAATTTTCTAGATTCTAAATTTCTCACGAACGCGGACTGTTTCCACGATGACACAGTTACGAAAACAGCACTAGCGACATGGCTCCCTGGTCTGCTTTGATTCAGATCCCGGTGCCGAGTAACTCTTCAGAGCTGGCCTGTGCACGGTGCCGCTGCGGTTTCGGGAGCCGAGTTTACTCCGGGCTGCTGGAGTGCTGTCAGGAGTGAAGCAGAGCTGAGCAGACAGGAGGGCAGGTGACCCGGCAGGACCCTCGGGAGACCAGAAGCGGCAGGTGCCGGAGGGAGCCCCGCTCCACAGTGTGTCGCACGGCCACTCAGACACAGGCACGCGCACGGAGCTCAGCGGACTGACCGTTTTGAGAAGTTGGTTGGATCTGTGCACGCCGATGTGTAGGGAAGGAAAATGAGAAAACACGCACAAAGTGTGTCTGAAACAATTCGATGTCCTTATCAAGGCGACACTGAGCCTCTGACCGGAGCCATAGTGTAGCTATCTCGAAAGTGGCTCTCAGACTAGAACTGGTCTTTCTCCTGCTGCCCGCGGTCCTGGGCTGAGCTGATGACCGTGGTTTCCATCACTCTCCCACCTGGGAATTCCTCTGCTGACCCTGTCCATGCCCACCCTTCTGTGCTCTCCTCTGCAGCCGAGGGGGTGGACGTCCGCAGACGGTGCGCCCTGGACACCCCCATGCCCCCACCGTCCTCTCCCTCCTGCTCCTGCCAGCCTCCTGGTGAGCTGCCGCTGGAAGCCTGGAAGGAAAGGCGGAGGAGAAAGGCCCTTTGCTCTCCGCGAGGGTCCTAAATCCAATGGGACTGGTGTCCTGACAGGAAGAGGGAGATCTGGATGCAGAAACGCATGGGCGATGCTGCGTCGCTGCACAGAGCCGGCCACCAGAGGAACACCAAGGGGCCCCGAGGATGGACTGCTCTGGGGCCCTGAGCAGTCGTGGCCTCCGGTCAGCAGGGCAGTGGTGGCAACTGGGTCGTGGGGAACCCCCTCCCTAGCAGTCGAAACTGAAGTCTGAACAGGGAAGCAGTTGCCCAGCACCCCCAGAGGGAAGAGCCCCTCCGCCACGGCATGGCACCCAGCAGTCCCTCCTGGCTCAGAAGCCCGGGGCACGGCCAAGAGGCTGGCGTATGCGTCCTGCCACTTGGTCACTCAGCCACCGGTGAAGCACCTGTTAGCGGCTGTTTCGCTAGATGTTTCGGCCGCACAGGCGCTTTGTCTCCTCTCGTGGATTAGAGCAGCTCCCATGCCAGTCCCTAGGATCGAACCGACTGGTAGGCAGGGACCAATGCTGCTCACCAAATGTCCCCAGCTGTCCACCTCGAGCATAGGCAGGATGGCACATCCTGACGCCCCCGATGGGTGGGCCATGGGACTGCCTCTGGCCACTGGGCGGCAGGCGCAGCGGTGTGTCTCCCTCGAGCCCAGAGCACAGGTTGCCGGAGCGGTCTTCCTCCTCCGGGCCCTCCTTCCCTCCGCTTGGCGACGGCCACCCTGGAGACAGTAACCATCCCATCAGCCCAGGTGACTGAGGGACTGCCCCAAGGAACAAAGCCCGCGCCCCGTCAGCCCATGGTGGACACACAGTGCGAGCAAGAGAAGAAGTCTACGGACTGAAGGGGCTCTTGTCACGGCAGTGTGACCCGCGTATCCCGAGTGGCCCAACAGGAGAGAACCAGTATCCGCTTTTCGGCTGCTTCCGGTCCCACAAAGGAAACGCACGTGCAAGTAGAGGGGGTCACAGACGTGCAGTCCGTGGTGCAGGAGTCTGGGCGCATTGCAGACAGCATTGCAGGATCCATCAGGAAACTTCTAGAGGGAAGTCCCTCTCAGTGGAGCCGACGAGGCAGACAGGAACCAGCACCTAGAGCACCGAGAACATAGGATCATGGACACCAGAAGGCCAGGCGCTGCGGTGCTGGCCGGGAGGGGCGGGGCGGCGGCTGGGAAGTCTCCTGGAGACCGGCATTTGAACGGGGTCCCAGCCGGCTAGCCAAGAAGCAGGACAAAGGGGGAGGCACGGTGCCCTGCACTGAAACAGCTCCACTGTGCTGCCAGGCTCCCGTCGCACAGGAAGTGCTTGCCACGGGCCTGGGGCTGAAGGCGCGACTGAGGGACCAGCGGGGTCGCAGATGCGAGCGCGAGAGAAAGGGGTGCGGCCCGGGAAGGCCGGGGCTGCTCGGGGCTGCGCAGCTCCGCGTCCAGGCTGCCCTCCGGGGTGCTCTGCAGGCCACCCCGCGATCAGGAGCGAGGCCCCTTTTTGAATTGGCCTCCAGAGAAACAGAAGCGACGGGAGATACAGGCTATAAATGCGGACGTGCGTGAGACGTGGGTGAGACAGAGGGACAGAGGGATGAAGAGCCTCACGTCAAGGAACGGGCCGCCACGTGAGGGAGGCTGGCGAGCCTGACGTCTGAGGGTGCGCCGGGGGCTCGGCAGCAGATGACACTGTGGTCCCGGGACAGAATTTCTTCTCCAGGAAACCTCAGTGTCTTTGCTCTGGACCCTTCGGTGGGCTGAGTGAGTGCCACCGTCGCTGTCAAGAGTAGTGCCCTTTCCTCCGGGGCCGCGGAGGGCAGAGGCGAACCTCGTCTGCTCAGGACGTCCCTGCAGCACCCGGGTCGGCGTGCGGTTCAGTAGCTGGGACTGCAGCCGAGACGACATGGCAGACTCCCCGTCACGGCCTCCGGACCACCGCTCCCGCCTCCTCCCTCAAACCCCAGCTCCTTCCCTCCTGAAGCCCCTCTTCCTCCCGTCCTCGCCGTCCACACATGACCGACTCCCCTCCCCCGTTTGTGGAAAGACTTCGCTCCCAGCCCTCCCCACTCCCTCTCCATCCCGGCTCCTGTCAGTATCCTTGGATGGGCCGCAGCGGTGCCAGCGGAGTCAACTGTCCAGTCCTTCGTCCCCTGTGACCTGGCTCTGTCCCCACCATGAGGGAGACTGTGGAATCAGCCTCACCCTCCTGCTCCTGGCCCTACCGCTGGACACTTTGGAAGCAAAGATTCTGAGGCTAAAGCAACAATAATCCCGAAAGCAATGACTTCCCTAAAGGGAAACTCTTGAGATACGCCTGAGCTCAGGCCATTATGAAATGGTATCTGAGCAAAATAATTATCTCTAGAAAATGAAGTGATTTTCAGATAAACATTTAGAGGGCTGAGATATAAGTCTGTAGGTAAGATATCGTCTCGTTTAATGGAAACTAACTTACCCAGGATTAATACACACAGATCTGTATCTATATCTACATATACCCCCTCCTCCATCCATCCATCCATCCGTCCATTAATATCCATCCTTCTATCCATTTATCCTTATCCCTCCATGCACTCCCCCATGCCTCTGGTCATCCATCCATCCACCCATCCATGCATGCATCCATTAATATCCATCCTTCTGTCCGTCTGTCATTATCCCTCCGTGCACTCCCCCATGCCTCTGGTCACGCATCCATCCATCTCCATCCGTCCATCCATGCATTCGTCCATCCGTCCATCCATCTACGCATGCACTCATCCATACCTCCTCCTATCCGTCCGTCCATCGTCACCCACCTTTCTGTCCATCCGTCCATCCATCCATGCACTCACCCATTCCCTATCCATCCATCTACCCGTCCTCTGTCCATCCACCTGTCTGTGCACAACCATGTCCTTCTGCTCCAGTGTCGTCTTCCTTGCTCGCCAATAAGAACAAGGTCTCGATGTTCTACTTTGTTTACAGAGCAGAGAAACCGGAATTGTCTTCCACTCAGCGGCACGAAGGAAAACCCCCCGTCGCACCAAGCTACCCTCTGACTTAGAAGGGCTAGAGGCATCGGATGGCCCAGCATCGTTCCCTTTGGGGCAGCCTCGTTCCGACCCACTCAAAGGAAGATGGGGCCCAAGGCCGTTTCCCGAAGACGCACGGCAGCCCCGCAGCTCCGGCCACCCCCGGCTCTCACCACCGGCCCTGCTTCTCAGAGCAGCCAGGCGGGCCGATGCTTGGTGCCGTGTCCCCCGGCCCACAGCAAAGTGCAGCATGGCCAAGCTCTGGCAGCGGCAGCCAGCTTGTGGGCTCAGGCGGTCAGCGGGGTGGTTACGGGGGCCCGTCAGGCCAGGGCAAGGCCCAAGGACTTCCTCTGAGACCTAGGAGCAGCCGGTTTTGTATTTTATTTTCCCCGTAACTCTTTATCGCTATAAAATTTCAGACAGACAGGAAAGTTGGAAACACAGCAAGTGTCTGACGACCACTTGCGGCAGACTCAGCGGCTGCCTGCATTTCCCGTGCTTCCTTGCGTGGCACTGGGGCGCGCTGTGTCCGCCTGTTCCGAGTCGTCCGGAAGCAGCAGACTCAGGACCTTCTCCCAGGGTTACCCCATGGAACAAAACAGACGCTAACCCCTCCTAGCGTGCTAGGCCCAAACCAGGTCCAAATGTCCCCAGCTGTCCCCAGAATGTCCTTCAGAGTTGGTGGAGAGGGCTCCCAGGTCACCGCCTCAGCTGCCCATGGCAGGCCGGGTCCCTGCGTCCCCTCGAACCCGGAGCCACGCTGTTCTCCCGCCGCACTGGCTTCCTGAAGGGTCCAGGCCCTTGGGAGGCTGAAGAATGCCCACGTCTGTCCCACAGGCTGGGCCCGTCTCACTGTTCGCTTTGGCACCGTTTGGTTTGTTTCCTTCTCCCCTGCGTTCCTATAAACGGAGAGGTAACCTGGTGCCCCCGCGACATTCAGGTCACACGTTTCTGTCGAGACCATTTCACAGACTGGCTTCGTGTCTCACGAAGCTGGTGCAGCTCTCGGGGTGCTAGCCGGACCGCAGGGACAAGGTGGGGCCCCAGGGCCCTTGCCCCAGAGCAGGCCACGCCCTCGCACGTGACGACAAGGCTGGTTGCGATTCTGGACCCCGGGTGCCCGTGGGTCCACGTCCCTCTCATGAGCGACCTGAGCACTGATGGTCAGCTCTGCATCGAGGACGACGAGTGTCCTGTCACGTGGCAGGCCGGGGACACGGGCAGCAAGGGGGCCGGGGTGGCAGCCCCCAGGGTCTTCCACCTGACGTGGCACGCTGGCCGGAACCAGGGTGGGGCTGGGTCAGAGAGAGGAGGGACAGCACAAAGGCAGAAATGACAGGATCTGGACGGGTTTTGTGGAAAGGAGGAGTCGAGGTTTGGGCGGGGGCGAGCTGACGGGTGGCGCAGGCCTCTCCCTGCCGAGCTGGAGCACACAGGAGGGAAGCAGGAGGGCTCCCCCATCGGGGGATCCATGGGGCATGTGTGGGCGGCCGTGCACCGGGGGTGGGGCCAGGGGCTCCGGGACTCAGCTGTGGGCTAGGATCGGCAGAGCCAGGAACGGGGAGACGGCTCCAGAAGGCCCCCGGGGAGCCCGCAGGGGAGCGGGAAGATCTCCAGACACACTCCTTTCAGGGCCTGGGAGGGGGACACCCGAGACAGGGTGAGACGTCAGAGGAAGGGAGAGAAAAGAGCCCGTCAGGTCCCCACGGCGCCGAGACCAAGTACTTCTGAGGCCGCTTCTTGGTGCTGTGTGATAGGTCTGGAGACAGAGCAAGTGGAGACGTTTTCGGACAAAAAGCGGATTTTTTTTTATTCTTTCATGTATGTTTTTATTCTTCATTTTCTTCTTCCAAATTGCGATGTAATTGACGTGCGTCGTCGTATGGGTTCTGGGGTCACAGCGCCCTGTTTCACTCACACAGACCGCGCAGTGGTCGTCCCGGGAGGGGTGGGGAATGGCCACCACCCACAGACACAGCAAAAAGGCCAAAACAAAAAAAGGGGAGAGTCTCCCTTGGTCACGACGACACTCAGGATCTACTCTCCCGCAGCGACTTTCCCGGCGTCCCGCGGCCGTGCGAGCTGTTGTCACATCCCGTCCGCCACCTCCTCGCTCGTTCCCCTCACAACGGCAGGTCCGCGCCTCTGACCACCAAGGTCCCCTCTCCCCGCCCCGGCCCTGCTCCTGGGAACCCCAAGTCCCATCTCTTTTCTCTGAGTTTGGTGGTTTTGCGTTTTAGGGTTTCTGTTTTGGTTTGGGGGTCACACGGCGTGTGTCTTCCTCTGACTGACTTCACTTAGCGCCACATCCTCGAGGTCCATCCGCGGCGTCGCAAATGCCAGAAATCCCCTGCTTTCCCACGGCTCGATGAGCCTCCGCGATGCCGACCCGCTGCGGCCTCTGTAGCCCCTCATCCGCTCGAGGGCGATTTCGTTTCCGCGTCTCGGCTACTGGAAATAATGCGGCTACAAACACGGGAGGGTAGAGATCTCTTCAAAATCCTCTTTTCATCCCTCTTAGCTACGTTCCAGGGATGGGGACGGCTGGGTCGTGGGGCAGATCTACTCTGAACTTTCCGAGGAGCCTCCGCGCTGCTCCCCGCCGTGGCCGCACAGCCTGCGTTCCCACCCGCAGCGCACGAGGGCTCTGTCCCCCACGTCCTCGCCGAGAACTGCTGTCCCTTTGGTGATGGCGTTCTAACAGGAGGTGAGAACTCACTGTGGTTTCAAGCTGCACTTCCCAAATGACTAGTAACGGCATCTTTCCGTGTTCCCGTTGGCCACTCACATGCGTCTTCTCCGGAAAGATGTCTGCTCACATCTTTCGCGCCAGTGGACGCTGCCCCCGCCCGAAGGGCTCTTGTGAGCACCGTCCTCCCACAGGCAAGTCTGCAGAAACGGGCAGGCCGTCTGGCTGGGTCTGGTGTGCCCAGGCTGGGGGTGGGAGGACGGCCCGGAGAGGGTCTGGGTGTCTGGACGAGCCCCTGGCCCGGGGACCCCTTGGTGCTGTACAATGTCACACTCACCGGCATGACCCAAGTGACCCCAGCCCCTTGCCACAGATGCTGTGCGAGCCTTTCCTCACTCCACACCCTGCACCGTGGGGACCAGGGACCCACCCACTGGCCAGACCCGACTCCCTTCTCCTGCCTCAGGCCGGCTCAGGGCAGGAGGGACAGCAGTTTGCCCAAACTTCCTTATGTAAAAAACAAAATGAAACAAGAATGGGAGCCTGCATCCTCCGTGACCCAGACCGAGGGATCTGCTTACTGTGCCTTTCCTAGCCGCCCCCGAGGCAGAGCTGTCCCCTCTGCGGGACAAGGAACATCCGGCTGCCTCGAATTCTTTGTCTTTGGTTTTGGTTTCAAGCTCCACGTGGATCCACAGACAGTTTTGAGGAAACGGAAGGGCGGCCTGGGACTCCGATGCTGGCTTGGTCGTTCACGCACGTCCCCCCAGCCCCACACCCTACCGGAAACACCGGCAAGTGGCTTGGGAACCACTTCAGAAACTCTCCTGTCAGGCACAGAATTGCTCACCGGGCCAGAGATGAATCACGAAGGTGGGAAACGAGCACGTCGGAATTTCAGTTAACCCGTCCCGCGCTCTGCGGAGGCCGGAGTGTGCCAGTGGGTTTACAAGGGAACGTGCTTGGGTCAGTAAAGTCCCTAGGCCATCCGTCTCCCTCCCTCTCTCCCTCCCTCCTCCCCCCCACCCTCCCTCTCTTTTGTTCCTTCAGGAAGGAGCATTTGTTTTTTGTTGTTGTGATTGTTCACGATTTTATTTATTTGAGAGGGAGAGAGAGCCTGAGTAGGGAGCAGAGGGAGAGGGACACAGCCCGCCAAGCAGGGAGCCCGCCGCGGAGCTGGATCCCCAGACCTGGGGTCATGACCTGAGCCGAAGGCAGCCGCCTAACCCACCGAGCCACCCAGGCGCCCCCAGGAAGGAGCACTGGACGCATTCAGGGGAACGAGGAAGAATGTCGCGGAAGAAGTAGCACTAAGGTCGGGATGCGCAGAATCCCCTTCAACGGGGGGAGCGTCTCCGGCTTAGAGCACACGGGAAGGCCGGAGGACTGAGGGTGGCTCCGTGGGGAACGGAGAAGGGCCGGATCACGGCGGTGCGTAGGGGAGGGTGGGAAGGCGGGTGACGCCAGGACACAGGGGCACCTGGCCCGGATGCAGCGGCAGCCTGAGGCAGCGGGGAGCGGCCAGGGGCTCATCCCAAGGGAGCTCATGAACTGTAAAATCCCGCACACAGAGGGAGCTACGGGTCAGGGACAGCTGGAGGCAGGACGGGGCGGCTTGCGACATTCTGTGGGCAAGAGTTAGGGAACTGGAGCTCCCCCATGTGTCCGGGGACCCTCAGGCCTCTAGGAGCCACGGACGCCCCTCTGTCCACACTACAGCCCGGAGCCCTGAGAAACAGGTGAATGGGGAGGAGGCAGAGCACCAGGCAGGGCCCTTCTGGACCCCAGCAAAACGCAATGTTACAGCGGTCCCAGGGACCACTCCCTCCAAGAGTCACAGTCACATCGTGTTTCTCTGTCCTGTATCCAAGTACAACACCCTACGAGAGGAGGCGGGCGGAGGAGACCACGTCTTCACCACAAAGTCGTGTGAGCGCAGGTCCTTTCGTTCATCTCAGGGGTGTCTCATGACCAGGCCTGGACATTTCACCCAGGAACTCATGGCAAGGTACACAGGCGGTGGGCCTAGGGCAGAATTCCAGGCCTTGCTTTCAATACGAGGGCTGTACACCCTACCGTCTCCTTAAAACCAGTCAGCAAGGTGAACCCCGCCTCTCCCTCCCCAACCCCACCCCCCCGGGAGGACCGTTATCCCCAGAGATGCCCAGGGTCCCTGCCCCCAGCTGCCCTGTGTGGCCACCCATATCCCATCGGGGCTGGCCCTGTGACCCACTAGAGAGGCCGGGCTGTGCCGGCTCTAGGACCAAGACTTGGAAGCAGAGTCTGCGTTTGTGCTTTTAGGAGTCCTGGGTGACTGTGTCAGACGGAACGATGGCCGTCGGACAAATCTGGCCCCGATGCCTGTTTTCGTCAATAAAGCTGTACTGTAGCACGGTCGGGCCTAGTCACCTACGCATGTCTGCGGCTGCTTCTGCGTTACAACCGGAGGCTGCAGGGCAGAGGCCGTGTTCACAAAGGGAAAGATGCAGAAAAGCTTTGCAAACCCTGATTTAAGGAGTCCACCCACCACCCCTGAGGCCACAGAGAGAAAGAGGGCCCCGCCGCTCCTCGGAGCAGCCACGGTGCCCGGGGCTGGGTGGCTTAACCGCTGGGTCAGCGGGCCCGAGGAGGACGGGCTGAAGAAGTGCCCTGTGGAGCCCGGGCAGCCCGCCGCGCAGGGGTGAGGAACGGCAGCCGCGAGTCGCTGCGCCGGGTCAGCTGTCACACAGTGGACACCCAGACCTTCCTCCTCCTGTCGCCCCACAGTGATGGGGCTGTGGTCCGGGCGCCGCACAAGAGGAGACATGCGACCGTGGCCGGGGCCGTTCCCGACGTGGCCAATAGCAAGACGGAACCGAGGGCAGAGCTTTTCTGGAGAAGCAGCATAACTCATCGTGAAACCAGCGACCCGACCACACACTTCTGTTTCCTTCACCTCGTACGTCACCCTACTCTCGGCAACAGTTTGACCGCATTTTAGTTTGTGGGTTTTTGCCTTTTCAATGAATCTGATCGTTACGAAGGCACGGAGGACTTGGAGGGTCCCCTGGGACGGGAACTGCCCCCCTCCCACTTGTGGGTTCTCACAGAGGCCCTGAGTTCTAGAACGCCTGCTTAAAGAAACGGGCCTGGTGCTTAAGGGACCTCGAGCTGCAGAGAGACGAGGAGGGCTGGGGCCCAGCCACGATGCTCACGGTCGGCTGGTGAACCCTTCCGCTCCCTCCGTTCTGTGCTGGGGTGACGGTCAGAACACACTCCTGTGTCCTGGGGGCTCCAGCGCACCTGGCAGGAGCCTCGATCTTTCCCTCGTGGGGTGGAGTGTGCTACCCTCAGAAGGCAATGGGCAGGGTCATGGTGGCCAGCTCGGGGAATGCCAGGGGGACTGCCCGACGGGGGAGCATGTCCCTTCCCCAATGACAGGTCAGGCGGGAGGCTCCACAGGCCTCCTGTTGCACGGCCAAAGGGACTCTGCAGATGAGCCCAAGGTGATAGAATTTTAAATAGAGACCGTCCTGGCCTGACCGTGGGGCGGGGGGTCCTGTCCAATCGCATGCGTCCTTAGGACCAGAAAACCCCTCCCGGCTGGAGGCGCAAGGACAGGAGGCGGCTTTGGAAGTCGTAGGCGTGAGAGGGCAGGGGTTTGGAGAGTCTGGGGCGGGTGAAGCGCGGAGGACCCCCAGCCGCCGGGCAGGCCCCGCGGACGAGCAGCACCTGGACCGGCGGGGCTCCAGGAGCACCGTCCCCCCCCCCCCCCCAGCACGGCCTGCTCAGCCCCCCTGCTGGGAAGCGCAGTCTCCCCGCCCCCGGGTCGCACTGAAAAGCTCCGCTGCTCGGCACGGGCTCGTCTCCTCCCGAGGAAGTCCGGCAGGTCACCCGACTCTGCGACACTGGTGCTTCTGGTTCTCACCGTGCTGGCCCCAAGGACGGAGTTAGCTCTTTTCAGGGTAAAAAGAAAGGGCCCGTCCCCCTGCACACCTAGCCACTGCCGCCTTGCCTGTCCGCGTCCACCTGGTCACCAAGGTGCACTCTACGCTAAAGCTTCTGTCCTCCACCGAGTGGGAAATCTCAGCGCTCACTCAGCGGGGCGAAGGCCGCCCGCTCCTGGCAGGCATGGGCCCTTCTCCGTGGCCCCGGGGTGCTGCTGTCCCGGTAAGCAGGAGCTCCGCGGTGTAAAGCCCAGCAAGGGGCTGCTGACTCCCTTCGGGGGGAACCGAGGCAGGAGGGAAGTGGGGACCCAGGACGGTTAGCAATGGGTTTTACCATTTTAGAAGCCCTTCTGGTTTTACTCAATACTCCACACCCAAGGAAAAGATCCAATGCGCGCAGTAACGTACCTGCAGGAGAGAACCACGACCCCCTCAGACAGGAGCCCCTCCGGGCACAGGCAGGCCCATCTGAAACCGAGGGCTCAGAATGGTTCCAGCACAGTTTGTCTCAAAATCCCTACACACTGCCGAGTCCTGCTTCCTGGCTCCAGGGGCGGCGGCTGCCCCAGCCAAGGAGAGTAAGCGGTGGGAGGGCGGGAGTGTCCCGACCCCCAAGGTCCTGGCCTGGGGGCTGTCCTGAGCCTCAGGCCGCTGTGGATGCCTGGGTTCCCTCTGGGATGCACTGTGGGCTCTGGAGGACTGTTGGGCCCCACGCGGCGGTCACAGAAGGTGTCTGGCAGGTGCCCGTAGGGCTGTGTTCCTACCACTGAATCTCCGCTCTCTGCCTGCCCCAACCCCTCTACCAGGTCAGGCCACCCTGCCCGGCCCCGGCCTGGCCCTGCCCGCAGCAGGAGCGTGGGAAGGGTCGGCTGATGCTGACGCACGGCAGGGAGGGGCATTCAGTGGGACCGTGGGCGGGACAGAGGCCTGGAGCCCAGAAGGGCCTCTGAACGCCCTGAGCGGGGATGATATTGTCTGAATGGGAGCTGGGAGAGAACAGAGTGGGGTCTGTCCTGACTCGGAGGGCCACAGCCAGACATGCCTTGAGTGATGCTGGTTATGTGTTGATGTCCCCCTGCCCCCCGGGCCCATCAGCAGGCCAGGCCAGGTCTGCAAGAGGGCAAGTGGCCCCAGGCTCAGGGACTGGCCCGTTGTTATCACCCAGGGACTATGAGGGACCAAGGGCTCCTTCTAGCACTGCCGTCTGCACCGGAGGGAAGGGTGGGGGGATGTTGGAGGGGCCGCGCCAGCTTGCCCACCACCTCTCCTGGAAGCTCCGCGGCATGCAGGGACCCCAGAGAGGACCCTCCGGGGCCGGGGACACACAGTGGGCTCCAGGCAGCGTGAGTCCCGAGCCCCGAGCTGAGGGCTGAGTCCTCGCTGGCCCCGCCGGGGTTTAGCATGGGTTCCTGGCTGCGACATTCAGAGAGAACATCGGCCGAGGTCCTCGTTCCCCTGTACACTCGCGCCACATGGGGAACCCCCAAACCCTCCACTCCCTGGCCGTGCCCAGACCGTGACTGCAGAAGCTCTGGGGTCGGGGCCGGGCTTCACGGTTTTAAAAACTGCCCCAGGGGCAGAGGGGGTTCAAGAGGCACCAGGCGGAGGAGCACCTGCCCAGTGATGGCTTCAGACCCCAGTGCCTCCCTGGGAGTCGTGGGAGGGGCGTGCCGCGTGCCCGCAGTTCCGAATGGCTCCAGGTCCCCGCGCCCCACTCCGGGTGGCAGACACACAGCCGTTCCCAGGCTTTATTTACTTCTGTTTGACTCCAGCCCCCCCCCCCCCCACCGCTTCACATAAAAATCACACATCTTCCCTCCATGAGGCCTGGGAACCGTACCAGGAAATTAATAATGACTCTGAAACCAAGTGTCGGGCACAGGGACAAGGCCCTGCCCGGCTTTCACACCAGCAGCGGGACGCCTGCACCAACGCCCAGGCTGGGAGGGCAGGTCCCTGCTCCCCGCTCCGGCACTCGGCCTGGCAGCCCATGCCCCTCGGGGGGCTCCGACCCCCATCACCAAGCAAGAGGGCAGCCAGGTGACCTCCCAGGGCCTGTGCTATGCACCGGGACTTTTGATCGTAAATCAGCTTTGAGCTTTCTTTGTCGTATAAGCAGACGGTCTTTGGCCATCACTGTGACTTGCAGGAATGAGTACTTTGCACCCGGGTCACCCAGGCCAGGTGGCTTTTCTGAGAAGGGTGGGACCGGCAGGCCAGCGCCAGAGACCATGCCCCAGAATTCCAGAAGGATCCATGGCTCAGGCCCAGAGTCAGGAAGTCTACTGCACAGGGCCTGACGCTATTTCAGGCCTTCCGGACCTTAAGCTGTGCTCACAAGGTTCAGCTCTGCGGGGGAAGCACAGATCATGGTGACACATGGGTGTGGCTGTGTCCCAATAAAACTTTATCCACAAAAGACACGGCTACAGGTGGTGGTTTGCCAGCCCTTGGCCCCACCAGAGCAGCCATAGCCGAGAATCTCCCGAGACCAGCGGCACTGCAGGATCCCACCCTCTGGTGGGACCCGCTGGCTGGGGTGGGGGGGTCAGAGCTCATCTGGGCTTTATCACGCACCAGGAGCCTGCGCTTGTCAGCTCCTCACTCAGCTCCCAGGAGCCAGCGGCTTGCTCACCTCTGTGATGGTTGCTCTCTGGGGTGCCAGTGCCCACACCAGCGCCATGTCCCTTCAGGGAACCTCGGCTTCTCACTGGCAGACATCTCTTGACCTCAGCGGAGAGGAATAAAAACTCTCCCCCTGGCAGGCGGCTTCACAGAAAATAGCAGAGGCGTGCCGTGACATCGCCCAGACATGCCCGGCTCTCCTTCTGCACGGGGCCGAAGCAGGCAGAAAAGCCACGGTCTTCCCAGGGCTCGGAGGGCCCAGCTGTCCCCGTAGATGGCCGGCACTGCCGCTGGGCCCAATATCCTGCACCCGGGCTCTGCCAGGGAGCCTGCTACGGGCCTCGCCCTATAAGTATGTTCCCTGTTTTCCTGCCTTGGGGTCTCCACCTTCCCCATGTGATGCTGGACTGTGGGTCTCAGCTTGCCAGTGGGGACCAGGGAGCAGTAGGGGACAGGCCCAGGCCTCCCGCCCGCCTCAGTGCCTGCAACCACTGGGCATTTAACAACGCGAAGGGGACGTTCTGCATCCGGTGGCCGTCCCCCCGCAGCTCCAGGGAGGAGGTGTGGCGTGGGCCTGGTGCTGCTGCTATGGCCGCTGCAGAACCAGACGGGGACACGGGCTGGGGTGCCCTTACTCCCCCACGCCCGCTGCCCGCCCACCCCCGAATCCGGTCTTCTGCTGGATTCCTGGAGTGCAGCCCCAGGGGCTGCCCAGGCTCACCGCAGCCCGGGGAGTGGGCTCCTGTTCCTTCTAGAGCTTCCTCCCCTCCCGCCTTCCCGCTGTGTGAGCAGAAGCAACCCTGTGATCCCATCCCTGCCTCCTTCTCGTTTGCCCGTCTTGCCCTCGGCCGGCCCGGCCTGCCTCTCTCTACAAGGGTGACAAGGACGGGGCCTCGCCAAACACTTCCTGGAGCTCGGGCTCTCTCCCCAGGGCCCTGGGTCTCTGCTTCTGAAGCCGCGTCATGGGAGGGCAGACTTTGCCCCTCTGCCTGGATCGGCTCCAAGCCCTTCCTTCAGCTGCAGAGCCCTGGCTGTGTGAGTACGGCCTGGGTGAGCGTCGACCACACCAGCCTGTGAGAGGAGGAGGACGCCCAGCAGGCAGGCCATGCCCATCAGTGGGCACCGGACCTGCTGCCCAGCCCTCCACTCCCGGCCAAGACCTCCGTCAGAGACCCGTCGGGCGGCGGCGTGTCCTGCAACTCCCGCGACCACCCACCTCCCCCAGGGTATGGCAACCACAGAAGAGGGTGCGCAGCCCAACGTGCCAGCCCGAGAAGAGGGGGGCAGAACCCATGCTCGCAAACCACAGCCCTGTTCTAGGAGCTGGCAGTATATTTAGCGGAGCAGGATGTTTGTGGTGAATCAACATTGCACTGTAAATAAAATTCGAGCTGAGGACTGCAGAAGCTTCTTTTGCCTGCAACGTTGACAAGAGAGCTGTTTTCCTGAAACCAGCTCGGTATGACCCTTGTCTCAAAGATGCCCTTCTCGCCAAGGGTTCAGGTGCCTCCGTGGTAGGGGTGCTGTCAGGGGCCGGGGCCAGAGCCTGAGGAGCGTGGAGAAGCGTCTCCCTGGGTAGACCAGCAAGCCGACCCTGCTCCTCCTCACGCCAGCGTTCTGTGGCCCCAGTGGCCCGCCTGGACCCCGGCCCCTGGGCTGAAGCCTTTCCGTAACAGGCTGCCTCTCGGTACAGTCCCATGGGTGGGGCTCACAGTTCTTTAAATCGCGGGCTCCAGGGGCCTGCTGGCCCCACACTGGGACTGACCAGTGAACGACTCTGCATGAACTTCGAGTCACCTCGCACACACACCTGCACATCACACGGACAGGGCCACTCCGTCTCCAGTCCTGTCTTGCCCCGACTTTTGGGAAATGGAAATTTTGCTCATCGCATCTGTGCCTGGTGGAGAATCACGGTGCGGAGGACGCGGGGCCACGTGTGAGGGAGGAAACCTCAAGGTCCTATTGGCTGCTGCTCCCTGGGATCTGAGCTGACTGGCACGGCCTGTGTGACCAGTGGAAACACAAGATCGGTGGCTTATGGGAGCTCGGTGCTGGGTGACAGCAAGCTCTGAGGCCCCTGCCTCTGTCCCTGAGAACTCCTGCCCTCACCCTCCAGGCCCACGAGGAAGCCCCAGCCGGAGCCCGCCAGAGCTTCCAGCCACCAGGGGCCAGCAGCACGTGGCTGCCTTTTTGGACGGCTGCCCAGCCAGGCCTCTGGGTGACTGCACCTGTGGAGCAGAGCCCGAGGGCAAGCACCCCACCAGCCTGCCCCACGCTCCTGACCTGTGGAATCGGGAGCAAAACCAAATGGTTGCTTTAAGCCACGGCATTCAGAGTGGTTCGGGCTTCAACGGATGGTCAGAGTACTGAGGCCGTGACTCTCAGGGACACTGCACTGGGCGTCCTGGTGGAACGTTCCAGAAAGCCTTCCTGGAAGATGTAGTGTCTTGGGGCGAGGGGAGGACAAGGGGCTGCGATCTCTCTGAGAGAAAACAGCCCAAGCGGAGGGCCAGCGGGGAGAGGGATTTCAGTTCTCTTGGGGACGTGCAGTCTGCGGGAGGAGAGAAGGAAGACGGTGACGATGTAGGCAGAGACACTCTGGAGTCCCCGTTGGGCTGACCGCGGAGGAGAAGGAGCACCCAGCCATCATCCGGGGCCTCTGCAGGGGAGTGGCAGCCCCCTCCGCTACCCGGGAGAAGTCGCGGCAGCTCTGCTGTGTGTCTGACCGGCGGAGACGATGGGTGTCTACAGCAGCAGCTGGCAACCAGGGCACGTGCCACTCTCTCCAAGGAGCTTCTGACATGCTCACGGCTGCGAGCAGGTGACCCTGGGCTCCCCGAGAGGGAGCGGTGAAGGCGGCTGCCGCGCGCGGGTCCCAATCCAGCGGAGACCGGGCCTCTCAAGGCACAGGTGCTGCCCGGGGCCCCGTCTGAGGCACGAGTGCTGGAGGCGGCTCACAGGCCACGGAGAGAGCTAACTGGAACGGAAGGTCCCGTGTCTGAGACCAGAGATCCAGACCCTGCGGCAGGAGCAGCGCCACGACGGAGGGGCCTGGTCTAGATGCCACCCCGGGAGGCATCCGGTTCAGAACCTGTACAAGCCACGCTCCAGGGCAAGGCGGGCGACTGCTGTGACACCTCAGTGCCTGGGGCTACCTGAACCAAGCCTCTGTGTCAGGCCCGAGCGGGCTCCGGGACTGTGAGTCCTTCCCAGGCTCCCAGGTGCGCGGATGCTGCCCGGGGCCATACATGGGGCAGCCAGGATTCGGACGATGTCTCCAAGAAGATGGGCCATCATTTCACTGGAGGCCCACAACGGCTTGGAAACCAAAGGCTTGTCACATCAAAAAAAGGGGGAAAAACCCAAATAGAATGATACCCGTTGTTCCAGGAAACAGGAAACAGGAACAGACCAAATGGCTCACTGCCACGATCGCAGGATGACCGCTGTGCATTTGCCTTCTGCTCACGACAGTCACAGACGCAGCGCTCCCAGCCACCGGTTCGCAGACTCTCGGCTCTGCAGGCCACAGGCCGGGCGGGCCAGGGCTCTGCTCGGTGCCCCGGGAGATGATGTCGAGGCTCCTGCCAGGAGGCATCGGGAGAACCGTTTCCAGGCTCATCCCCGCCTTGCGGCTCAGCCTGTACTCCCCATTTCTGTGCTGGCTGTCGGAGATAGAGAGGGGAACGGGTCCTTGCCCCAAAGCCAACAACAGACACCTTCCTCAGGTCACATCTCTAACGTCCCCTTCTGTGACCAGCCAGGGAAAAAGCCCTCTGCTCTTAAAAAAGACGGGGATGGGTTGAGCCCGCCCAGATAATCTCCCTGTTTTCAGGTCAACTGATGCAAACCCCTTTGCTGTACAAGGTGACAGGTGACACAGCCCTGGGAGCTAACGTGGCGGGGGAGATGGGGGCCTGCTTAGGTTTTTTTCTTTTTTAAGATTTTATTCATTTATGAGAGAGAGAGTGAGAAAGAGAGCACAAGCAGGAGGAGTGGCAGGCAGAGGGAGAGGGAGAAGCAAGCTCCCTGCTGGGGCTCCATCCCAGGACCCCAGGATCATGACCCGAGCCAAAGGCAGATGCTGAACTGACGGAGCCACCCAGGGATGCACCCCCCCCCTTTAGATTTCTGCACTACAGGCTGGAAATGGTACCTGAGGCAACAACAGACAAATCACAAAGACTTTCTTCTAGGAGTTTTATGTCCATGATCATTTCGAGTTAACTTTGTGCATAGAACAGGGGCAGGATTGACGGGTTTTCCCCCCATGCAGATATTCAATTGTTTGAAAACCTTTCATTTCCCTATCGAATTGACTGGGCATCTTTGTTGAAAATCAGCTAACTACCGCTGTGTGGTTCTCAGTCCACTTGACCCTACACCCACACTACCTGATTACCGTGGCTTTGGAGGAATTCTGGAACGCAAGGGATGTCTATCCTCCAACGTTTCAAAAATCACTTGGACTATTCTAGGTCCTTTGTACAGCTGACCTTCAAACAATGTAGGGTTAGGGGTGCCAAACCCCTGATCAGAAATCCACACAGAACTTTTGACTGCTCCAGAATGTAACTAAAATAGCCTTACCAGTAACACAAACAGTTGGCTAACACAGTATTTCGTGTTATATGCATTATGTACCGTACTCTTAAAATTGAGTCAGCTAAAGAAAAGAAAATGTTATTAAGGAAATCATAGGAAGAGAAAATACATTTACAAGACCGTCCTGTATCTATTGCAAAATGATCTGCATCTAAGTGGACCCACGCAGTCCAAACCCGTCTTGTTCAAGGCTTGACTGTATTTTCAAAGTATATTTTAGAATTAGTTTCTCAATTTCTGCACACAGCCCTGCTGGCATCTTGATTGGGATTGCACTGAACCTAGAGACGGGCATCTCAGTGACACTGAGTCTCTCCATCCAGTAACGTGGCACATCTGTCCACGTACTCACGTCTGTTAGAGTCTGCCAACAATGTCCTGCAGTTTATCTGTGAACAGGCTTGTACATCTTCTGTTAAATGTGTTTTTAACTATTTTATTTGGTGTTAGAAATGGAATTTTAAAAAAAAATGTTATCTTTCAATTGTTTGCTGTGGGTACATACATGTACAATTAATTTTTGTATATTAACCTTATATCCTGCAACTCATACTAGTGGCTTCACACTAGAGATTCATGGAGACCTACCATGCAATCATGCCATATTTAAATACAGACAGTTTTACTTCTCCCCTACCAATTTATGTCTTTTACATCTTTTTTTGTTTTATAATCATGGGCTCTCAGTAAGATGACGACAAGTGATAAGACTGAGCATACTTCCTTATCAGGTTCCTGATCTTAGAGAGAAAGTATTGAATATTTTAACAGTAGGTACAGTATTGTGTTAACTCTAGGTTTTTCACAGACGCCTTTTATCAGATGAAAGAAGTCCATTTTTTTGCTTAGTTTTCTAGAGAAAAAAAACAATTACATAATCATAGTAAGAGATGGTAACTTTCCTCTCTCAGCAATTTATCAATCAGTTAGAAAAAAGTATCAGTAGACACATAGAGGAGCCAAACGTCACCATTTACTTAGCCTAACTGTTATCAATACATCATTACATATTCTTTTCAAGTACAGGAAAAAAATGACACATACCATAAGTCTCAAAAAATGGAAGCAATCTGAAAATATATGATGCAGATTCACTGACTGCAACAGAATTCAGTTAGGAATCAATAGCCAAATGATATCCAGGAAAAACTCCAATATTTGGAAACTAAATGACGCACTTCTAAATAACATACGTTTCAAAAAGGAAGTTGCAAACAATTTAGAAAGTATTTCAAACCTTAGTGGGAGTGCAGATACATTGTATCCAAATGCATGGGATGCAGCCAAGGCAGTGGCTCGAGGGACAGCTATAGCTATCCATGCCTGTGTTAGAAAAGAGGAACAGGCTGAGGTCAGTGCTCTAATAAGGCTCATTCTCAAGAGCTGCAAAAGAAAGTAAGCACAGGAAGCACAAAGGAAATAGAAGGAAGGAAATAATCAAGAGCATAAATCAGCAACATAGAAAACAAACATCACCAAGAAATTACAAAGTGAAATCCTAGTATTTTCAAAGCAACAAAGCAGGTAAACTGATACCCGGACTAGTCATAAAAAAAATCATTACCAGAACATAAACCATCGATATCGAGCATGAAAGATTGGTTGTCCTGGTGGATATGACAGATAGTAAAAGGACAACAAGCCAGTTTTGGGAATGACTTTATGCCAGTCAGCTTGGTAACTTCATGAACTGGACAAATTCCATCATAAACCCTCCCACCGGGGAAAGTCCAGGCCCACCAAGTGCCCTCTGTGAACTCAGTCAAATATTCACAGAAGTAATAACGCCGATCGCATATGCAAACACTTTCAGGAAACAGAGATGGGGGCATCGCAGTGTATTCCTGAGACAAGCATAACGTCGAGAGCAAAACAGTACAGAACAGTACAAAAAGAGGGAGAGGGCTTATTCTTAAAGTACTAAAGTCAGAAAGGCAGCGCTTGCGGGAGTTGGCAGGCTCCGTGGCAACAGAAATGACTAATGTAAGGCAATGAGCACGGACTTCAACTCCCGACATCGTAATATTAAACTTCATGCCACGATGTCTCTTCAGAGCTTGCCACATTTGGTAATAAATCATCTTTTTAAGAGAAAAAAAAAGAACACCAAAACCCTCACTCTGAGCAAAGAAACACAGAAAACCACATTATTGGCTTAGCAGAAATCCAAATATAGTACGTAGGACCCAGAAAAACTGTGTGTCAGGAAGGGAACTGCAGGAGAAAGACACGGGAAAGTCCAAGTGGGATATGGCCCGGGCTCCTTGTCGCTGGCGTGGAGCGCGGAATGTTCTCGGGGTGCAGAGGTGAACACTTTGAACAGAGGTGAACACTTGCAACTTCTACTTTTGACAGCTGTTCTCGCTGTGGTTTCTCCTGTGAGCTGAGGGACCTTCCGGCGCAGCAGATCACGGGAGAACTTTCTTAAGTAGTTATTCAGAGCCTGCATGCTACCTGGAAGCCGGCGCCCGGTTCCGTGGGTGACTCCCACCCCATGAACACCCTCGGGAGCTGCAGGAGGCCTAACCTCCCCGGAACCATGCCCTCGGCCGTCAGTTCCCAGACACCGGGACAGCCAACAGCTACGAAAACCCAAAAGCAATCACCTTCTGATTGGAAGTTCGGGGCCCTGGTTCTGACAAAGGACTCCGTGGCTGGCAGTCTGACAGCCCCGGGGTCTGGAAGCACCTGGTCGAGCTGGAACACGGTGCCAAGAGGAACACCTCGCAGAAGCTGGTGTGGGGCGGCGCACGCCATCACCGTGGGGCCCAGGGTCTGAGGCCCTGGGTGCCAGCTGCTCATCCCGCTGCTGGACAAGATCCCCGAGAGCAGTGACTGGGGTTTGGAACCGTCACAGCATTCCACAGCCCTGTGGCCACCAGGTGTGGGCACGGGGCTCAGGAATTCATATTTATGATATTTTGCACAAGCACCGGTCCAAAGAAATGGGTTCTTCAGCACGGACTGAGGGCGATGCTCTGCTGTGGGACGGCAGCTCCCTAGCGTGGTTTTCTGGCCACAGGTTCTGGGGGGAGTACCAGGGGATGGGGTACCGAGGAAGGGAGTGCCTGATGACATGGCGGGTGCTTAAAACAGACCCAAGGGCAGGCACAGTCTCCCCAGGCTTTCCTGCATGTTCTGGGAAGACACAGAGGGGCTGTAGCCCCTGTCCAGGTGCACCTGCGTGGGGGACCACCGTCACATCATCCCTGCAGTGAGGACAAGGCAGCACGAGGCTTCTGCTGGCGACAAGGGGCAGGGCAGCTCCCATGGCCCCTGGGCTGGGCATCGTGCGGAGTTGGAGGCCGCTCACCAGCCGGTCCTGGGCAGTCACGCCAGGCCGTGGCATCCTTGGCCGGAGGCGGGAGCATAGAGGTCCAGCTCACCTCGAATCTTCCAAGAGTGCCTGAAACGAGTCTGTTTTTCTGAGTCGGCCCCAAACTTCACTTGCACGCGGGGACTCGCACATGCAGGCTGGAAATGCCACATCTCTCTCCCGGGGCCACCTCCAGCAGTGAGCACAAGCTGGCCCCTGGCCTGGGGTCCCAGACCCGCTGGCCAGCACTTCAACTTTCCACGTCGCCGAGATTCTCTTCTACAACGTGAACAGACTGCGACCTCCTTCCTCGGCTCTGAAACATGCCAACCCCTCCTCCTTCTCATTTCCCAGGAAAACCACATACCCAGTGAGCTTCACCATGGCCACTGATCTCCCGGTAAACGCACCTGGAGGCTCGCCTAGGGTGGCTGCAGGTGCGTTTGCCAGGAAGCAGGCCGTGCATCATTTCTGTGGTTTGGCAGGGAAATTTCCAAGTGGGGTGGGTTTGGGAAGCAGAGAAGCAAAGTCAGGCAGGGAGAAGGTCTGGCTAAGTAAAAAAGGACACTGGTGGGCGGTCCTGGGCTGGGACAGGCCAGCAGAGGCAAGGGCAGCCACTGGGTCCTGGCCAGGAAAGGCCGTGGGCCCAACACACATGGCTCCTTGGCCACGGCCCCGGCTGCAGGGCTGTGCCCTCGGTGACCCCTACTCCTATCAGCCCTGGTTAAACACATCCAAAGGAAGGGAGAAGCGGGCTCTTCAGGGTGCAACATGGGCAGAACAGGACAGGGCGAGGGTGACATTGGCCTGTGTCCGTGGGGACCTGCACCTGCGTCGTGCCCCACTTGACACTTGCCCTTGAACCCTTCCTCCCCCGACAGGCCTCTCGGACCTGCCAGTCGGGGATGTGCAGGAAGCCCAGGGACGTGCTGTGCTGGCTCTCTCCGTGCCAGGGTGTGTGGGGTGGGGACAGGTGGCAGGTCAGTCCAGCAGGCAGTGGAGCTACCAACACAGCGCCCGTCAGTTCCCTCAGAGGCCTGCCCGGCCCTGTAAGCTCGGCGTCTCCCCCAGGACCCCCAGCACCTGGTAGAGCCCCAACAGCACGGGCTCGAGACAGAGGACTGGGCCTCGCCACACCCAGGAGTTGGTGGCCCAAAGGCTTGCCACAGGCCACCGTTGTGGCCACCTGTGTCTTGCTTCCATGTTCAGGGGGCTGCCCTGAGGGTGGGGGGGACACCATGTCCCTTCCCCAAACACACTGTGCAGTGGCAGCTCTACGGCTCGACATGGCCCCACCAGTGACCAGCTGGCCCAGTGACAAGGGCCACACTCCTGGCTGCTTGGGACAGAGGTATGCGCCTTGGCCAAGGGCGAGCCACCACAGCTCCACTGGGAGCCGAGAGCACAGGGCCAGCCCTGGACAACTTGCCAACTTGCTACCTTACGTCGGGGGCAGGTGCAGGGGCCCAGGCCCCCCACTGAGGCCTGACTGCTCTTCCAGTCTCTCCAGACGCAGCAAGCCAAGGACAAGGACGCTGGAGGTGCGCGTACAAATTCGAGCCAGCATGTGACGAGCAGGCGTCCAGCCAGGAGGACCTCACGTCTTGCAGCTTCCCTCAGAGCAAGACGGGGAGGGTGGGTGTGCACCAGGGGCTGGGCAGCCGCTTTGGGCTTCATTTTCCCACCTGCGTGGACAAGAGCTCAGATGCCTTGAGACAACACCAGCCCATCCTGCCCTGCAGCCCTGGGGGCATCGGGAGGCCAGGTCCTCGGCCAGGTCTGCGCCCCAGCCCCGCATGGCCCCCATGCCGGTCCCAGGCGAGGGGCACAGGACGCTGGTCGGTGGCCCACCCAACAGGCCCATTCTGGGCTCTGGCCCGGAGCAGCCACCTCCCGCCCCACAGCCCTGATCTCAGCTCCCACGTGATTCAGGAAAGATCATAAATGCCACAGCACAGATTCCTGAATGCCTGTTTCCTGATGTAGCCACAGAGCTGAAAAACATCGGTCCTCCTGTGACGGGCCTTCCGGAACCGCGCTGTGGCTGAACAACTTTCCCCTCGGTTCTTTGCAGAGTGAGCACTTCACAAATACTATTGGCAACAACACGAGCTTCCCAGTTTAGACCTCTTTCTTCCCTGAATGTGCTCATTTGGCAAATTATCGGTTTGACCAGGTTGTCGATCATCTGTGTGGTTTTTTTTTTTTGGTGGTTGTTTGTTTGTTTATAAAAAGGGGGATCGGTGAGGGCTATAACATGAATACTAATTGCAGAAATGCAACAAAACCGGGACAGCCGTTTCTCAAGGACTGGGCTGGCAGCATGTTGGGGCCACGTCCCCTCCTGTTGGGGGTGGAGACGTCGACCCCCACGGCCAGGGGAGACAGGCTGGCAGGCATCAGGGTGAGCGATGGGGCAGTTCTGGGAAAATTAAAATAGCGTCTCCTCAACCCAGGGCCAGCCGTGCAGCTGTGAAGCCTCAGAGCAGCCACCAGGTCCCGCAGGAAAGCAGCAGCTACAAGGAAGGGCAGCCCCGTAAGGAAGGCTATGTTGCTGACTGCGGAAAACGTTCATGATTATTCTTAGTTCAAGAGACCTGACCACGGGCCTGTCCGGAGAGTATGACGCTATTGCTTCTGGGGAAAAATGTACGTGTGTGTTTACAGGTGTGCGTGAGTGTCTGCATGTCCGCATGCGTGTTCCTGTGTGTGTGCAAGTGTGCACGGGTGTGAATCTGTCACACGTGGGTGTGCACATGTCGTCTTTGGGAAGCGGTCAGGAATAATGAGGTTGAGGACACAGGTATGAGGACAGTGCTGTTGGACATGCTGAGCTGTGCCCTGGCCTGGCACGGTCCTAAGCACTACATCAACGCTTGCGCTCCGTCCCATAACCACCCGGCCTGGGGCTCACTACTGCCATCTCCACTTGACAGATCAGGAAACTGAGGCAGCCAGTAGCCAAGTGACACCCCCTCCAGGGCCCTCGGTCAGTGCGCAGCAAATCTGAATGCAGGAGACCTGCTTCCAGATCCCAGACCGCCATCGCTCTAGTTGTGAGTGGCGAGGAGGACTGTCCAACACTTCAGGTGGCTGCGTGTTTCTTACTTTATTTTTTTTTAACTTTTTGTCTTTTTGTCTTTTTTTACTTTTTTGTCTTAGTTCTTTTTACTTTTTGTCTTTTCAGAAAGAAAAGTACTTGGCATTTCCAGTTACTACTTCACAGCTGAGAGCAGTGGCCCCTCCCCGTCAAGGGCGGGCGGGCGCTGGGGTATGTCCCCTGGCCTCGGCCGCCAGCGGGGTGACGTAAGCCAGCCCCGCGGAGACGCCACGGGAAGGGCTCGGAGTTACATAACCGGGCTTCGTGTCACACGAGTGACAGCGGTGCTGGAGACGCTGATGAAATCCTCAGGCTGGGGCCCGTCAAACACGGCTTCGAAAACAGAAGGAATAGGCCGGCCCACACCCTGACTGCGGGACCCATAATTAGTGGGGAGACCGGGAGACTGGGAGACCCGTCCCGTCTCGCGACCTCAGCCGCCCGCCCGGATGGGCTTCTCTCCCGCACGTGGCCTCTCTTGCTCGTCGCTTCCTGCTCCCGCTTTCAGGGTTTTCTGACTCCTATTCTCGGAGCTGCTACCAAAGGGGCGAGCAGGTGAATTCGGCGTGATCCGTCCGCTGCACGAGCGTCCGAGCGCCACCACCGCGTCACGGCCGCGGGCCCGAGCTCAGGAGTGGAGACGGCTGCCTGCCCCCGGCCCTAGCCTCCCCTCCTGCCTTACGTAATCCATCCGAGACGTGCGCGCGGGGTCATCTCGTATCTGAATACACGTGAACCTCCTGGGGGAGCGGCCCCCGGGATGCCCTCCGGCAGCGCCAGTTCCCGGGTGAACAGTTCCTGCGTTACCAGCAGCTGCCAGAGACCCCGGGAGACCGGCTGGTGCTAACCGGGGGAGCCCCTGGAGGCACCCGCAGAAACGGAGGGCCATGTGGGGGATGGGGTGGTCTTCCAATGACAAGCAGAAGGACAAACTGCCTGCTCAGAAAATGAGGGGCATGTGGGGGCCGGGACAAAGAGAACAGAGGTCCCCTGTGGGGAGCCCTGGTCGCCGTGAGGCCTCGGGACCTTTAAGGTCCTGAGTCTGTGGAGCAGTCCACAGACCCCCAGTCTAAGACATCACCCGCTGCTCTGGCCACTCTGAGGCCAGGAGGGTGGCCCTCACTTAAGCCCCAACGGGCCAGGGACGTGGCACGAGTGGTAGCCCCGCAGCTACGCAAGGACAAGCAGCCCGCGTCGGCCCAGAGGCGCACACCTGAGCAAGGTCACCAGCGCACGCCTGCAGGGAGCAGGGCAGGGGTGGTGCCCGCAGCCGGAACCAAGATGGCAGTCCGGACAGACCAAACCTCTCTGGGGGCATCGAGGGCCCTGAACCACAACCTGGGGACCTGCAGAGCTGAGCAGCAGGGCCTGCCTTCAGAGTGCGGGGTATGGCGCGTAGGTCGTTGTTTCCAGGTTTCGAGGGACTGAGGGGCGTTGCAGGAGTCTGGCCTTGCCCCCTCACACACACTGATGTCCCGTCTCTGCATTTGTCAGCGTTCCACGTGCAAGCTTCCTGGGCAGGCACGCGTAAGTTGGTGGTGGTGGGGGCTTCAGGGATACCAGCAGAGGACCAAAGGGGGTCCCAGTGATGGACATAGCCATGTGCAGGGAATACTGAGTGTCAGCACACTTCGTCCAGAAGTGGTCTCGTTGAAGCCCTGGGCTGGGTCACAAGCTCCCGCCTTCTCTGCACTTGAAACTGCACAGGCCTGGCTACTGCTTTGAGCACAGACTGTAGAAGTGTCCTTCCGAGACTCTCATGCCCGGTACTTATGAGGGTCCGGGCATCCTGCTTCCCAGTGCTGCCCGCGGGACGTGTGAAGATCAGAGGCCCCGTGGAGAGGCCCTGGGGATGGCGAAAGCCCAGCTGCCCTGCAGAGCACCGTCCAAGTTCTGATCTGCAGGACAGCAAGGGAAAAAAGGTGACGTGGTCTCGAGCACAAAGTCTGGGGATGGCTTGTTACATGCCAAGACCCAAACCACACTCAGGCTCCACTGTACTGCCCGCTCCATCAAGGGAGCGGAAAGCCACGGTATGAAATGAAGGAGAATGAGTGAATTACTGTGCATTTAGCGCTAACGCCGAGAACCGGGTAACGGGATACAGAAGTGAAGGAGTCGGTACAGCTGGAAGGAAAACGAACAGGGAGCGCCGGAGCACTCTGGTTTTCCCTTCTTCGCGGCTGATTACAGTCAAGCACACGCATCTTGTCCTGAGCAGAATACTGGCCCTCGGAAGACGTCCGTGTCCTCATCCTGGAACCTGTACATACGACAGGTTTCTGACCCCGGGGGATTAGGGCAGCAGAGGAAGGTAATAAGGAGGAAGGGAAGGTTGTTAATCGGCTTTAAAACTGAGAGAGGACTCTGGAGAGCCTGGGCGGGCACGGTGTGGCCACAGGTCCCAGCCGGGGCTAAGGGCAGAAGAGAGGGTGGGCAGAAGCGCAGAACCGGGGTAGCTGCTCTGTAGGTGGGGGTGGAGATGCGGGTCCGGGGACACGAGAACGTGGGGATACAGGGGACGCTGAGACACGGGGATGCAGGGACACGGGATGTGGGAACGCAGGTGTGGGGACATAGGGGACACAGGGATATGGGAACACAGTGACAGAGGGGACACTGGGGTGTGGGAACGCGGGGACAGAGGGGATGTGGGGATGCGGGGGGCCTCCAACAGCTGGAAAGGCAGCACAGGGATCCTCCCCTGAGGTCCCTGAAAGGAACAGGCCTGCTGAGACCCAGACCTCAGCCCCGGGACACCCGGGTCACCTCCAGGCCTCCGGAACCGGGAGATCGCAGGTGTGAGCTGTGGGGGGCCGTGGGGTCGCGGGTATTTGCTGCTGCCGCTGCTGCACAAAACGGACGCAACCCTGGGGAAATCAGGAACGGCAGAGGCGTTGCTGGCACATCACAGGACGGCAGGGTCAGCTTGTACCTCTGAGCCGCACCTGCTGTTCCAAGCACGCAGGGCCCGTGTCCCCGCCGGTCGCACACTGCTGCGGCAGTACTCCCGGCTGCCGGGGTGGGGGCTCCAGCCGAGCGCGGACCACCACGCAGGGCTCCTGCCATCCACCTCCGGACGGAGGCCGTGGTCTGTCCCGGAAATGGGTGGTCCACGTGTGAACTGGGTCGGCGTCTCGGGGTGCATCCCTACGACGGAAGGTGCACAGCCGAAGGACAGAAGCTTCCTTTCCCTGCGGGCGGTTTCGATCTCTACCACCATGGCCATGCGGCCCTGGACCCTCACCAACGGGGGTGTCATCACGCCCGCCTAGGGGCTCGGGGAGACGTTTTCTTCTGAGAGGTCCTCTTCCCCCGAGCCTTCTGTCCTCAGCGCCGGACCCGGTCTCGGGGGTCGTGTCACGGGGGCACAGCTGGGTGAGCTGGGCTGTGGGGCCGTCCCACCGCGGGGAGCCCGCCGTCACCGGCCATGACTGCCACTCTCCCGAGGGCTCCGATGCCGTCGAGGCCTCACCGATCTACCCCAGTCTGTGTTTGACGTACTGTGTCCCTCCCGTTCCCGTTCCCTTCCCAACTTCATTTCCTTTAAGGACGATGCGTTGGGATCTAGATTTGTGGCTGGCATTTTTAAATTATTTTGAAATACAAAGCTTTGGTTCTTTGATGTGCCTTCGGCTGGAAGCGTGGTATGTGGGATCAGAAACACAAGCCAAAGCCCACCGAGGCCTTTATTCATGTCGCCCGCTGGAAGCTGGGGGCACAACCTCATCCCCGCAGGAGCCTGGAGGCCCCGGCCAGCAGTGTCCGGTGAGTGTGTGCCCAGCGTGGGCATCCCGCAGGCGTGCGGGCTTCTGTCCCAGCTCAGCTTTGGGAAAAGCCCAAATGGTGAATCTGTGCCCCCCTCGGTACAAACCGGTGAAATGAAGCAAATTCAGCAGCTAAGGAGACCCTAAGCCACCGACACTCTCCATCTGGGCCTGGCCGTCGGCTGGGGCCCAGTGCCTGGGTCCGCTTTGACGGCCTCATGGGCTTGGTGCAGCCTTGCTCTACCCTGCCCCCCCGTCCCTGGCACCTCCCTTATTGCCTTGTATTCTCAGGTACATGACCAACCCCGTCCCAAGAGCAATCACGCTTCTCAGCACACTGTGTGTGTCTGTGTCAGTGTGTGGTGTGGTGTGCGTGGGGGAGTATGTGTGGGGGTGTGCAGGTGTGTGTGCTCGTGTGGGAGTGTGCGTGCAGGGGTGTGGCATGTGTGTGTCTGCGTGGTATGTGCTCTTGCACACCGGCCCCAGAGCTGTCTCCGTTACTCCCAGAAGGCGTGTGCAGGTCAGGCACAGTGGAACCCGAGTGGGCTCAGTTTCTGAGCAGAACCGAACCCTGTCGTTGAGCAGCTGGAGTTTGGGGTGCTGTGCTTGATAACCAGGTGGCACTCTGGGAGGCCCTTTCTGTTGGCTGCCTGGAGCCTGTCCCGCTCAGTGCCAGTGCCTGGCAGGGACCCTGCGCGTCCTCGGAGCTTAGCTGGTCATGGTCCGACACGGAGCCTGCAGGGGGCTCCAGGGGCCGAGCCCGGGGACTGCCAGGGGACGTACCATCCCCCTGGGCAACAAGTCCAGCCACCCATGACCGGTCCAAGGTCCACCTGCCGTTGGCATGTGGGTCATTTCCCACATGTCCTGATGGCACCAGGTACCTTGGGAAGGAGGCCGTGTGCTCCCCAAAGCCCAGCCCAGGTCACAACAGGTGTCAGTGTCGGGGAGCCCCGCCAGCCAGACTCCCTCCTCCCCCCTGCAGAGCCTTATCTTCCCAGGAGGGACCACTGCCCACTGCCCCTGGGCCCTGGTGGCCGCCCTCCAACCCCCATACCTCCCCACCCCCCGGCCTGACCAGCCTTGGCATTGAGGTTCTAGAACAACAGATGGGGATGTGTTGACACCGAGAGATGTAAGGGGACTCGGTTACAGCCGGACTGAAAAAGCTTTCTCTAAAATAAGAAAGCACACAGATTCCTCAACTCCCAGAAACTGCTGACAGCTTTGTTCTCAGCCCAGCAGGAGTAAAAAGAAGCTGACGACTTATTTTTGCAGGTTATGCTCATTCAAGTCTATTTTTAGGTCCTTTTCCTAAGTCAGTGCACTAGAATAGCACTCGGCTTAAGAACCACCATCTGTTCCGAGCAGCGAGCCCGGCTAGCAGGTCCGGGCCGGGCGCGCCCAGCCGCTCCCGGCTGTCCCCGTGGACCAGAACAAAGGGGCAGCTTGTGCCCTGGGGAGGGGGCGCTCCATCCCACCGTCACAGGCCCTGAGCCCCGGGAGTGTCCACGAAACAAAAGTTAAGAGACATTTTCTTTATAAACTGAGCACCACCAAAAAAATGTTCTTGGCTTTTACAAAGGGAGCTCAAATAATCCCTTGTATTTAAATAGATTTCTTATAAAAAGGCCATCCAACCTTATCTCGGTTGTTGAGATAAAAATGAACCTATGGAAACAGAAAGCCACACAGAAAGCTCCGAGGGGCCCCTTCCCCTGCTTTCCGGTGTCTGACAGCCGCTCCCTCCCTCTGTAGCCCTTTCCTTCTCGGTGCTCGGAGAGAGCCCCCCCCCCACCCACCCGCTAGTGACTCACACTCTTCTATGGAAATGCAGTTGGTGCATGACGTACCTCAGCAGAGAGGGGATCTGACATATGAGTAATGAGCTGCCCAGCACCTTCTGGAACCAGCACTTGCATGTGGTGCCCTGGGAGGCCTGGGGTGCTGGGCCACGGCCCTGAGCCCACGGGCCAGACCCGCCCCAGGGCTCTGCTATTTTGAGACTCCCCTAAACTTAGCTGACTCCACTCTCTTGAATAACCAGGATATAAATACGTTTTTCTCCTCTGGGTCCAAAGGAATTTTGCAAGGGAAACCGGAGACCCAGGTGGTCAGTGACAGGCGTTTAAGAGGCTACAACAAGATAAGCCTGTCCCGGGGGGCCCTCGGCTTGGGGAACCACCAGGCAGGATTCAGGGACGGTAGCCACCAGGCACTGGCCCAAAGGGCCCATCTCAGGGTGATGTCCGACTACGGACACCATGTCACCCATGGCAAGGGAGGCCCCTGATGGCCACTATTTCTGGCCTCTCTGAAGGTTTTCTGAAATAATTCCCAAAAGGAAATCACGCTGGCTCACACATACACACACACCTCCTGTCTCCCCTCCCCAAACACACAGTCCTTCTTGGGGAGATGAGCACGAACGGAAGCCCAAGGGAAGCTGGGCCATGCGGCTTTGCGACTCGCGGTGGAGTTCCTCTGCAGTCGGGAGCCAACACGCCACCTCTTACCAGCGCCCCCTCCCAGGAAGGGGCCCCGCTCTTGGTCCCGGCCCTCTGCAGAGCCGCCCGCACGTAGGCAGCCTCAGCCAGCCCGGGGACCGGCTTCCTGGGCCTCTGCAGGGACTTCGGGACAACTCCAAAGTCAATGTTTACCCACCGCCCTGGAACTTCAGGGAAGCCAGAGTGTGGGAGGTGAGTGGGGACGAGAGTCCAAACACCGAGCCCTCAGCAGGGGAGCCAGGACGAGACTGGTCCCATGGGAGCACAGCGGCCGTCTGCATCTCACCCAGCCGAAAGGGCGGTCACAGAAAGCAAGCTCAAGTACCATGGGGGCGGGTCCCTAGCAGGGCCGGCTTTGGAAGGGGGTTGTGTGTGTGTCGGGGGGTGGGCAGCCCCACTGCCCCTCTTCTCCTCTCCTGCTGTTCGCAGCCACGTGGGGCAGCGCTGTAGGCTCGCTGACCTTCCCTGTGTACGTCGTTCAGAAAAAAGAAAAGCACGCACCCTCCTTCAGAGGTGTTGTTGAGGGAATGGGATGTGTTATTGAGGAAAAGTCCACTGGTGTTACCTGGCCAACTAGCAGTAGAAGATTCTAGAACTGACCCCGTGCGAGACACAGGGGCTCCTGCACTTCTCGGCTAACACCAGCTGTTCTGAGGGGCTGGCCCCACGTGGAAGGAACTGGACATGTCTTACCCTCCGGGAAGAAAGCAACTGTAAGTAACAAACGTGGCTTAGGTGGCCGGCGAAGGGACCAGCACTACGAGACGCTGCTCTCATGGAGCCGGGAAAGTGCGTCCACGCACTTTCAGTGGGAACGTGGACTCGAAGCAGCCGGCGGTCACCAAGCGGTCTCCTCAGTGTTCTAGCCGTGGGGCGAGGGCACAGGTCAGCGAGAAAATGCACAAGTAGCAGAGGCGCGGGGGGGACACCTGCCCGGGGGTCCCCCACGTGGCCGTCGGTTGTCCTCACAAACCAAGGGTGGCGGACGTGACCTGCTTCGTCTCCCTACCCTGTGCGTGGTAACCTCACCTCCGGCCACAGGGCCTTAGTCCTCCCCCAGATGGGGGTGGGGCTGGAGGAGGGCCAGGCCGGCCAGGGAGCGGGGGCTGGAAGGAGATGGACCACCGGCCTCGCTGCCCCGGGAGCCGTGGTTCAGAGCATTCCCCTCTCTGGTCTAGTTCACTGCAAGTCGGGTGTGTGTTACTCACCAAACAAAAAGATGCGACAAGGGCCTTGGAGTCTCACCCTGCCCACACCCCTGCGTCGGCGGACCCCGTCCCTGCCGTCCCTGCCGGTGGGCTGCATTCCGTAGCTCTCCCGGCCCTCCACGCCCTGCTGCTCGAAGGCGGATCCCACTAAGCGGAGGTCCAAGGAGAGTCCAGTCACAAAGCACAACGCTAAGAGGCCGAGCCCTCTGATACCTCCCAGGCCAGATTCCGGTTTGATAAGAATTTGGTAAGAATCACATTACAGGGTTGACAAGCTCTGCCATCCCTGCACTAACCCCATGAAAAGCCAAATGCGGTTGTGAGGGGATCCTTCGCCCAAGACAAGTTCCAGGACTGTCTACAGCAGCACCAACAAAAGTGAACCAAGGAGGTGCAGAAAGACAACCAACTCCCCCCCCCCCGCCAAAGTTCTCTCCAGGGACCCACTGGGGGGAAAACCCATCAGCAGGAGCCTAGGCCGAGAGACTGGCTAAGGAAAGTGGGTCCACCATGGACGTGAGGCCTCCACTGGTCCGGTCATGTCCCTCCTCTGCCGTGGAGTACTCGGGAGCCAGAGAGCTCCCTGTGCTTCAGCCCCAGTTATCGACAGGTTCCTTCTCTTGTTGGAACAGTGTGCTGAGATGGCTGAGCAGCATGGAGGCCAAGCCCATCTGACTCTGGAGGGCGAGAGAGACCCCTCATATCAGGGGATGAACCCTCGAGAGCTGGGCTCGGAACTGGGCTCGGTTGCTGGGCAGAACCCTGCCATGGCTCTGAGCAAACATGTGCATCCGTGGACATGCAGGGACAGACGCCGTAGGGCAGGTGGGGGTCGTCTGGGGCGAGGATAACTGGCTGGGTCAAGGTTGGCCACCGTGGCTGCCATGATTTCAGCGGCCAGAACAGCAGCTCTCCCCACTGTTGGAAAAGTCGCCCTCCCATCATAGAGCCTACTCCCACAGCTACGGAGAGCACGAGTGATCGACGACAGCCCAGCTGAGCCCTCTCCGGGGCACATTCTGAGTTGGAGGTGAGGGAAAAGGATTCCCTTCTCTCCAGTGGGGAGCCGGGCAGCTGGGAGCTGCTACCGGGGAAGCCAGTTGGAAAACCAGTGTCCGAGGATGAGGCTGAGTGCCCGAGAACACGTGACGAGACACAGAGTGTGTCCCCGTGGCCAAGTCCGAGAACGCCACTCCCCTGTCCCACCTGCAGGCTGTGCTGGGGGTCCCAGAGCTCACTGTCACCTGAGCTACCCTGGCTGATTTCCTGCCGCTCATGGCCAAAGTCCTAGGACACCAAGAATTTCCAACCGCACTCAACTGGGAAGATTTGAAAACATTTAACAGGAGGCAGAGCTGTATTTGACCTTTTTAGTCACATGAAATCAGCAACAGCTGTCACACTCCTGTCCGCCCCGCATGGGCATGGGAGAGTCCCATCTCTGTGGCCCAAACAGTGTTTCGTGGGAGCAACAGTCTCGTCAGCGTCTCCGTCACGCGACGGAGAACACTGTAAAGTTGATCCCCATTTTTCACGGCAAATTAGAGTACGTAAAGGTAAAATTAAAATGTGGTAGAAGAGTGTTCACACATGAGCCAATCTCATGAAATTCCTCCTCCTGGAAAAAAAAAACAACAACCAAAAAACCCAAAAAACTAAAACCTTTCCCATAGGCTTCGTTTCGCTCCGTGGCTTTCAAACAGTTGTTAATCGTATTCACGTTAAGACACTGCAACGCATTTGGTTATTTCTGAAGCACGTTATTTTGAAGCTCTGAATCTTTGTGTGTTGAGAGTTATGTCATGAAGTTAATCGTTCCCAGGACGTGCGCATCTGGGGTAACGAGAACCGTCTTGTGCAAGCGGCCGTGAATCAGCGAGTGCAACGTTGCGTAACGGGCTCCAGGGCACGCGTCAGGGGATCCTAGCCTGGCGGTCCTGCCTCCTGCTGACCTTTCCCGAGGCAGAACTGGAAACACGGGATGGGAGCTTCCTGCCATCGGGCACTCATTGCCAATAATTAAGTTGGATAATGTGGAGAAATAGAAGTAGGGATTTCAGTTCCTTCGGAGTCCTAAAGAGAGCCGTCTTTGAAGTCCCTGGTTCCCGGCCCAGTGCTGGGGCTGACTGGACTGTGTTACTCTTGATCATTATGAAAACCACCCATTAAAGTGGAAATAAAATATTCCACTAAGTGGTTCCTGGCATTTGTGTTAGAAACAATAGCCATAGCCCCACAATAAGATTACTTTATACGTAAGAAAAGAAAAGCAAAAAAAATCAAAGGCACTAGGAGCCAAAGCTGTACGCGTAATCCATCAAATCTGGGCCTGCCGCGTTTGATGTGCTTGAGCAATACTGTTAGCAAGAAACTATTACTTAATCTTGCCAGTATTATCCAAAGAGAACACTTGCGAAATCCTCAAGACAAATATGCTGTAATTATTACATGAATAGAGAGCCTGTGTGGCAGAAACGGCCTTTGGAACATGCACACAGGCCCGACAGCAGCAGAGCGGTAATGAGCCACAGCAACAACAATGCCCGCTGTGTCTGAGCGGCCCTGGGAGTGCGCAGCGCCAACCTGCTGCTGTCAGTAACAGCTTGACCAGAAAGTTTTTCGGACGCCTAACCAACAGCCCACTGTACAGTCTAGTTAGAGTATGGCTGTTAGAGTACAGCTGTTAGAGGACGGCTGTTAGAGGATGGCTGTTAGAGGACAGCTGTTAAGAGTGTGACTGTTAGAGTGTGGCTGTTAGAGGACAGCTGTTAGAGTGTGGCTATTAGAGGATGGCTGTTAGAGGGTGGCTGTTAGAGGATGGCTGTTAGAGTGTGGCTGTTAGAGTGTAGCTGTTAGAGGACAGCTGTTAGAGTGTGGCTATTAGAGGACAGCTGTTAGAGGATGGCTGTTAGAGTGTGGTTGTTAGAGTGTGGCTGTTAGAGGATGGCTGTTAGAGTGTGGCTGTTAGAGGACAGCTGTTAGAGTGTGGCTATTAGAGGACGGCTGTTAGAGGATGGCTGTTAGAGTGTGGTTGTTAGAGTGTGGCTGTTAGAGTGTGGCTGTTAGAGTGTGGCTGTTAGAGGATGGCTGTTAGAGTGTGGCTGTTAGAGGACAGCTGTTAGGGGATGGCTGTTAGAGTGTGGTTGTTAGAGTGTGGCTGTTAGAGGGTGGCTGTTAGAGTGTGGCTGTTAGAGGACAGCTGTTGGAGGATGGCTGTTAGAGTGTGGCTGTTAGAGGATGGCTGTTAGAGTGTGGCTGTTAGAGGACAGCTGTTGGAGGATGGCTGTTAGAGGATGGCTGTTAGAGGATGGCTGTTAGAGTGTGGCTGTTAGAGGGTGGCTTTTAGAGGACGGCTGTTAGAGGATGGCTGTTAGAGTATTGCTGTCCCCTGGCACATATTAGAAATCACAAGTCATCAAACTGCACCTTGGTTATTTTCATTTTACTCTTTGTTTTGTTTTAGAAAAGGACTCTTTTTTTCAAAAATAAAAAGAAAAAAGAAAAGAAAAGAACAGGACTCTTTCTTGGATTCCATCACTAGCGAACTCCTACTGTACTTGAAATCCTGTCCAAGGTCTGACGAGTTCAAATTAGCACACAGTTTAGTCACCATAGTTTTAATGTCCAGCAGAGGAACATGAACCGAGGAGCATGGAGGAAAGCTCATACTCCTCCTGAAACACAGAACACCCAAGTGCCAGACAATTAACTCTTGATTTTTTAATTTAATTAATCTTGATTTTTTTTTTGCCAGTGAAAATTATTTATTATAAAATCACTGAAATGTCTCATAAAAATTCGAGTTTACAAAAAACTTGAAGGTAACACAATTAAAAACAGTTGCCCCCACACCCATCCCTATCACCAGTTTTCACGGCTCAAGAACAAAACTGAATGGAGCCGTGGCATCCTATCTCCAGGCCAGCACTTCTGCAAGCAATGTCCTTTCTGTCCTGAGGTCAGCCACAAGCACGTCATCCAGTTAAGGGATCCTGGACAGGCCCCAGCCTTAAACTGAGCCTCCCAGGTCCGTGCAGAACTTAACAGCCGTCTGGTCCGAGTTATTGCGACGGATCCGCAGCTAAAAAGCCATTGTCGTAATCAGGAGCATCGCGAGGTACAAACAATGTCGTTAACATGCGTGACTCCATGTAAATGATCTCTGGACTCTGTCATCTAACGATGGCCTCAGACTTCGGGCGCGTTGCAACGTTGCAGGCCGGCGGGGAGTTAATTTTTTAATTAACTCTTGACAATTAACTCTTGATTTCAACAATTAACTCTTGATTTTTACTACTTGAATTCTGCCTCTATGCGCTGATTTGCTTTGCTTTACGGCTGTTAGCCTCACCACTGGTGGTGGACAGAGCACAAATCCTCCACTGACCAAGTCAACCTCCTGGCCTGGCAGGGGCCGCTGCAGCTGGAACGGCAAATTTTTGTTTCCCGGGCCTAAATGCGGGTCACACATTTAAAAGACAACACAGCAGTGAACCCTGTATTTCTTTGACTGCAAATACACTTAACATTTGGGGCATAAGGTATATTTAATATTGAGGGCTATAACAACAAGACAAGAATAAATATTATAATATGATTGATATATTATTAGTATTAATGATAACAAACTATTATCATCATTATTATTATTCAACAAACATCAGTTTTGATGTACCGGAAGTCAGATGGCTACATGCCTTATTTATCAACATCTGGGATACACGTGGTTACGTTAGAATCGTCCTGCGGGCAGGCACATTTGAGTATCTCCAAAGACCAGCTTCTCCGTATAAGCAGTAATTTCTAAGATCAACTTTTACAAAACCCAAAAACTAACCAAAAGCTTGCGAGAATCTGCTGAACGTTTATGCCGGGAACGGAGCTGCATCCCATTAAGAACAGCAGGTTCCGTGGCACTTTGCACTGCCACGTCTCCAGTCCACTTTCTCCAGCTCCTTGAAAACCAACACCCTCAAAGTCAGGGTGGCCATGACCTGACCGCCGTTGTGTCTGTAACCCACCCAAAGCTCTTTCCTTAGAAATGTGTCATTATCTGACCTGTCTGGCAGCAACCTGGAGGATCGAGCACTGAGGAAAACACCTCCTCACGGTCCTGGTCTTTATGAGACCTGACTCAGAGCCCCCTCACTGTAAACAGCTTTGTCTACAGGGTATCTGCAGAAAACAATCAGTGGCAACTGTTTAGCATCAAAGTGACCTAAGGCAGTGACAGCAGCTGGTACAAAGAAGAAACAGTACAAAAAAACTTAAAAGGAGAAACTGGAGAGTGAGATGCCTGTACAGGGCTGTAAAAAGCGCTTGACATGTTCCTAGGAATCTGGAAGGCAGTGTGCATGTGCAGGGCTGTCTGCACACACAGAGAAGACCTGAGAAGTCCCCAACTCTCGTCTCTGGCCGGCCCCGAGGCTCTGCACAGAAAGGAAGTGAAGGCTAAGGCAAGGCTGCCAACTGCCCCGCAAAGCACGGAAGGAAGGCACAGCCCCAACATGCACACAGCACCCTCTGCAAGACTGGGGCCCTTCCTGCCTCGAGGGTTTACAGGAATCCTGGTCCAATCATTAGCAGATCACTACACTAACCGGGTGGAGACTTCAGGGATTGCAAACAGCAAAGAACACAGAATTATGTCAGACAAGTCAAAACGTACACGCTGCAACCCTAACAAACAGCAACCACAAACCTGGGGGAGGGGAGCTAGGACCTGGTTTCCAGCAATGCCGTATTAGATTATTTTATTTTTTGCCATATTATGTTATTTCAAATACCCATTTTCAATAACATATTGTAGGACATGCAAAGAAGAAAGTGTTACCCTATACAAAGAAAAGAGGCAACCGACAGAAACTGTTCCTGAAAAAAGCAAGACATGGAATGTACTAGAAATGGTTTTAAATCAGTTAAATATCTTCAAAGAACCAAAGAAAAGAATAAGAACAATGTCTCATCAAACACGGACTGTTAGTTAAAAAAAATGCAAAAAAGAACCAAAGACCCATTCTTAAGTCAAAAATATGCCTAGAACAAAAAAATTCACTAGTAGTCTCAAGAACAGATTTGACATAGCAGAGGAATCAATAAACTTGAACACATATCCGTAGAAATCATCAAATCTGAAGAGTAGAGAGAAAAAAGTTCAAAGGAAAATAAAGAGCCCCTCAAAGGCCTGTGGGATACTATCAGGTGCACTAACATAGGCATAATGGGAGTTCCGGAGGGAGAAGAGAGAGGGGGCAGGAAGGGTCGCTAAAGAGATTACGGCCAAAGACTTCACAAATTTGAAAAAAGACATGATCTATACACCCCGAACCTCTGTGAAATCTAAGCAGGATGAACTCAAACAGATCCACACCACGACACATAATAAACTGCCAAAAGCCAAAGCATCTTGCAAGCAGCAAGAAAGAAATGACTTGTCATTCACAAAGGGCCTTCCGAAAAATGAACAGCTTATTTCTCATCAGAAACCACAAAGACCGGAAGGCAGTGAGATGACATATTCACAGTGCTGAAGTAAAAAGACATCAACCCAGAAGTAGATATCTAACAAAAATTCCCTTCAAAAATTAAGAAAAAATTAAGACATTTCAAGATAAACAAAAACAGAGAATTTGTTACTAGCAGAACTTCCCTACAATAAATTCTACAGAGGGAGTCCTTTGGGTTGAAATGAAGGGACACTAGCTAGAGAATAATTCAAATCCACTGAAAAAAATTAAGTGTACTGGGAAAGGAAATAACACATAAAAAAAAAAAAAACCCAAAGCCCAGTATAAATGTTTTCCATCTTTAGCTTTTTTGGCTCCAATCAGAATTAAAACACAAGTGTGTAAAACAATAGTTATAGAGCTGTTCTCGCAGACTTACCATGCATACAGATTTAACTTCTCTGACAGAAAAGCACAGAGGAAGCAGAAGGGTTCAAACCAACATAGGAGCAAAGTCTTTGTATACCATTGGAATTGGTTGGTATTGATCCAAAATAGACGTTATAAGTAAAAATTGTAATTGTAATTCCCAACAAAAAGGTAAAAAAAAATTATAGCAAATGAAATGATAAGGAAATTAAAATGGTACACTAGAAAATACCTATTAAATGTAGAAAACCAGTAATGCAGGAAGAGAGGGAGAAAAAGATATGCCAGAAAGCAAAGTGGCAGATGTAAATCTTACCTTATCAATAATTACATTAAATGTAAATAATCAAACACTCTAATCAAAAGGCAGCATGGGCAGAACTAATTAAAAAATATGATCCAACGACCAAGTGGGATTTATCCCAGGGCTGCAAGGTTGGTTCAACATCCGCAAATCCATCAACGTGATACAATACATTAATAAAAGAAAGAATAAGAACCATATGATACTCTCAATAGATGCTGAAAAAGCATTTGACAAAGTGCAGCATCCCTTCCTGATTAAAACTCTTCAAAGTGTAGGGATAGAAGGCACATACCTCAATATTATCAAAGCCATCTATGAAAAACCCACCGCAAATATCATTCTCAATGGAGAAAAACTGAAAGCTTTTCCGCTAAGGTCAGGAACACAGCAGGGATGTCCGTTATCGCCACTGCTGTTCAACATTGTACTAGAAGTCCTAGCCTCGGCAATCAGACAACAAAAAGAAATTAAAGGCATCCAAATTGGCAAAGAAGTCAAACTATCACTCTTTGCAGATGATATGATACTATATGTGGAAAACCCAAAAGGCTCCACCCCAAAACTGCTAGAACTTATACAGGAATTCAGTAAAGTGTCAGGATATAAAGTCAATGCACAGAAATCAGTCGCATTTCTTTACACTAACAACAAGACAGAAGAAAGAGAAATTGAGGAGTCAGTCCCATTTACAATCGCACCCAAAACCATAAGATACCTAGGAATAAATCTAACCAAAGAGGCAAAGAATCTATACTCAGAAAACTATAAAGTACTCATGAAAGAAATTGAGGAAGACACAAAGAAATGGAAAAATATTCCATGCTCATGGATTGGAAGAACAAATATTGTGAAAATGTCTATTCTACCTAAAGCAATCTACACATTTAATGCAATCCCTATCAAAATCCCATCCACTTTTTTTAAAGAAATAGAACAAATAATTCTAAAATTTATGTGGAACCAGAAAAGACCTCGAATAGCCAAAGGAATATTGAAAAAGAAAGCCAAAGTCGGTGGCATCACAATTCCAGACTTCAAGCTCTATTACAAAGCTGTCATCATCAAGACAGTATGGTACTGGCACAAAAACAGACATATAGATCAATGGAACAGAATAGAGAGCCCAGAAATAGACCCTCAACTCTATGGTCAACTAATCTTCGACAAAGCAGGAAAGAATATCCAATGGAAAAAAGACAGCCTCTTCAACAAATGGTGCTGGGAAAATTGGACAGCCACATGCAGAAAAATGAAATTGGACTATTTCCTTACAGCACACACGAAAATAGACTCAAAATGGATGAAGGACCTCAATGTGAGAAAGGAATCCCTCAAAATCCTTGAGGAGAATGCAGGCAGCAACCTCTTTGACCTCAACCGCAGCAACTTCTTCCTAGGAACATCGCCAAAGGCAACAGAAGCAAGGGCAAAAATGAACTATTGGGATTTCATCAAGATCAAAAGCTTTTGCACAGCAAAGGAAACAACAAAACCAAAAGACAACTGACAGAATGGGAGAAGATATTTGCAAACGACATATCAGATAAAGGGCTAGTATCCAAAATCTATAAAGAGCTTATCAAACTCAATACCCAAAGAACAAATAATCCAGTCAAGTAATGGGCAGAGGACATGAACAGACATTTCTGCAAAGAAGACATCCAGATGGCCAACAGACACATGAAAAAATGCTCCACGTCACTCGGCATCAGGGAAATACAAATCAAAACCACAATGAGATACCACCTCACACCAGTCAGAATGGCTAAAATGAGTAAGTCAAGAAATGACAGATGCTGGCGAGGATGCAGAGAGAGGGGAACCCTCCTACGCCGCTGGTGGGAATGCAAGCTGGTGCAACCACTCTGGAAAACAGTGTGGAGGTTCCTCAAAAAACTGAAAATAGAGCTACCCTATGACCCAGCAATTGCACTACTGGGTATATATCCTAAAGATACAAACGTGGTGCTCCGAAGCGGCACGTGCACCCGAATGTTTATAGCAGCAATGTCCACAATAGCCACTGTGGAAAGAGCCTAGATGTCCATCAACAGATGAATGGATCAAGAAGATGTGGTATGTATACACAATGGAATACTATGCAGCCATCAAAAGACATGAAATCTTGCCATTTGCGACGACGTGGATGGAACTAGAGGATATCATGCTTAGTGAAATAAGTCAATCAGAGAAAGACAACTATCATATGATCTCTTTGATATGAGGAAGTGGAGATGCAATGCGGGGGGGTTGGGGGGAGGTAGGAAAAGAAAAAATGAAAAGATGGGATTGGGAGGGAGAGAAACCATCAAAGACTCAATCTCAAAAAACAGACTGAGGGTTGCTGGGGGGAGGGGGGACGGGAGAGGGTGGTGGGGAAATGGACATTGGGGAGGGTATGTGCTATGATGAGTGCTGTGAAATGTGTAAACCTGGAGATTCACATACCTGTACCCCTGGGGATAAAAATACATTATCTGTTTATTAAAATGGGGAAAAAAATACTAATCCTAGAATCAACACTGCAATACAAATGAGATCTCCATTTAAAAATAAGGGATGGAGAGGAGAAGGGAGTTGAGGGAAATTGGAAGGGGAGGAGAACCATGAGAGACTATGGACACTGAAAAACAACCTGAGGGTTTTGAAGGGGCGGGGGGTGGGAGGTTGGGGGAGCCAGGTGGTGGGTATTGGGGAGGGCACGTATTGCATGGAGCACTGGGTGTGGTGAAAAAAAAAATGAATACTGTTACACTGAAAAGAAATAAAAAAATAAAATTAAAAAAAAATACGATCCAAATTTATGCTGATAAAAAATACACTTTTTTTTTTTTAAGATTTTATTTGTCTGACGGAGAGAAAGCAAGAAAGGGAACACAAACAGGGGGAGTGGGAGAGGGAGAAGCAGGCCTCCCACTGAGTAGGATGCCCAATGCGAGGCTTGATCCCAGAACCCTGGGATCATGACTGGAGCCGAAGGCAGAGGCTTAACGACTGAGCCACCCAGACGCCCCAAGAAATACACTTCAGATTCAAAAACGTAAACAGGCTGAAAGCAAAAGGGTAGACAAAACATATGGTGAAAAAGCAAGCAACAGAACTGGAATGGCCATCCTAATATCAGACAAAGCAGACTATAAGATAGTAATAGCTACTATGGAGAAAGAAGCACATTTTATAAAGATGAAGGATAAATCCATCAAGAAGACATAATGATAATGAATATATACGTGTAACAACAGAGTCCCAAAATACATAAAGCCAAACGGGACAGAACTGAAGGGAGAAACAGACAATTCAACGACAGCGCTTGCAGACTTCACTGTCTCACTCTAAATAACGCACAGAACAAGGAGAAGACCCACAAGGAAGTAAAAGAAAGAAATAAAGGGCGCCGGGGTGGCTCAGTCAGTTAAGTGTCTGCCTTTGGCTCAAGTCATGGTCCCAGAGTCCCGGGATCACACCCCACATCAGGCTTCTGCTCAGCGGGAAGTCTGCTTCTCCCTCTGCCCCTCCCCTACCCCCTGCTTGTATTCTCTCTCTCCCTTTCTCTCTCTCTCTGTCTCTCTCCCTCAAATGGATAAATTAAATTTTTTAAAAATAAAAAAGAATGAGGGAGTCCTGAGTGGCAGTCAGTTACGTGTCTGCCTTCGGCTTAGGTCATGATCCTAGGACCCTGGGATAGAGCCCTGCATTTGGTGGGGAGCCTGTTTCTTCCTCTCCTTCCTCTGCTGCTCCCCCTGATTGTTCTATCTCTGTCAAATAAATAAAATCTTAAAAAAAAAAAAAAAGAAGCAAGACTACAAATGAACCAGACCTGATAGAACGCTCCACCCAGCAACAGAGGAATATATGTTCCTCTCATACACACACGAGATTTCTCCAGGATAGATCATATTTTAGGCCACAAAGTCTCATTAAAATTTGCCAAGGGCTGAAATTATACAATGATGAGACTGAAGTACGTTTGTCAACCACAATGTAATTAAATTTGAAATCAATAATATAAGGAAATTTGGGATATTCACAAGTGTATGTAAATTAAGCAATACAATCCTAAAAGACCAAAAGAACACAAGGAAAAAACACAAGAGAAATTTAAAAATACTTGGAGATGAATGAAAACAAAACCACATGTGTCAGGGTCCCCAAACCACCTTTGGGTTTGGTGATTCAGTAGGAAGACTCCTGGCACTCAGCATACAGGTTAGTCGTGGCTATGACATATTATATAATCAAAAGGATACCAAGCAAAAGCAGCAAAGGAAAAGGCGTAGGGGTAAATATCAGGGGAGACCAGTCACAAGCTCCCAAAGGTCCTCTCCCAGTGGAGTCACACAGGACGAATTTGATTCCTCCAGCAAGGAAGTATAACCAGATGTGTGAAGTGTTGCCAACCTCACTAGAGACTCGGAGCCGAGGGTTTCTGGGGGGATAGACATGCAGGCATACTCTGCTTGGCAGATATACAAATTCCATATCCCGGAAAGGAAAGCATAAACCATTTTGTTGGTAGAGCACAGGCATAACTCTTACCAGTTCGGGAAATGGTAGGAACTCCCTCAGATCTAGGTTTCCAAATGCAGGCCAGGGGCCGATCTTGCAGCCAGCCCTTCCTGAGGATAGAAGTTCAGACCTGTTAACTCTTTTCCACAAACATATCAAAACTTATGGGATGCAAATAAAGCATGATTAGAGAGACATGTAGAGTTGTAATGCCCATACTGAAAAGATCACAGACCAAATAACCTAAGATTCTACCTTGAGAAATTAGAAAAATAAGAGCGAACTATAGCCAAAGTAAATAGAGAGGAAGAAATAATAAATATTAGAATAGAAATTAATGAAAAAAAGGACAGAAAAATATTAGAGAAAAAAACAAAAGAAAAGTTGACTCTGAAAGGTAACACAACAGGCAAACCTAGCTGAATGGGCAATGAAACAAATAGGGAAGCTCGAAGTCCTAAAATCACGAATGGAAGAGGGGACAACTACTACCCACTTAGAGAAGAACTGTGAACACCTACACGTGGATTTGCATGACCCAGATGAAATTTACAATTCCTAAAAAGAAACAAAGTATTGAAGCTGACTCAAGAAGAAACAGAAGATCTGTATAGAGGTAAAATAAGAGGGGAATGACCAATCAAAGCATTTCCAACATAGAAAAGCTGAGGTCTAGATGCTTTCACTGATAAACTTTATATGATTGTAGTAGAATTAGCACCAATCCTACACAAACTCTTTTTTTAAAAAAAAAGAAGGAAATACTTCCTAAATAATTCTATGAAACCAGTATTATCCTGATACCCAAAACAAAGAAAAACACCACAAGAAAGAAAACTGAACATTAATATTCCTTCTAAACATAAACTCATAAATCCTGAACATAATATTAGCAAGCTATATCCAGCAAAAAGGAGTACACACCATGATCAACCAAGCAATTTGCCCCAGGAATGCAAGGTTGGTCTAATATCCGAAAATCAATTAAGGTAACAGCGTATCGGTAGAATAAAAAATAACCACTGCATCCTCACCTCAACAGACGCTGGCATGCGGTAGAACAGTTTAGAAATTAACCTTTTTGGCAAGGTTATCAAGAAAATACAATAGGAGAAAAATAGTCTTTTCAATAAACAGTGCTGGGACAACTGGCTATCAACGTGCAGGAAAAAAAAAAAGTTGGATCCTACCTCACACCATATATAAGAATGAACCAAAATAGATAAAAAATCTAAATGTAAAAGCTAAAACTGTAGAATACTTGGACAAAATCACATCTTCATCACTTTGGGTTAGGCAGTGGTTTCTTAGATATGCCACCAAAAGCACAATGAAGAAAGGAACAAATGAACTTCATCTCATCAAAATCTAAAATTTAGTGTTTCAAAGGACACCATCAAAGAAGTGAAAAGACAACCCATGCAAGAAAAGATTTATAAATCACATATCCAATAAGATACTCATATCCAAAGTGACTTGTACCCAGAAGATATAAGGATCAGTTATGACTCAATAATAAAATGGCAAGCCAATTAAAAATGGGCAGAGGGGGGGCGCCTCGGTGGCTCAGTGGGTTAAAGCCGCTGCCTTCGGCTCAGGTCATGATCTCAGGGTCCTGGCATCGAGTCCCGCATCGGGCTCTCTGCTCGGCAGGGAGCCTGCTTCCCTCTCTCTCTCTCTGCCTGCCTCTCTGCCTACTTGTGATCTCTCTCTGTCAAATAAATAAATAGAATCTTAAAAAAAAAAATTTATAAAAAAAAATGGGCAAAGGGTTTACACTGATATTCTCCCCAAAAAAGATATACACATGACAAACAAGCACACATGAAGATTCCCAACATCATCAGTCATTAGGGAAATGCAAATCGAGAGCACAATGAGGTGCCACTTCACACCCACTGGATGGCTATAACCAAAGTAAAAGTCACCGGCAAGCGTGGGTGAGCATGCTGAGAAATTAGCACCTTTGTATGTTGCTGATGGGACTGTAATCTGGTGCAGGCACTTTGGAAACCAGTTTTGCAGTTCCTTGAAAAGTTAAACATAAAGTGGTTGCACGACCCAGTGAAACTCCACTTCTGGGTGAGCGCCTGAGACAAATGGTAACATCGATCCACACCATCCAAGCCGCACCCGCTGTTTGTAGCAGCGTCGTTGGTGACAGCGCCAAAGTGGACACCCCTAAGAGTTCGCCAGCTGATGAATGGACACAACACAGCGTGTGCATGCAATGGGGAACTTTCAGCCGTAAAAAGGATGAAGTATGGGTGCATGTTACACACGGATGAACCCTAAAAACACTATAGCAAATGGAAAAAGCCAAAGAGAGGTTACTCTCATATAAAACTTATACACAATGTCTAAAATAGGCAAATCCAGAAACAGAAGAGTAGATTAGTGGTCGCTGGAGGTCAGCGGGAGGGGCAACCAGGAGACTGCTAAGGAGTATGGGGCTTCTTTGGGGGCCAACAGAAATATTCTACAATTACATAGTGGTCGGGGCTGTACAGCTCTGTGAATACAGTAAGATCACTGAACTGTACAGCTCAAAGGGTGACTTCTATGGTATGTAAATTATGTATTTTAAAAAATAGATTGAAAAATCCACAAAAGTCACAAAAGTGTCTTTTTCTTCAATTCTGATGCTAGGCCTCTAAACCCAGAATCAATGCGAAATAGACCTCCCACAATGCATCCTTTCTTACGTTTTTAAAAGATTTTATTTATTTTTGACAAAAACAGAGAGTGGGAAGGGGAGGGGCAGGGGGAAGCAGGCTCCCCGCTGAGCAGGGAGCCCGATGTGGGCTCGTGACCTGAGCCGAAAGCCAGGCTTAACGACTGAGCTGCCCAGGCGTCCCCCACAGTGCACCCTAAACATGACTTCTCCAGGTGCCAGCAGCTTTGGGGAACTCTGTTCTCCTGTGTGACAGACAAGACAAAAGCTTTTTCTTACAGATGTGGCTTTGTTCTGCGTCTGCTGGAGGTCATGGGGCAAGCGAGGGAGGACCCGTCCCGGGCCAGGACTCCCCTCCTTTCCCTGGCTCCCTTCGCCACGACACTCCTCCTCACACTCACTTCCTAAGACTAGCTCATCCCTGGGGGACACTGGATACAATTAAAACTGTCAGTTCTGCTGTGTTTTATGGGAAATTCAACACAAATTTTCCTACCTACACATGCAAACGGGTTCAGATACGCACCGAGTGCACGGGAGGTCACACACCCTCCCTGAACTCGGGAGTACAGTCCAGGGGACAGGCCGGGAAAACACTGTTGGTCTCTGGAGGACAGCGGGTGGACGGTCGCATGCCGCATACACACTCCCACAAGGACCAGAGGGAGAGAAAGTGCCCTTTCCTCTTGTATGCCAGCATCCATGAAAGCCACCGCCACCACACCCACCACGGCTCCCCAGGCATCCGAGTACCTTTCCACCAAGTCAGCTGGGGGCTGTCGCTTCCTGGCGGGTACGGCACGTCACCTTTTCTTGTATCTTTAAAACGCTCAAGTTAGGGCCACTTGTGAGCAAGTTCTAAGCCTCGCAAAAAGTGTGTGCTTCCAGAAAGAGCCAACAGACAACTCAGAACTGTGACTCAACCCACGAGAGGCCGTGAGGAGTTCGAACTTCTCGGGCGAACCCGCTCTTCACTTTCTGTAAAGGGCACACAGGTTTCATTCGGCCGCTGGGAGGCTGGAAGTGAAAGTGACGAGACTGTTTTTGAAAAGGTCAAAAGAGGGCACTTGCCCATCTTCAAATTCCTCTGAACCCTCTGCCTGGAGTCATCACCGCGACGGGAGTCCAGCCCTGAGCCGTCACAGCCCCGAGCAGTGATGCCACTGTTTCCCTCGTCGGTGGCAGCGTTCCATCCCACTCTGTGAAATGGGTTCACCACGTCTGATGAACCCACATGGGGCGGACTTCCAGGCCGCATGCTACGGCCACGCCTCGGCAGTGAGGTGGGGGCCACGGCTGTGTGGGAAGCCTGCCCTGCTCCGGGGGTGGGCACACGTGCCCGCGGTGGTGGCCAGAGCCCCTCGGCATGTCCCCTATGGCAGCCGCGGGAGAGCCAGCAGAACACGAGAGAGGGGCTGCCTTTCTCAGGGACCTGTCCCTCCCCAGCCCTCCAAGCTGGCCCTGTAAGCAGGGCATCCGACTGCTGCTCGAGGCCAGGGTAGGGCCCAGCTCTGGGTTGCCATTAGAGAGACACGGTTCTCTGTGCCTCCTCTGACCCAGCCCACCAGCGAGCAGCCCCAGCGGCCGTGCATCTCCCATCTCAGCCCATGCCGGAGCGGAAGGGGCACCATCTGGGGGGACTTTCGGGACAGAGCATGGCGGAGTTAGGGAGCTGCCCTCTGCCCTGCCATGCCTGCCAACAGCCCTGCCCCGACTGCTCACCACATGCTTCAGTCCCTGCGGCCAGACCTGGGAGGGCCTCAGCAGCTTCTCCTGTCGACGGTCCTTGGGTCTGTGAGCGACAGCACAGAGCGGCCCCTGCAAGTGTCCCTGGAGCCGGGGATAGGCGTGGCTGCTCTGACCCGTGGTGGCCTGTAAGGCCCCAGTATCACCTGCACTTCTAACCCATACACAGCTAGCGACCAGCTCTCCCCCACTGCTCCTTCCCTGGGTGAAAGATGGGTTTCTGAATGCACCCCTGCACCCCTGTCCCTGTCCCAGCCCATCTCTTGTGAAAACCCGGCAGACAGAACACCACATCTGTGGAAGACGGCGCTCCTGGCCACAGAGCCCTCGGGCACAGACTCGTGCCATCTGGCTTTGAAACCCATCGAGAGCAGCCAGCAGGCCCAGTGATGCCACTGGGCAGGAGATGCTGAGCTTGGGCTCGGTACCAATTTCAGACGAGACCTGGTCAAAGAGCTCCTCTGCGCTTTCCAGAAAAGCAGAGTGAACCTCTGACCCAGCAAGAACTGAACACGAGACCCTGGGTGAGTCTGGCCGGTGCGGGAGACAGCAAGATGCTCGCGACACTGCCCCGAAGCACAGGGTGACCTGGGCCCCACGGGCTTCCTCTTGTGCGAGTACCACTGCGGACCTCAGCTCGTACCCCGGGAGCCGGGTGGGGGAGGAGACGCGCCACTCACAGCTGCCACGGCTGGCCCCGGGCACTCCCGGGTGCAGTGATGAAGCCTCAGGGCTCCGAGCAGCAACCCAGCCCTCCGGTGTCTTAACCTGCCGGCTGACAGAGCCGTCTGAGTCCCCGCGTGCTGGCCGTGGACGTGCACGGAGGGGGGGGCAGCCTGCTGTCCTCGGACCGTCCGACACGCACGCTTCCGGGAGCTCCCAAGTCGTGAGGAAACCATGGCACCCATCAGGGCAGAGGCACGCGCTCTCTCTCTCTCTCTCTCTCTCAGTCTCTCTTTCACACACACACACGCACGCCAGCTGTCTCCCGGCTGACCAAGACGGCCCAGTCACTGGCCCCAGGGGCGGCTCCCAGCCCCACTGCCCTCCTGCCACCACTCTGCACCCCAGATGCCGCTCCCGGAGTTGCCAGAGCCTCTCCCCTTGGGCTGCTCCTGAGACGGCAGCACAGCAGCACGTGGGACAGCTGGGGATGGCCGGGGCCTCACCTCCGGTGCCATTCCCCCGACAACCAGCCCAAGCTCTCTCTGCGATCTTGTCCATGTCCCCGTGAGCCCAAACGGGCCACAGAATACAGTGTTTTCTGTACTTTCCAGAGGGACCGACACCCTGCTGGCTCTGAGCTCACTCTGTCGCCCCTGGGAAGTCAGCTCACTGAGGATGGCCGCACCCCTACCTTGCCTCCCGAGGCTTGTGCTGCGTGGATGGGCACCATGAGGGCCGGCCCTGGCCACTCGAGGTACATGTCTGAGGCTGTCCTTGGTGTCCTCCATTCTCCCCGTCAGGCGCCCTGCTCTCACGCTGCCTTGAGAATTCACCTGAAAAACAAAGGCCACACAGCAAGGGCTGGAGGACCGGGAGCCGGCCCTCTACGGGGCAGCCGGATGCCGGGAGGCTCCTGAAGACGAGGACACCACGGTATGGGAGACAGTGGGTTTCTGGCACCTGAGACCCACAGGTGTTTTGAGCAGAGGGTTCCGTCCCTAACGCCCCAAACACCCCAAACACAATCAGGAGCCTGTGTCACCTATGCAGGAAAGTGGCTCTCATTTTGCCAGAGATTACCCAGTAACTGTAAAATGCTGTAGTTTTTCTTCTGCGACAAAGGTACACTTATTCTTTAAAATAAGAAAGCAGTTTCACTGCTGTTTTGATGAAGCCTCATAGTGCTGAGGGACACAGAAGTTAATCTCTAACTCGGCGGGTAGATGAAGACACAGCGGTCTGATGAATTATTAGAGAGCGTGTGCCCGCCGGGATTTTTGGACCCCAGAGCAGAGCGACTCAGGACCTGTCACCAGAAGGGAGAGCTGTGGTCCAGCGAGGGAAAGGGCCAATGGCCAGGCGAGCCAAAGCCTGCACCAAAAACAAGCATCTGCCTGCTGTTGAGCACGTGACACGCCACTGTTCTGGTCCCCCTACAGAGCTCTTTTCCAGGTGTGGTCTGGACGTTGAGCTCAGTGACAAGTCAGGTTTCTGACAGCTGGAAGAGAGGGAAGAAAGGACTAAGGAAAACTGTCTATTTTTTATTGAACACAGTGAGCCAAGTTTTCAAGTTTTATTGAACTCGAAATAATCTTTTAAATCACAGAAACGAGTCCAGAAAATCTGTCTTCTCTGGGCCCCTATCACAGCCCCTTTCATCCCAGAGCATCTGGGACGTGGAGGCCTCTCGTTCTCTGAGAGAGAAGTGACGAGAGAGCCGGCACCCCGTCCTGCAGACCTGGGACGACGGGAAGTGCTTTTCCCGGGAACCGGAGCGGTGCTTGGTTACACATCCTCCCTCTGGGTCTCCTTCCACGTCACTGGGAGGCATGGGGGTCGCCGCTGCGTCGCCGGCTTGCGTCCGCTGGACGTGGCTTCGGTGTAAGGACGCGCGAATGCACGGCGTGCACCAGCTCGCCCCCGGCTGCGGCCCTCTGCCCGAGCACTCCCGGGACCCGGCGCCGGCCTCAGGACCACGCCCAGCAAGGCTGCTCCGCGGCAGACGGGACCCCAGGAAAGGCCGACGTCGACACACTTTCCTCGCGCCCTAACACGGCAGTCCACGCTCTCCGAAGCCCCAAGAGGAAGATGTCTCTGCTTCCGGACACACTCCAGCGACTTCCTCAGAACTCTGCAGGGCATCCAGCGGCGCTCCGTCCGCCACAGACCAGGCGTCCGTGAGGACAGACGAGTCACCCACCGCCCGCTGAACAGGCTCCCATGAACATAATTATTCCCGCACAGTGAGAACGGAGTGGCATTCGAACGTGTCGCAGACAGAACGAAGCGGCCCTGAAATCTTTAAAGGACGATGAAAACATGGCCAGCACTGCACCTGCAAGTCACCCCGTGTGACATGAACGGCACGAGGTGATCAGAAGACGAAGCGTGCGCCTCCCCAAGGTGGAAGCAGCAGCTCCCAGCGCTTCACTGAGCCCCTTCCCCAGGAGGCCGCTCCGCTGGGCCCCGGCCGTGAACCTGCAAGTGAGGACGACGGCTGCCCCTGCATGGGGGGCACCAGCAGACGGTGACTCCGTGCTGGCCTCCTTCAAGGTATTTCAAATGGAGACTGAGCGCTCAATTTCCCCCAGGTGAAAAGCAAAAGTTTCAGTGATTTTTAAAAAATCAAAGTCTATGTGCTTTCCAAGGAAGCCGCAGTGCTTAGTGTGGGAACGTGCGGGACAGGCAGTCACCCACGGGCCGAATGTCGCCTCCCTGTAACAAAGCACAGCCGTGCTGCTCAGAGGGCAGCGGGCAACCCCCCAGTCCACAAGTGAGGAGGAGCAGGTCCCAGAAAAGCAGGGCTTCCCCAGTACCGCCGGACTCGGCCCTGGACACAGCCTCAGAGGGCAGTCTGCTTGGATAACATACCAATAAAGCTAGCTCGAACCTCCCGGGAGAGCTGCGAAGGTCTCCCCACGCTGCACTCTGGATCCCACAGCTCTGGCCACGCACGTCCACTCTGTTCCCTCCCAAGGTGAGGCCAGCAACGCAAGCGTTCCCCCGAGCCCCTCCATTTCTAGTCACTTTGCCGGCCAGGGGTTAGACGAGGGAGACAGGGGCTGCAGGGGGCTGTGTTCACCTCCTTTCCTTCCTGAAACCAGGTGCCAACGCTGGGGCTAGGAAGCAGAACAGCTGGGCTTCCCTTCAAATCCCTGACCCCAAGCCGCTTCGACAGCCCAACCCGGGCACCACCACCTTCTTGGGGAGTTAGACCAACGGCCGGGCTGCGTGCTGGGCGATCTTAGGGGATCACCGACTCCAGGCCTCCTGTTGGCCTCCTGAGGCCGTGGGCCCCATCTGAGCAGGCTCGTTTCCCATCGTCCACACTGATTCTAACACTACAGAGGTCACCCGACAGAATCGGCATGGAAAGACGGCTTCTTCTAAAATCCAGTGTGCAATGACTTACTTGGTTCAAAGAGAATAGGGGAAGAGAAAAATTCCCAAGTTTTCTTTTCACCAATTTTATTTTTATTTGGTAATTTTCACTCAGAGAATCTACCAATTCTTTTTTCAGTCTGAGATGTATGTATGCATGGACGTATTTTCCCTTAGAAACTTTATTTGGTATAACTTCACATTTTTGGTATATAGAAATAATTTTATTTTGTATTGCAGCACAGTAGACATACAATCAATATCATTTCCTAGAATGTGCAATATATAAATTATTCACATTAAAAAATTAAGAACAGAAAGCTCATATGCAGGAAATATTTAAAAATGTGTACCTATTTTCGACTCTGTTTTTGACAGTATGCACTACTAGCTTTATAAATCTGAATGAACACAAGACGCACATTTGAACGACGTACACAGATGGGTCCGCTCCAGATGCTGAACTCACTCTACAGATGCTCACTTTGGTCACTGGGACTCCAGGTGCGGAGGCATGTGTGGGTCTGAAAGATCCTTCCAGAGCTACGCTCGTTACACTGGCACTGGAAACATTTCTGTGTCTTCTACTCTCCTTTGTAGCGCGGGGACCTTTTTTCTTTAAAAGCAAGAAGACCTTCGAGCCTATCTTTTGTTGGAATAGTCTAGAGAAACAAAACATTGTGTTACCTACACCAAAAAGAAGAAACTACGAAAGTCTAACAAGCTTTAAGTAAAAGAAAGGGAACTAGAAGGCGATCGAAAATTTTGAAATCTACCCATCATTTGAACAATTCTAATTATGTGACCAAATTTACATTCTAATTCCAAACACACTTTCCCCCTGATTTCAAATGTACTTTAAAAAACCAACATACTTTATTTTTTAGACAATTTTAGGTTTACAAACTACTGAACAAACTTCAGAGTTACCCATGGGGTTGCCCCCATTACTGACATCTTGTGTCAATGCAGTACTTTTGTTACAACTGATGAACCAGGATCCACACGTTCTTGTTAAGCAAAGCCTGGATGTTGTATACATCATGGGTTTTGACAAAGGCACGACGTCACGTGTCCACCCCTCCAGCAGCCCACGGAACAGCTTCCCTGCCCTAAGCATTCTTTATGTTCGATCTACTCATCCCTATCCCGTGCTGCCTTTCCAGAAGGTCAGACAGTTGGAATCCTACAGTACCTACAATTTTTAGATGGAAACCCGTCACTTAACAGTATGCATCTGAGGTTCTTCCGTGCACGAATGTGCCTTAGTTTACCCATTCACCCACACATCTCAACTGCTTCGAAGTTTGGCAGTTATGAACTGAGCTGCTAAAATGCCATGCGCGGACTTGTGCAGACATAAGTTTTCAACACAGTTGCGTGAACACCTAGAGCTACAACTGCCAAATCACACACTAACATTATGCTTAGCTTTGTAGGAAATGGGCACATCGGATCTCGTTTGTACTTGCATTTCCTAACGCCATATGATGCGGAGTATCTGCTTCCGTGCTCACTCGCCATCAGTCCATCTACTTTGGTGAGGCGTCTGTTCCGCTCTTCCAGCCACTTTTTAATGGGTTGTTTTCTTATTGTTGAGTTTTACAAGCCCCTTATCTGTTTTAGATACAAGCCCTTTACAGATGTGTACTGCAAAGACCCCTACCCTTCCTGGGGCTTCTCTTTTCATCCTCTGCAGAATGTTATTCACAGAGTGGAAGCTGTTAATTTCAATGAAGTGAAACACCAGTTTTTTCTTTCACAGATTATACTTTTGGTGTTAATTTTAAAGAAGTCACTGACAAACCCAAGGATGCCTACATTTTCTATGTGATATTTAAGAAGTTTCATAGTTTTCATTTTACATTAAGTCTGTGGCCCAATCTGAGTTAGTTTTTGTGAAGGGTGTAATGTCACTGTCTAAATTCATTTTTTTGTCACTGAAAGCCCAGACGCTTCAGTACTACTTGTTTTGAAGACTATCTTTTCTCCACCCAACTGCCTTTGCTCCTTTGTCAAAAGTCGTTTTCATTTTCTATGAGTCTACTTCTATGATTTTCATATGAATTTACTTCTGGGCTCCCTATGCTGTTCCACTGATCCAACTGTCTGCTCTTTTGTCAACGCCACGCTGTCTTGATTACTGTAGCTTTACCGTAAGTCTTGGAGTTGGGCAGTGTCAGTCCCCCAACTCTGCTCTTCTGCGTTACTGGACTGCCTAATCTAAGTCTTTGGACTTTCCATATGAACTTCCAAACTGGTCTGTCGATACTGATCAAGTAACATGGCTGAGGTTTTTACTGGGATTGTACTGACTGACTCTCTAAATAAAATTGAGAAGAAATGATTTCTTAGTAATACTGAGTCTTCCTATCCATGAACAAGGTTTATCTGTCCATTTACTTACATCTCGATCTCTTTCACCAGTTTTATAGTTTTCCTCCTATAAATCTTGTACTTTTTTTTTTAGATTTATACTTAAGCATTTGGTATTTTTTTATACTAATGAAGATCATGTTATGCTTTTAATTTCAAATCCCAGTTCTTCATTGCTGGCACACAGGGAAGCAACTGACTTTTGTTTATTAGCCCTGTATCATGCAACCTTGCTCTACTGCTTCCTAGTGGTTTTTTTGTTATTGATTCTTTGAGATTTTCTACATGGACAATCATATCTTCTATGAAGTTTTATTTCTCCCTTCCCAATCTGTGTATCTTTTATCTTTTTTTCTTGTCTTATTACATTAGCAAAGATTTCTAGTAGATGTTGACAAGGAGAAGTGAGGAGGATGTCCTTGCCCTCTCCTTGGCCATTAAGTATGATGCTGGCTCCAAGTTCTTTTATAGACGTTCTTATCAGGTAAGGAATCTCCCATTATAGTTTGCTGAGTTTTTATTATGAATGGGTGTTGGATTTTGTCAAATGCTTTTTCTAGATCTACTGATATGATCATCCAACCTTCCTGTTTAACCTGTTGGTGTGATGGTTTATAATGCTTTCTGACTGTCAAACCTGGCTTGCCTATCTACCAAAAAAATCCATTTGGTTCTTTTTACACATTGTATCCATATATTTTATACAAATCAGATGATCTGAAATTGTTTTTAAACATCCTTTTATACATTGTTGGATCTGATTTGTTAATATTTTGCTGAGAACTTTTACATCTACATTTATAACAGGTAATGGTCTGTGGTTTTCCTTTCTTATAATGTTGGGCTTTGGTATCAGGATAATATGACCCAGAATGAGTTAGGAAGGGCTCCTTCTGCTTCTATTTTCTGGAAAAAAAATCACTAAAAATTGATATGACTTAGTCCTTAAATGTTTGGTAGAATTCACCAGAGAAACCGTCTGGGCCAGGAGCTTCCTATTTTAGCAGTTTATTAATTATTATTTAATTTCTTTAACAAACATAGGGTTATTCAGATTATCTATTTGTCCTTGTATGAGTTTCAGTATGTTGTGTCTTCCAAGGAATTGGTCCATTTCATCTAAGTTATCAAATCTGTAGGCAGAGTTGTTCAAAGTATCCCTTTATCATTTTCTCAGTGTCCCTGGGATCATTAGAGATGGCCTTTCCTGCACTTCTGATATTGGTGATTATCTTGTCTTTTCCATGGTTAGTCTGCCTCAATGTCTGTCAACTTCATAGGTCTTTACAGAGAGCCAGTTTTTTCTTGTTGTGGTTTTTTCTTTTTGTTTTTCTATTTCTGATTTCATTGGTTTTTGTTCTAAAGCTTATTTTTCCTTTTCTTCTGCTGACTTTGAGTTCTCTTTGCTCTCCTTTTCCTACTTTCCTGAAGTGGACACTTATTACTGATCCTAGATCTTCCTTCTCTCAAACATGTGTTCATTGCTAAAATGCTGTTCTAAGCAGTGCTTTCAGTAACTTTTCCTTTGACACATGTGTTACTTAAAAGTACGCTGTTCAACCCAGAGTAAAAAGATTAATCCCACCGTTACCAGGTGGGATTTCCCAGCTATCTTTCTGTTATGATTTCTAGTTGAATTCCACTGTGGTCTGACAAAATGCTTATGATTCCTATTCCTTCACATTTAGTAAGGTGGGACTTATGGCCAAACATACTTGTAAATTTTTCTTTGGACTCTAAGGCTGTCCATTTGTAAGAAGTGTGTAATTTGCTTCATTCATGGCATGTGCTCATCAATGAAAGGCTGCAATTTATACACGCAGACCAGGTGCAGGGAAGCACTCTAGCTGTTCCTCCTAATTCATGGCACCACCATGCTTATTAAATGGGAGCTCAAGTGAGTTTCCAATTCTCGCAAAAGGTAGAACAAAATACTTTTGCTACTTTGGATGCCCTAAATGAAGTTACATCTTTTAGAAAACAAGGAAGGAAAGAAAAAAAGGAGATTTATTCCTCTATACAAAGTCCTACTAATTTCTGTACAAAACAGAAAACTGTATACACTGAATCAGGGAACTTTCAGTGGGTGGGAGGGAAGGCTCAGAACCAATGAGTCTCATATACTGATGTTCCCCAGCAGGCTCACATTCACACCACTGCCCTCCCTCCCACCCATCTACACTGGAGTGAGGGTTCATATCGACACCCATAAAATATAATAGGAGACCAAGAGACAGCGACAGCACACACGGTACTAACTTGATAGAGTTTTCTAAATTAGGTAGACAAGAGACATTAGCGTATGGAAGAGAATCAGTGATTAAGGGCTAGTAATAGTCAAAGAGCACAGACACCTACTTTCACCTCATTTGTATGATTTTAGAAGAGGTATGGGTGTAGTCTTGCTCTGAGACGTATCATTCATTTGACTTACACAGAAGGCTGACATGATTTTTAAGAGGTAGCCTCGCTGAATCTGTAGATGCATTACATACCTGAGCATAACAAGCTTCTTCGATGGCTAATCCTGTTACTAAATCAACCTGAGGATGAAAACAATAAATTTCAGCAGGAATTACTTCTCAAAACATGGAGCACTCGATATAAATTCAAACTCATAACACTTCTCCGGGAGCACAGGACCCTTTGATGATACACAGCAAACCGGCCGTGTGAGCAGCACGAGCAGTCTGGAGCTGACCGCCTGCGTTCAAGTTCTGCCTCTACCACGTGGGAGCTGTGTGACCTTGGCTGAGTTGGTTACACTCTCGGTGCCTCAGAGAGGCGCATCCAGACGAGAGGCTAACTGTACTGTCTACCACACGGGGCGATCTAGCCTTGATAAAGCACGGATACACGGCCTGCCATGCAAAACGGGCCATAGGGCATTTGCTGTTAGTGTTGATAACAATTACGCGAGAATTTTTAAAACTGTTCTACTTTGTACATCTTTAAAACTGTGTTTATTGCTAACAAATTCAACCTCTTTTTATTGCTAGGAGGCCCAGGACGATATGGCAGCCTCTGAGTCTGTAAGAAAGTGTATCTTTCTTCAAAATTCTGATATTTAACCAAAACCCAACTGGGGTAATGAAAGCCCAATGTATACGGGTGCCTGCACTGCTCTCCCGGCCTGAGGCCTGCGCTCCTGAGAAGTCACCTCCTGGGGTAACCCCAGGACACCCTGCACACCTGCCTCGTTAGTGTGGCTCCCTGCACAAAGCGCATGGAGGACGTAAAGGCAGAGAGAGCTAGCTTCGGCTCTGAGTCTGAAGTTCTCCTCGGAATGTTTTTTATAATGAACTGGTGTTGAGAATACACAGAGTGACCTTTTCTTTTGGTGTTCTAGGAACCACCAGCCAATAAATCTCTTAGCTGAAGGCAAAGACGGTGAGCGTGTCATAAGCTCCGAGTCATCGGTGAAATTCCCAAGTTCTGTGACTAAGAGACTGAGTCAGGAAGAGCTTGAGCAGAATGAAATCAATAATAGAGCTAAAAAGAAAAAAATAACCTAGCTTGCAGTAACAACAGCACTGAAACAGCTGGATTTGGGAACATAAATTAAACTGAATTAAATGCCCACTACTTCCTCCGACAACAATCTCGAGTATCAAGGCACTCACCTCCATCCCTTGATTAATTGCTAATTTTGCCACTCTCATCGCAACGGGTCCCTAAAATTCAATTAAAGAAATAAGAAATTACTATTTATGCAAATTATATTGTATATCCCAGTAAAATTCAGAAATTCCCACTGCCGGCACCATGGCAAAGAAACATCGGAAGCTCTAAGACAGTTCATGGGAAACCCCTCCCGGCCGCGCAAGCTCTGAACGGCACTTGGAGCAGCTCCTACGTCGGCAACGCTGCCCGCTTGCAGGTCGGCAGGGGCTGTACCCAGGAGGGGGCTGACCGCGCTCCCGCGGGTCTCCCGAGAAGGGAAGCAGGCAAAGAAAAGGAGGTGTCGTGCTTGACATGATACCACACCCACGAATGGCCCGACAGGAGCCCATGCTGGCGATGAGGCCGACACTCCTGTCGGCATCTGTCCTACACGCTGGCCCTGCCCTTGTCCTCCGTGGACCCCTGTCCTCCGCGGGCCCCGTCCTCCGCGGGCTTTAGGCACTGAGCACAATGATGACATGCGGGTAAGGCTGTGCCCTCCAGCCAGTGCTCCCACACCACATCGAAGCTTATAGCCTGATGCGTCCTTTGGGGTGTGTGAGGGTCACAGAAGTGAGAACTGGGTGTCCTCTGGGAGAAGGAGAACATGACTTCTGTCATCTTTGAAAACGAGAGTGCCCCAGATGGAATTTAGCTGTCTGATCACATTTTAAATTCCTAAGAACAGTTCACGGGTCAGGAGTTAGACCTCAGCGGCATCTCTCCAAGTGTCTTTTGGATTAAAGTGCAGAGCAGGCTCGAAACGAGAGGAGCCACGGAGGGTCCGACAAACGAGTGACAAACGCCCAACGGCACGAAGCGTCTGTTTTCCCATGCAGGGGCTCCATCATCAACTTTAACCCAGCTAAGTTCTCTCCCTAATTTGGATACTTAATAAATATCTTTTTCAGAGGCCACAGGTCTTCGAGGCTCAGACAAGTATCTTTGTTAGAGCCCCCGGAATGCCGTCTGTGGGTGTGGGGCTCACACGAGGACCGTGTCTTTGAGATCATCAAGTTTTTGTTTTTCTGAAGAGAGCGCTCCTCTCAGCGACAGCCTTTGCTGTGCCCTTGTATCCCCCAGATGACCCAGACAAGATGCTCATCCGGCTCCCGTGCATGCATGCATCCCCAGCCCCTCGTGAAAAGGCAGCGGGTCTGGGGCCTGCTCCTGAGGATGCCTGGGTTGTACTGGGCAGCAAGGCTTACAAAACTAGAAAAACAGGAAATTGGAAATGCTAACAGATGCTATGCTTATTTAATGTGCCTCTTTCAAAACACAAAACCAACAGCTCTTCTTCTGGACCAACATTTTTTTCTTGAACAGGACAATGGAAGTAACTTCCAATACAGAAATCAGATGGAAATACTAATTTTATAGAGGCTTTCTAGTATCTGGAAGAGTAATCATTCAGTGACAAAAACTGGAAATAAAGACCACGGCCCCTCAAATTTTGTTCTGTAACTCCGGCATATTGTACAGTCACACATCTCCCGAACCATTCAGTGTCTCCCTTGCCCTGGAGAGAAAGCTTAGGGGTTAACGTTCTCAGAAGCAGGTCCTCCAGATGAAAGGGATGGGCCATAGGGACCCCTGGCTTGGCCTGCAGTGGAGTGCTGCTGGCTGTCGGGCAGCAGGTGGGAAGGCGTGGGCATGGAGAGCACAGGAGAAAGAGCGACGAGGCCCAGCGGTGCCCAGGGGCACAGGTCGCAGCAGGGAGCTGAGCACTGCCGTACAAAGACCAGGAGAGGCTGTGGTGCTCACAATGGGAAGGATGCCACAGTTTTCCTTAAACAAACCCCTGTTTCGATGAAGACCTGCACTGGTCCTAGAGCTGTAAGCCAGAGGAAGTCAGTATTTCATCAGACTCCTCCTCCTGCTGACACCTGTTACCTCAACCGCTCTTCAGGCAGACATGACTCTAATTGTTTGGGGGAAATATTAATACCAAAGCTTCAGTGACAACCTGTTTTTCCTTAAAGCACTAAAAATCTTTCCTGCTGGCTCTCTCCATCAGCTCAGAGTGCAGGGCTCTGGTTACTTACACGGGGAACAAATCCCGTAAGAGCGGAGTCCTGGGAGAGCGCGCCGCGAGCTGAGTGAGAAGGACCTCGGCATCCACACCGAGCGGCGTGCTTCCAGGAACCAACCGCACAGGGAGGCCCTGCCTGTCAGCAACCGGGGGACAGGCAAGTCCCGGCAGACTGGGGCCCCTGTCTGGCCACCGGAAACTCTAATTGCACCTTCTGAGAAGGGATGCAGAGCTCCGGACAAAGGGGGAGAGCATCTGCATTTTCCTAGAGAGAGTATCATGAGATTCCCAGAAGGCTCCGGAGCCCCAGAACAGGCTGCGAGTCCTGTTTGCGTCAAATGGTGGAGTTGGAGAGGAAGCCACTCTGATTCTAGGACTGGCCAGGGAGTGATAAAAACTGAAATCCCACTAGGGATAAAGACAAATTGCTAATTACATGCACAGCAAAAGTCCTCTAATCTCTGATTTCAGAAGAAAGGAGCATCTGGAAAATACACTGAAAAGAGAGAACCAAGAAACTGCTGGAACGGGCCCCATGATGCACCCCCGCTAACACTACCGTAACGTAACGCTGCTCCTGGGAACGGTCGTCTGCGAGGAGATGCGGCGCGTCCCCGATGCCAGAGCTTCGGTGTGGGGAGACCGCTGTGCACAAACAGGCTAAAACAGCGCCTACATCACCATAAAACGGACACAAGGAGGGATGTCTGGGAGGCTCAGTCGGTGAAGCGTCTGGTCATGATCCCGGGGTCCTGGGATGGAGCCCTGTGTCAGGCTCCCTGCTCAGTGGAGGGTCTGCTTCTCACTTTCTGTCTCTTTCTCCCTCCTCCTATAATGACGGAGGAGGACACACAAGGGCTGCTGTGCAGGCAGATCCCCTCAAACCCAGCTGTGGCAAGGACAGCCCACGCTGCCTCATCGGCTCTGGTCTCCCAGCATGTGCTTCTCAGTGGGTTTCAGCTTGAGGGTGACTCAGGGTGACAGCCCTGTTTCTCTCCATGTGCACAGCTCAGGTCAGAAGGGTCAGAGGGTGAATGACGTCAGTTCCTATGAAGCTCTGTCCCATGTGCCAATGTGCGCATCCTGTATTACCAAGCCCGGCCACAGCGGGGGCCCCACATCACCCTCCATTCTTCAGTTTCAATGCTGAAGGCCATTCATGTTGATCTAGTTTACTCCTGGTGTTAGGGCTACCACGTACTTCTCTGCTTGGAAAACAGGACACGCACATCCCCGGCATGTGAGAGGACTATTTGGTCCATTTGCTATAAAGGTCTTTAAGCCGAAAAAAAAAAAAAAAGGCAATGTAATTAGCAATACCTGAGGTAAAAACTCTCGTGCTAGGTCCAGGGCCTTGCGGTAGGCGGCGTCTCCCTCTGGGTTCTGTTCCAGCACGTGGCTGATCAGGCCCACGGCTTTGGCTTCTTGGCCATCGAGCACACGCGCAGAGAAGATGAGCTCCTTGGCCAGGGACACCCCGATAGCACGTGGCAGGCGCTGCGTCCCCCCTGCAGGGAGAACGGGGGGATGCAAGCAGTGATTTCAGACCGTTCCGTCGTAACGTCTCAACGTTTCGCTCCTCGGTTTATAAAATAAACCAGGGCCAGAAGTTTATATGTCAAGATTAGTAAGCGGAGAACCACTTCAAAGCAGAATCCAGTTAGTTTATCAAATTAATCCCACCCCCCAAAAAAATGTGAGAATCTTCTGTAACTGTTAAGCGATTCTGGCACTATTTAGTCCTTGTGACACGGCTGCTGTGCTCCCGAATCACACCCACAACCGTGACCACGTCAGGGGTCCCCCCCACTCCACAACGTCCAGCGGGGGGCAAGCAGCTCCGTCCCTCAGCCCATTCACCAGCGGGGTGACGGGTCCTTCAGCTCAGACTAAACTCGTCAGAGCCCGAGATCTTCGACTCACCGTGAGCTTTGTACAGAAGTGCTGATGGTAGATGAACCGCACACTAACGTTACTTTAACAAAAAGAGACCAGGCGGTCACTGGCACAGACGGCTCTGTTCTGGTGGCCCCAGAGCTTTCAGCATGAGTATGAGGCACCCACCTCCCCTGCCACCCATTACATTCTAGCCATGAGGCCAGGATGTCATTAAAAAGAAAGCTAGACAAAAACTAATATTCTTATATTAATATTCTTGTTTGGAAGCCTCAGTTTCTACCAGTAAGAATACGGAAGTGACTGCGACGTTAGGACTCATCTACACCTCCCCTCAGGACGGCTGTGGGGCTGCCCGAGGCCGGGGAGCAGGGGCGGGCGGGCTGCAGGGAGGGCGCAGCCAAACCAGCTCATGGAGCTTTCTCTGGCCCACAAAGTTCAGAATTTTTTTCTTTTTAATATGAGTTACCAACACTTAAAAGTGGGTGGGTGATTTCTGACAAACACTAGTTTCTCCCGGAAGCCGACCGCCCCTGCAGGGCTTGAGATGGACAAGCTCTGCTTTCGGTGAAACAAACTGAAAAGGAAAGCAACATCTTTTCTTCTTCACGTCTCAATCCAAAGCGGCACAGTGAAAAATAAAGATCAAAAGTTCCAGAAAGCATACTCCCTCCGCATGAAGCGCACGCCCCCACGTCCAGCGCAGCAAGCACGCCCGCGCTGGGAGAACACAGCCTCCACCGCTGGGAGGCAGCCACGGCAGGAAGAACCACGAGCAGTGATTTAGGAAACGCGGGTCATTCAGAAACACACACACACACACCCCCTCAGCGAACTGGAAAGGACTGATTTTCAATAGGGCCTGGGTTTGAACATCAGTGATTACTGTGTCTGTAAAATACAGCTTAAGTGTGTACACTGCCCAAGCAGTGAGAGATGGTGAATCTGTAGGTGTTTTACTCGATATGGCAGAAAATGTGTGTTTGAAAAAAAAATGAAGCATTGACAAATTTACATGAAACCAGAAACAGTGATGTTGCTCCGTGTACTGAAAACAGGTCCGAGAACTTAGGGGACACGGTGCAGGGAAAAGACAAGTCCTTCACGGTGTTCCCAACGGCAGCTGATTAGAAGACAGATATAAATACAACTCAGCTCTACTTCCTTGTGCAGCTGATGAGAATTCTCCTAAGACAGAAGAACTTGTGGAGACAGTATTCGTGCTGAGCACAAATTAGGAAACGACTCTCTCTCGTTTCTGGGAGAAGCTGGATGTCGATCGCTCAGAATTAGCGAACGTGACCTGCAATGATCCTTGTTAGCGTCACGTGTCGTACTCAGCTGGAGCTGCGGAGTCCTGCAGGTCTGTAAAGCTTACGCCCTTTCACACTATCATTTCATCCACAGTGTCCTCACCCACGAATGAGGACTTTGCAGAAATTAAAGAAAGGAACAGCGACGAAACAAAGCCCACGGAACACATGCACTCCCTGAGCTGAACAGCACGTATGTCAACCTCTGCCTGGCGAAATGGACGCAGAGCGGTCCGCTGGAGGACGTGACCACAGCGCGGGCTGAAAGCCATGCTGCTGCCCAGAGTTTTCTGGGTTCGCTGGAAACAGTGCACCAGAGGACCTAGGAGAAGTCTCGCCTTGGCTCACCAGCTAACACTGAAGCCTCGGCCTGTGGGCTGCCATCACGAGCCATCCAGCCTATGGACTCTGTGTATGTGGACCATGCGGTACTCGTCCTTCTGTGTCTGGCTTACTGCACTAAGCATCTTGCCCCCCAGGTTCGTCCTAGGGCTCCTTCCTTCAGAAGGCACGGTAAGATTCCACCGGATGAAGACCCAGTTTCATGTACTCACTGACCCAGGGATGGTCACTCAGGTTGCTTCCACCTCTCGGCTATTCGGAATAATGCTGCCATACACGTGTGTACCTGCTTTCTGTCCTTTTGGGTAGATACCCAGAGGCAGAGCTGTTAGGTCATACAGAAAATCTATTTTTGTTTTTTTAAAGAAATAGCCATACTTCTTTTCCTACTAGCTGCACCATTTTATATTCTCTTCGACAGGGTACAAGGATCCCAATTTCTCCACATTCTCACGAACACGCGCTCTTCTCAGGGGTGTTTTATTTTTTTAGGAGGGGGGAGGTTTGATGGCAACCATCCTAATGGGTGTGAAGTGGGATCTCACTGTGGTTTCTGATTTCCCTAACAACAGTCCTGCTGAACTTCTTCTCATGTACTTACTGGCCATCTGTGTATCTTCTTCGGAGAAACATCTACTTGAGTCCTTTGCCGATTTTTTAACTGGGCTGCTCTCTGGCACTGAGTTGTAGTGATTCTGTCTCCATTCTAGACAGCAATGTCTTACCAGGTACAGGAGTTGCAAATATTTCCTCCCATTCTGGGGATTGCCTTTCCTCTCTGTTGACTGTCCTTTGAAGCACGAAAGCTTTTCGTTTTGATGAAATCCATTTTTTCTTGTTGCTTGTGTTTCTGGTGTCATATCTAAGAAATCATTGCCAAATCCAATGTCATCAAGTATTTCCACCGTTTTCTTCTAAGCTTTTGTAGCTTCAACTCTTACATTATGGTCTTTGATCCACTTCGGGCTAATTTTTACAAATGGTGTAAGGAAAGGGTCCCACTTCATTCTTCTGCATGCGGAAATCAGTTTTCCCAACACCGTTTGCTGAAAGGGGCACTCTTAAATAGTCACACAAATATGTCATTTAATTTGCTCATTCCTACTGAAATCTTATCTTCAGGAAACCTGTCTGGTGAGAAGTTATCTGGCCCCTTTTCCTCTGCTGCACTCAGCTGGCAGGAATCAAAGACTGATGGTAGAACTACAGTACCTGCCTCCTACTCCCCAGCACATTGACTTTTTCACTTCCAACTTCATGAAAAGGCTGTGTCCGGTACAGTTTGCCTCATTCAGTTAACACGGACAGCGTGAGCGACAGCCGTACGTACAGAAGTTACTAACCTGCGGGGCCTTAGGATTCAAAAGCTGACACGATCGACGAGCAGCCTCGGGTCCCTACATCCCGCCAAGAGTCCCCCTAAAGAGGAACGGCTTATGTCAACATTCTCCTGCAGCTGGATAGTGCTTCTGTCTGTGAACAACTGTTCTCTATTGTAAGATTAAACAGAACACGAATGCCCATTAGGGAGTCCAGGCTGCGTGCAGCACGGCGCCCGTGACCAGAGACAAAACATGCGTGGCCGACACCTGCTGCGAGGGAAAAGGCACCAAATTTTCTGTCCCACGTGCAAAGAGAAGTACTAGAGACGATGTATTTTGATTCACTTTTCATTAATTTCTAAATGTTAGATTCCAATACCAGCTTAGGTATTAGCGTTAGGTCAAAAAAGAGGCACCATGTCACATCTGTCAGCCGCTTTTCCTACCCCAGGCTCAGCCACGAGATCACACAACTGGCTAACTTCCCGTAGGATTTGAGTTTAGGACTGTAAAATGCCACCTCCAGACAGAGTCTCGGGGACTAACCAAACAGCACGGGACTCCCCCAAGTCTGTCCCCCGCGCAAGGAGAACTGTTCCACTCCGGCAGCAGCCCTGACACAGTCAAGGTCACGGAGCACCTCGAGCCTCTGCACAGAAGGTCCGGCACTGTCCGCCCCCCCCACCCCCGCTCTGCGGCTCAGAGAGCTGATGGAGACAGGATTCAGACGTGTTCTGCCGACTGTTATCTACCATGTGGTAAGAAAGCACACAGGGCAGATTATGAAATGCACTGATGGCTTGTTTTAGAAATAAAAGGTATGTGTCTGCTACAGACCGTATGTAATCACGTACATAGGCAGACGCACATATCAAACGTGCCCGGAAAGTTGTCTCTGTGAGTCAGAGAGTATCTGTTTTTTCCTCGTTTTTCATTCGTACAGCCTTCCTGTACTTCCAAAACGTGCAGTGTATAGATAGTATGATCGCACTAGTGTGATATCCAAGATGACAGCACACGTGTTCACTCATTCGACAAGGACGTAGGGCAGCTTCCTGCCCTGGGTGCATACACAGAGCCATGACTGAACAAAGCCCCTTCCTCCTGGACCCCGCACCCTCACGGGGAAGCCCACAACAAGCAAACAAACCCCGCCGTCAGAGAGCAGAACGGGAGAGCGCCGGGCTGCGGCGTGCGCATGGCTTAGACGGATGGCCGGGGAGGGGCCCTTGGGAGGTGACGCTGCAGCCAAGACCAGGAGAAAGTGGGGTGTGAACCCGTGTACCGGTCTTGGGGAGACCATGTCTGACTCACACAGAGTGCAGGGAGACGGAACACCCTTCTATAGTGAAGATCTGGGTTTGAGGACAAGCTACGGTCGTGATGAGCCAAGACGAGGGACGTAGGTATGTTTCCACTACTTGTAGTAGGGTTCCAACACGCTTGGAAAGAAACTTCGAAACAAGTTCCCAAATGCTTTCAGTATATGTCTTGTTTTGGCTGCCCCCATTCAAATCCTGGTTTTGCTTTTGGAGACTCCCTAATGGTATGCAGCCTGGGACAGTAGAAACCCCCCTCATGGAGGCCAAGGGGGCCAGATCCTCCTTCTCTCTGCCCTAGCACAGCTGGGCAGGCATTCAAGTGAGCTCTGGTCCATAGGATGTGATTTCTTGGCACCGGGCGTCCTGAATGGGTGGCCTTGGAGGGCTTACGGGCAATGCGGGGGTAGTAATGTGTAGACCCGATGACCCTGTGCTTCTACGGACCCCTGCCGCTCCACCATCGCCAGGGGCTGTGCGAGGCCAGGTCTCTTACCTTCCGGCTTGTGTGCTGACCTGGGCCGCCTGACGGTAAATGTCTTTTTCTTTCAGGATGGCCAGAGTCCGTTTCTATTGTATGTTTCCCGAGTCATGAAGGACACGGTAATTTAACTGGTAGTTTTGTTTTCCTCTTTCTCAAAAACACATGAAGCCACATGGGGGTTCACCTGGTTCATCTGTTGTATTTTTTGCGAATAAGATCCGTTTGTTCAATCTCGAATTTACCGGTTTAGTCACCTACTATGTGCCAGATGCCGCCCCAGGTGCTGAACGAACAGCGGTGAGGCAGCCAGACTCCTGTCTTAGAAAGCTTCCGTCTCGGAGGCGGAGCGGAGGAAAGGGGCAGTAAAGCAGGGACAGGACAGAGCGAGTGTCAGGGCGAGAGTTTAATAAAGGCAGGGAACAGCTCATGAGAGAACCACAAGGGTCGAACTTAGACTGAGTGGCTGGGGAGGGCCTGCTGGACACAAGTGAAGGCCGTGTCTGCGTTGTAGCGAAGCAGCACACGAAGATCACGGACAACACCCAGGGATGATACCGGCCACGGGAAGCCCCTGCAGCGAAGCCAGGCTCAGCACGTTCGAGGACGAGGTAGGAGGCCACCGCAGGCCACAAGGGGAGGGACGTGAGAGGCGTGGAAGGAATGGGGTTGGGCAGACAGCCTTCGGATCACACAGACACAGTACGGGTTTACATCTTACTCTGTGGGTGATGCAAAGAGCCTGGAGGGTTCTGAGAAGGTGACATAATTCAATTTGCATTTTAAGAGATGCTTTTTAAGCTTGCCAGAGAACAGATTACAGGCGCATGATGCAAGCAGGTGCCCAGCAGGAGGCTACCGGTGTCCTCCAATTGCCACATGATGGCAGCCCGGACGGAACAAGAGCTGGGTAGGGGTGAGGGAGGGGAATTTGGTGTAAGTGTCCAAAACTGGTGAAAAACACATGGGGAGACAGGGAAACCACTCTGTAAGCTGGCTTTCTGACTGGAGCACAGAGGAAGGTGGCACCACTCGCTGGCACCGGGAAGGCAGGAGGCAGTGGGGCGCGCCCGGCCCATGTGAAGCGGGCATCTTTTAAATACAGAAGCGGAGCAGTCAAGAATGGGATGGGACGTGCTGTCACTGCTTAGCAAGGATCCCTGTCCCACAGATGGCACTCCGAGCCAGGGCCTGCATGAGATCCCTCGGGAGACGGGTCACAGTAGAAAGGAGCAGAGAGCGTGGGCAAAACCCCGGGAGGTGCCCGGCGGAGTGAGGGAGGTAGCAGAAACGCAAGAGGAAGGTAGTGCGCGGCTGCAGCCGACCACTCTTGGACGTCTGCGCCCTGCGGCCCACAACTCTGCTTCCACCTCCCTGACTGGGGACTGGGTCACATGCAGTGGCGGGAAGGAAAGGTCACCTTCTCGCTCAAGTGTTTTGCCACCAACATAGGGAATAAAACTGGGGCTCATATTATTAAGAGAAAATGAAAACAGGTAATCAATTAGCAGCTGCCACCCCAAGTGGCAAAACTACATTAATCATATAACAAAATATTCTCACGTTTACCTATTATTTGTGTAGAATGAAAATATATTTGAAATGTTATGGTCCGTTCAAAATTTCCTACCATTTAACATCTATTATTTTAAGAAAGCATCAAGAATTTTCCCCTAAAAAAAAAAAAAAAAAAAAAAAAAAGAATTTTTCCCTATATAATATCTCCTGGGATTCTGTGCTTGTAAAGGAGCAACGTCTAGCTAAGCCATGGCTTAAACCCAGCAAGCTTGTTTTTGCAGCAAAGGCAAGAGGTGAGCGTTCCCATGTTCCTACGATCCGCCCACGGCTCTGAACTCCCTGCAGCCTCGTGGGCCTGCTGGCCTCCAACGCCACGGGGAGATGCGGGCCCCGACCCTGTCCTCCCAAACCCGAGTCCTAAACTGAACGTCTAAAATAAACCAAACGCAGACACCACCTTCTTGCTGTTCCACTGACATTACGTGAACAGCGAAAGCTTCACCTGACTTTCACAATCACGCTGCCATAGCTGCCAGGTTACAAATCAGGTTTCAGTGGCGTTTACAAGGTAGAAGATGTTTCTGCTCTTTAAGTTTCCTTTTCAGCCTTTATCTTCTCCTTTCTCTTATAACTTCATGAGAAAAGAAGCCACAGTAATACCGGGGGACACTTCCAACAAATCGGGCAAGTTGGAAACTGGGTAGCTCCCACATTAAGGGTACTGGCTGCTATAACGAGAAAGGATCTCTGACTTCTGGAAGTACCGCTTCTGAATTATGTCTAAATCCCCTCTCATAAAGAGAAAGCCAATTAAGGTTACTTTTTCCTTGAATTGTGGAAGAAATACTGCAGGAAAATGTTAGTTTTGGATTAGAATGCCTATTGCAACTGACCACTCTGAAACTCTGTCAGGGGGCTTCAGGCAAGGGCTTTCTTGACAGATCTGGCCTGGATGTTTACAAAACCGACTTCCTCTTGCTTTTATACCAAAACATCAAGGTCAAAGAGGAATGTGCTATGTGAACAAACATGGAACGTTTACTGGTCTCATGACAGATCATGTCACAATCATGCAAAAACCATAAAAATATTTATCCTTCAATTTGTGACCAAGGTTTGAAGTGTTGTAATACTTTCTGCTCCCTGAGGGTTTTTAGCATGTTGTAAAGTAAACACACACACACACTCTGAGAGAAATAACACATCACTGGCTACCCCAGCAGAACCCAACAGAAATGCATCCGTCTGAGCTCTGTGTGTTTTATCCTAAAGGAGCACTGTTAGCAAAAGCTAAGAACTTTTCAGAATTGGGGCAGAGGAAAAAAGGCTGGATATCAAAAATATTTTTCCAGAGCAAGTTAAGCTGACTGGCAACAAATTAGCACCTCTGTGATATGGTTTCTATTAATACACATTCCGGAAGCCCTTCTCGACTATTCTCCCATTCACTGTAAAGGGAAACAGACATGGAAAGGTTTTATTCATATTAAGAAAAAAATGTACTTCTTTTAAATGTTTGTGTAATTTTTACAAAAAATATCTGAAGCACTTATATTTATTTTAACTTTTGAAAAGAGATGTGGTACACCAGATGAAAGAAAAAATCTTACTTTTTAAAACCATTTTTGAAGACTGCCCTGGTGGACCTCTGCCCACTTCGGACCACCCCGTGTCCACCACCACTCTGCGCCACACTGCTGTCTGCTACTCTCTGCGGCTGCGGGGGCTCTGAACTCCGGTGCTTGCCCTGAGGCCAGGGCTGGCTCCGAGGGGCTGCTGGCAGCTCCCACCGGACCCCGTCTCCGGGCCCCGCACAGACGAGCGGCCGGCAAACGGTCTCCCTCACAGCCAGAATCGTGCGTGGAACAAGGGACGATGGGGAGGCAGCTGGGCTCACCCACTCCAGCACAGATTTTGGGCACGCCCAGCTACCGTGATGCTGCCAGGCAGAACTTTCTGTGAAGGTGGCAACCTTGTGTGTCTGTCCCGTGCAATACGGGAGCCACTAGCCACACGAGACTCCTCTGCACTTGAAACGCGAGGCGTGAGGCTGCAGTTTTCAGCTGAGCTCATCTTCGTCAACCCAAACAGTCCTGCGGTCTGCAGCCACGGCACTGGACCACGCAGCGCAGAGTCGCCTATCCCTTCAGCCCCCCCGTGAGCTCCTGTCTGGTCGCAACGTTTGTTTTTGTTGCAAACCCAGAGAGTCTGGTAAGATCTAGAGGTCATCTGGACACGGAGAGCACCACAGTGGGTAACGTGGCTGAGGTACCAGGTCCACGTGACCCGCTCACAGCTCACCCGTCTTGCAGGAAGACAGGCTCCAGCACAAGGGAGAGAGGAGGCGGCACCTGCCTGGCAACAGATGTGGTCCCCCGGGCTCGCCGGCCTCTGGCACGCCCACACGAAGAGAAGGGCGCAGCCCGAAGCCACAGGAACCGCCTGCTCTTCCACCAGAGCTGGGCCACACACAAGACAAGGGGGTGTCCACAACTGGGACCGCGAACATCCCGAAGGCCTTCCTAGCAGCCCGCAGCACGGACCTCTCCCGGTCTGCTTGCACTCAGACACGGCACCTGCTCCGAGGAAGCAGAGCTCATGGAGAGAAGGGACCCATGGGCTCTCTGTATCCTGATGTCCTTCTCGCTGTGTACGTCTACCAAGCAAATTACTACTGCTGTGATAGCAGAAATATCCCTCCAGCAAAAATTCTGGGCCATGAAGTGACACCACAACTGCTGTACATATGTTCCGTCTTCTCCCTTCGGACCCTAGTTAATTATGCAGATATTTGACAAATATAACTGGCTTAATGTCACAGTTGTATCTGTAAGTACACCACAAGGATTATGACTCGGCTGAGTCTTCCTTCCTGTTTGGGATGGTATGCGTATATAATTATGGTGTCGACTGAGTATGAGACACATGCGTATAAACATGACAGCCTTAGAGAAAATTCTTAATTAATTTTCTTTAATACAGTGATATTTACTGTATTAAGTTTCATGTTTACCCCCCGGTAAGTCATATGATTCCTGAAGTCAAATATCAAATTTAATAGCTTGATATCTACAGACATCAATAAATTCCACCCCTTTTTGAGATGCATTTACCATTTTATATTTAAAAAAGATCTCACAAACACTGGAAACAATTAGGCAATAATACTCCCCAAGTCAAATGACTGGTGGCACGGCAAAGCAGCAGGTGCGCGGTCTGTGCTTCAGGAAGAAACGTCTTCAGGAGCTGCGAAGACTTCCCGAAGTACCGCCATAGGGGTCCGTGCATGGGGCAAGTCACCTCAAAACTCGGCGGCGTAAAACAGTTCCTCCTCCACAGTTCCTGTGGGGCAGGAATCCAGGCCACGTGTGGAGGCCCTGGCCCTGGGCGTGCAGGCCGACTCTGGACGCCTCACCCCTGCAGCCCCTGCCGCACCAGCCACTCCACAGGGCCACACGCTGACCCGGCAAGCAGCCGCCCGTGATGAGCCGATCAAGACAGCAAATGCACAAGACGGACCAGGAGGCGATCTCCCACATACCCTGCCGCGTTCTCCAGGCGGTCTCTCTACGCCCAGGCCTCACGAGGGAAGGGCCCCTGTGGTGGGGCATTTGGACGCTGCCAGGCACAAGCACAAGGTCTCGGTGGACAGCCTGTGCTGTAAAGGCCACCGCTTCTTCTGCCCATCTGTCCTTTACCAGGAGCCTTCGTCCAGGGCGCATTCACACAGTATTTTCACACCGCACAATCACCCTCCCGTCTCACAAAATGAAGGGGGAGGCGAACAGAACATATTAATCGTTACCTTTAGAAAGGAGCGGGGGGACGGTACAGAGAGTACAACGCGGACGGCGTTCGTTCTGCAAAGCTCATCCCGTAACACAGCGCTGTCAACTGTGACCCGAAGCAGAGTGAATGACACCCGCACATCAGTGTGGCATGAACCTGCCCTTCCTACAACGCATTCCCTGCACCAACAAGGAGGGAACCCTCTGCCTGGTGCTTCGCAGAAGCTGGGCCTGACCCTTTCGTGAAAGGAGGGTGCGAGAGAGGGCTGAAGACCCAGCTGGAGAAACCTTGGTGTGCACGTTTTCTCTCTGGGTATCGCAAAACCCCTGGGCAAGCACAGCCAGTGCCGGGCACTGCTGACGAATGAAGTAACACAAACACCCGACAAAATGACTCGACAACACAGTGGACACGAAGACCTAAACTGTTAGTTTCTCCTTACCAAAAGCACGTCCCATGATAAAAACCTGAAGACTCTTGCACAGCGGAACCATTATTAATAGATAAATAACAACCATTTATTGAGAACTTATTATGTACTATGTCATTTAACACCTTATTTCTTTTAATTTTTTAAGAATCCTATGGGGCCACTTTTCTTACTAATCGCCATTTAACACAAACCAGAGGATCGAAGGCTCAGAGAGGTCGCCCGTGCCCACCAGGTCAATCAGCGCAGTCTGACCCCGCAGCCCACCTGCTTCTGCGGACGGCAGGCCACCTCCCTCCAGAAGCCGGGACAGGCTCCTCCAGCAGTTACCCTCTGACAGAGCAGGCTCGGGGGAGTCAGCGCAGGAATGTAACTGGACAATCGGAACAAAGGAAAAGTGGGTCACTAGTGTTGGGGCCAGGGGAAAGGGCAGAGCGCTTCGGCACAAGAGCGCGCAGGGGTCAATTCCCGCCGGCAACGCGCTGCTGCCGAGACATGCACGTCAACGCGAGCTGTACCCGACAGAAGGCCCGTGTGCCCGCCGCCCGCTCTGCGGCACACCTTCCCCCCTCAGTATCCGCTGGCCCAGGCGGGCCCACCTCTGCCGCACCCCGGGGGCTCAGGGCTCTGACTGCAGGGAAAGGCCAGAGGCACAGACAGACGCGGTGGAGCTGAGCCTCGGCACGAGTCCCACCAGGAGGGTGCACGGCCAGTGTGGCCGGCTCTGCGCTCTGGCACTTTCTGAGGTCTTCTGTGTGTGTGGAATGGCCGCTTTTTATTTATTTAAGTTGTGAACAGAAAACAAACAGCAAAATGAGCAAAATAAAGCAGGTGTGGTATTTCACACTGGCTGAAACTACAAAGATGAACTGCTCCGCGTCATTCCTTACTGGGAGAGGGGCCAGCCAGCCTGCGAAACGACGGTACGAGACTTGGCTACTTAGGGGCACAGTCAGCAACTGCTTCACAGTAATGGGGAAAACGAGCCATTCTTCAGAGCGTGTCCTGGTGAGGCGAAGCAACTCTAGCTTACTGGAAACAAGTTCTTTCTGCGAGATCCATCCAACACCCAGTGCAGTGTTTCGTAGCTCAGGCTCCTGCTGCGAGACAGAAAACGTGTGGAACACACGGAACCTTCTCCCTTCACCCAAAACAGGATGAAGGAAACACGACTATGCGTCACCTAAATCCCCTCCGGCACCAGCAACCTGCAGAGCTCCTCGCAGGGACACATGCGTGTTCTCCCACAGCTCTTGCACTCTCATGTTCCGCTAATTCGTAATAATGGTCTGGCACATAATTTTCATGTGCTCACTGTACAGCAGTAACAGAACAGCATTGAAAATGACAACGCTGCACAGCAAAATGTTGGGGGACCCCAAACCCTGCACCTGTAGACTTCTAGTTACTCAGCTTGCTCATAAATGCAGAGGAACTTCAGGTGCAGGCTTAATAAAGATGGGTTTACTTAGTTTGTTTTTTAAGATTTTATTTATTTGAGAGAGCAAGAGAGAATGACAGCATGAGCGGGGGCGGGGGCAGAAGGAGAAGCAGGCTCCCCGCGGGGCAGAGAGCCCGATGCAGGACTCGATCCCAGCACCCTGGGATCATGACCTGAGCCGAAGGCAGAGTCTTCCCTGACTGAGCCACCCAGGCGCCCCTAAAGATCGTTTTATATACTTATTAGAGTTTCATGCTGCAAACTACATTAAGGCACAGACAGACATCGAATACATGTGAAATTAACCTGGCTAAGTGCTGCTGTCCTTCCCTTTCTCCCCAGATCTCAAGGCTTCTGGTGTGTGCTGCTGAGGATGTGGGCAAAGGCCCCGGAGCAGACAGGCCGCCACTCCCCTCCCCGCCTCCCCAGTCCTGCTGACCACGCGCCGTGCATGGGAGGCTCAGAGAGACAATCCCTGTCTTCTCCCTGCGCTAGGAGAACATCTGAGAGGCGCTTCAGACACGACAGCTCTCAATTACCGCCATCCTAGCAAAAAGTGACAGCCCTTTTACCATCGTTCTGCAAAATATGGCGTTATGTCAACAATGGACTGACAAAGATGTTCCTTTGAAAAATTAAGTTTGAGAGGCAAATATTAAAATTAAGCCATACTGTCAGTATTTGAAATGGAAAACTCTTTAACACTGGAAACATAACACGCATCGATCACAGATTTAAAATGTATGAGGCAGATTTTTGTAGGACAGAAATTCAGTGAGCTCGTGACTAATTCTTAGACTCTTCCTTTAAAAAGGCAACAAAAATTAGCTGAAAACTCAATGTGGGGGGAGGAAATAAAAGGTGAGAAGTGCCACAACCCCAGGGCATAATCATTGAAAAGCAGGTCAGGAACACACACGATGGACTTCCAGGACAGGCCACGTGGGGCAAAGCCCGGGTGGGCAACACAACCCGTCTCCCGGATGAGGACTGAGGGCGCGAAGGCAGCCCCGTGACAGACCTCGAGATCGAAACACTCTTTGAGAGGCCTCTCCTCACCGGTGTCCCACAGAATGGTCAGAGGCCACTTTCGCTTCTACCTGGGGAGAACAAAGAAGGCAGAAACGATCGTGATCCCCATCCAGCAATGACCTTCAACGGTCAGCCAGGATTTAGTGGGAGGGAAGGCAAAGCATAGGGAAGCAAGACGGGAGGGAAGGCAAAGCATAGGGAAGCAAGACGGGAGGGTCAGGATACCGAGTGGGAGAGGTGCCCAAGGGCGCAGCCGCAGGAGCACAGCAAACCGACCCCACATGACTTACAGGCCCAAGCCCAGCGACGCCTCCAGCCCGCTGACAAAGCAGGAGCGTCCGCGCCCCTCACGCAGGCCGGCAGAGGCCCCGAGCAGGGCCAGGGAGGCGCGGGCCGACACACGCCAGGCCGGGTGCTCATGCCGCTGCCCTCTCCCTCCATCAGGGGTCCCAGCCCTGCTCCCCTCACTCCCTACCCCCATGCGCACACCTGGATTTCCCTGAGCCGTTCTCTCACATGCTGCTAGCAGTGATACGGGGGCTGGAGACGGGGACAGGCACAGAGCCCCGCTGTCCTCGGAGGCCTGGCCCCGTCTCTGGCTGGGGAGCACCGTGATAAACAGTGGTGAACGGGTGCATCTCACGGGAAACAGGTATGGCCCAATAGGGTGGAGAAAGCCCAGGCAAGGGCCCCCGCACACCTGTCTGCCCCTGGTTCGGGGGTTGGGGGTGGATTCCTGCTCCCTGCTCCCCTCCTCCCACGCTCTCAGCCCAAGTTCCCTCACCGTGCAGAACAAGCCCGATCGGGGTTCATGTTAAAAAGCTCGTGGGTGAGGAAAGAGACCTGGCACGGGAGCTCTGGAAGCTTCGCCAGCCTCCCTGCCCTCCAGGCCACCAGAGCCGCCCCCCGCAGAGGACAGCAAAGGCACACGCGCGCCACACACAGCGCTCTTCACGGAAGCAAAGCCCGGGCGGGAACCAACGGAAGGCCCCCGTAAGAGAGAGACGTGAAATCAGTACACGGGACGCAAAGAGGCGATGAGAGGCCAGAACTGAAACATGAAGAAACCTGCAGAGCTAGGACAACCGCCCAGGACCGAAGGAACACCGGCACAGAGCCGGCCGATGGAGCAGGGACAGCGTCTCACCGGAGAAGAACGGCGGAAGACAGCACGCTCGAGGCGGGACACTGGCAGGAGGAGGAACCCTGTGCACGTGAGAAGGTGGGCAGTTAGGCGACCAGCGCAGGACGGCCACTTAGCAATGACAACCGCGGCTGATCCCGGAGCATAAGCCCATAGGCTGAGGACGAAAAGCCTCACGATGAGGACCGCCGGACTGAAGGCTGGGAGGAGCTTGGGTCCCTCCCTGTCCACGCCAGTTTCCACCTCCCAGAATCCTCAGAGGGCATGCCCAGGCCCTGTTCGGGCTGCGGTGGCCCAGATCTCGACCCCCCTGCCCCGGCTCCCCCTGCCCTCCCCTCCCCTCAGCTCCCCTCCTCTGCACTCTAGTCTTCCCACTACTGAAGTCTTCCTCCGCGTTCGGGCTAGGAGGAATCTTCCATCGCCTCCTGAATCTGGCCCTTCCCTTCGCTGTTCCTTGCACACAACCAACAACCCTCAGCTGGGCACAAAACCTCCCTCTTCCCTCTCTGCGATTCCACGGCAGGACCCGAGCACACGGCCGCAGAAGTCTCGAGGTCTATGGAATGGCGCCGTGCAGAGCTTGGCCCAGGAGCCAGGGCACAACCCTGGTCCTGGGAAGCCCTGGGAGGTGTCTAACTCACCTGCAACACCCACGGGTGGCCCTGTGTGGCCCCGCTCCTGCACCCTGTCTCCAAACAGCATCCCTCTCCTCCCAGTCACGCAGGCCCGCGGGGCTCTAGCGTCCCCTCCCTGCCTCGTGGACACCTGCCTTGGCCTCACCTGCCCGACTCCCCAGCTTCTCCAGCTGCGCAGGTGCCGCCCACTTCCTGCGCCCCCTCACCCACCCACACTGCCGTTCTTGGAAACAGCGTGCGCCCCTCTTCCAGTTCAAAAGGAATCCCTCTGTGTCTACCGGGATCTGAGACCCTGGGTCACCATGTTGTTTCTCTCCTCTCTGTACCACGACACCTCCTGCCTCCTGGGCCCACGTTTTCCACCCGTAAGCACGCTCCCTCCATTTCCCTAGCCCACTGGCCTTCAGATACAGGGCGCCCGGCAGAACTTAAAACACAACGGCACAAAGCAGCATTCAAAAAGGATTTTCCGTATCTATAGCCACAATATCACACGGCTTCTTCTTCCCCCCCTCCCCCGCCGTCCTCTTTCTTCTTCGCTGACGTCACCGACAGGCGATATTATATCACTGTCACGTACACAACACTGTGACCCAGCATTAGCCTGCATTATGAAATAATGTTTAAATAAACAAACAAACCAACTAACTCAATCCTAGGGGGAAAATGTCTATCTGGGCCTGATGCCCATTTTTTAAGTGGATTGCTTGCTGTTTTCTTGGTGAGTTATATGAGTTCTTTATGTATTTCGGATCCTGACTCCTTAGAGAATGTATCCTTTGTAAGTATCTTCTTCTGTTTACTAGGTTGGTTGCCTTTCCCTTTGGTTGATGGTTTCCTACACTATGCAAAAGCTTTTTATTTTGATGTAGTCCCAATAGTTCATTTTTGCTCTTGTTCCCCATGTCTGCGGAGAAAGATCCAAAACCATATTGCCAAGATAATATCCAAGAGCTTAGAGTGTCAGTTTCCTGTCAGGACTTCTTGAGTTTCCGGTTATACACGTAGGTCCCTCCACTTCGAGCTCGTTTCCGCGCATGGGGTAAACAAGAGGCCCAGTTTCATTCTTTCGCATGTAACTACCCAGTTTTCCCAACACCATTTATTGAAAAGATTGCCTCTTCCCCATTGTGTATTGTCAAGGATTACCTGTCCCCTTTGTCATAGCCTAACTGTGTAAGTGTGGGTTTGTTCTGAGGTCTTTATTAAGTTCCACTGACTACGAGTCTGGTTTTGTGCCTGTACCACCCTTTTTCGATTACTGTAGCTTTACTGTATCTTGAAATTAGGGAGTGTGAGGTCTCCGGCTTTGTTCTTTCTCTCTCGACCTTGCTTTGGCAATTCAGGGTCTTTTCTGGTTTCATACAAATGTAAGGACTATTTATTTTAGTTCTGTGAAAAATGCTGTTGGTATTTTAATAAGGATTGCATTAAATCTGTGGACTGCGTTGGGTAGTATGGGCATCTTAACAGTATTAATTCTTCCAATATACAAACGTGGTATATTTTTTCCATTTATTTGTATCATTTTCAATTTCTTTCCTCAATGTCTTTTTTCTATTTCCTTTTTTTTTTTTTTTTCAGAGTACAGGTCTTTCACCTCCTTGAATAAATTTATTCCCTGTTATCTTACACTTTTTGATGCAACTGCAACTGGAATTTTCTTGATTTTTCTTTATGCTGGTCTGTATGTACTTGCAACAGATGTCTGTCAGTTCTGTATGCTACAACATTACTGAATTCATTTATTAGTTGCAACAGGATCTTAAGAATCTTGGGGGAGTCTTTTGGGTTTCCTATACATACCATCATGTCACCTGTAAATAGTGACAGTTTGACCTCTTCCTTACCAATCTGGATGCTTTTTATTTTTCTTGTCTTACTGCTATGGCTCCAACTTCTAGTACTATGTTGAATATAAGTGGCGAGAGTAGGCATTCTTGTGTGGTTTCTAATCTTAAGCTTTCAGCTCTGTATCACTGAGTATGCTAGCTGTGGGTCTGCCGTACGTGGCCTTCATGATGGTGAAGTGGCTTTCCTTTATATTCGGCTTGCTGCATGTCTACTGTAAATGGATGCTGACTTGGTCAAATGCTTTTCTGTATCTATTGAGGTGATCATATGATTTGTAGCCTTCATTTTGCTAATGGGGCATATCATGCATATATTAAACCATCCTTACATCTCTGGGATAAACCCCGCTTGATGATGGCATATGACCCTCTTAATGTATTGTTGAATCTGGTTTTCTGTAACCAAAGACATGGCCTGTAATTTTTGGTTTTAGTAGTGTCTGTCTGGTTTTGGTGTCATCGTGATGCTGGTTTCACAGAATGAATTTACAAGTGTTCCTTCCTCTTCAATTTGTTGGAATAATTTGAGAAAAACAGGTTTTAACTCTTCTTTAAATTTTATTAAGAATTCAACTGTGAAGCTGATTAATCCTCAACTTCTATTGAGATGCGTCTTTTCTGTTTAATTACTGATTCAGTTTTACTACTAGTAATTCATCTAACCCGATTTTCTATTTTCCCGATTCAGTCTTGGAAGACCATCTGTCTCCAGAAATTTATCTATTTCTTCTAAGCTGTCCAGTGTGTTGGCATATAATCATCTGTCATAGTCTCTTATGATCCTCTGTGTTTCTGTGATGTCCATTATGTAACTTTTCCTCTTTCACTTCTGATTGGAGTTCCCTCTCATTTTTTATTGATGAGTCTGGCTAAAGGTTTATCAATGTTGCTTATCTTTTCAAAAAACCAACTCTTAGTTCCACTGATCTTTTCTACTGCATTTTTTTGTCTCTGTTTCATTTTTTTGCATTCTGATCTTTATTTCCTTCCCCCCTTTTGTTACCATTGGGCTTTGTTCTTTTTCCATTTCCTTTCAGTATAAAGTCAGTTTATGTGAGATTCTTCTTGTTCCTTGAGAGGCAGGTCTGTCTTGCTATGAATGTGCTCTTGGAACTGCTTTTGCTGCATTCCAGAGATTCTGGAACACTGTGTTTTCTTCATTTGTCTCAAGGTATTTTTTTTTTTTTAGGTCCTCTTTGATTTGTTGATTTAATGTCATTTAGCCTTAATGAACTTATTCAGCCATTAAGACCATGTAATAAAATGTGTTGTTCAAAGCCGCTCTTCTCTTACTTTCTCCCTGGATGACTGACCCACTGATGTAAGTGGGCTACGAAAGACTCTTACTATTACTGTATTGCTGTCATTCTCTCCCTTTATGTCTGTAACATTCGCTCTATGCATTTAGGTGGTCCTGTGCCGGATACACAGATATGTACGAAACTGTAATAGCCACTTGTTAGATGGATCCCTTTAGCTCTATGCAATGCTCTTTTTGTCTCTTGTTATAGTTTTTGTTGTAAAATATAGTTTTGTATATTTTGTCTGATATACGTAGCTTTTCTCCCATTTGCATGGAGTATCTTTTTCTAACGCCTCACTTCGTCTGTTTTTAGGTCTGAAGTGAGTACCTTGCAGGCAACGTACTATGGGTCTTATTTTTTTAATTCATTCAGCCACCCTATGTCTTTTTTTTTTCCTGCCCTGTATCTTCTGATCATAGCCTTTAATCTCTTTAAAGTAATTACTGATTAGGTACATTTACTGCCATTTTGTCATTGCTTTCTGGTTGTCTTACAGTACTCGAACTCCTTTCCTCTTCTCTTGTTCTCTTCCCTTATGATCTGATGACATTCTTTAGTGTTACGTTAGATTCCTTTCTCTGTGTGTATCTACAATCGGTTTCTGGGTTGTGATTATATGAGGTTCGTATACCACCCTATGTATATAGCAGTCTATTTTCGGTTGATGTGGCTTCAGTTCGAATACATTCTAAATGCACGACATTTGTACTCCACGTCTCTGATATTATTGCTTCTTGTGGTTTGCCATGCCTGGACATGGCTTCGATCAGATAGCATCTCTGCCTCTCCTATCATTCTCAATGTGGCTTTTTCTTTAAACCATTAGCCATGGAAGAGCTGTTCTGCTCGTCTCCAGTTCCTTCTCAAAAAGAGATGTTCTACATGTTGCTGCAGTCTTGGTGTTTCCACAGGAGGAGGTGAACTCAGGATTCTCCTATGCCATCTTGACTGGGAATCTCAGACATTTTCATGTAAGTAAGCTAAGTAAGCTGATTTCAGAAAAACTAAGTTTATGCATTTTATTATTTTTATTTTAGTAAGTGGTCTGTCATTATAACAAGACACATGGGACACTTCAGGCTGAAAAAGGAAAGAAAAAATGCTGTAAAATAGATGGGCTTTTTTTTTTTTTTAATTTTTAACTTACATTTGTCAAATAACTCTGAAGTTTCCCTCAAAACAAAAGTAACACATCAATTTTGGATTAAAACCTAGAACGGTGTAACAATTTTTTGATAAGGGGTGTCCAACAAAAAACCCAGACTGCAGCTGCTGTCCTCGCTGGCTCTGAGTATAAGTGGTACACAACGCCCGACCCCCCAACCCCCAGGCAAGGACAGTCGTGTAAAGTACATCAGCCGGTGGTGCAAACGGGGCTTCAGCAACACCTACAAGTCTCCTCCACCTATACTAGACCATGCCATAACCAGCCAGCATGCAGGAGGAAGGATGGGGGAAAGGCTGAGTCATGCTAGTTGTCCCAGGGGGTCTGTCTTGGACCAGCCACGTGGGCCAGCTACCAGGCATGTGAGCAGCCACCAAGCAGGACTAGGCCTGCTTGATGGGCTCAGCCTAAATCACTCCTGAATAAGCACCAGAGCTAAATATATGGTTATTATTTTGAGCCACCAACTCCAGGAGTAGATTGTTCAACAGTGACATTGTGGTAACAGACAGACGAACACAGACAAAATCCCTCACAGGGAACAAGGACCAGAAAGACACAACTGCAGTGAGACATGTCCTGAGAATACAGACAGTAAGTACACAGTAAGCAAGGGAAATTCTGATCTGCCCTATGAGAATCTAGCATGTGAGACAGATGGACACTGCACGGATATACAGAGGCCTATCCGTCTATGGCTTGCTCTGAATGTGACGTCATATGGGGACGCGCCACACCCACCTCGGTGTGTGGTCTACGGGGCCCATGCAACACAGCTGAGATAAGGAGTTGGCCCCCCAACCACTAATGGCCCCCAGGGCCTGATAAATTTACCAGCTGGTCCTTTAGAGAAAGTTTCCCCACCCCGATATAGATACAAATATTAAGTTCAAGCTAAAGAACTCTGCACCCCACCTTACTTTCAAATACGTAGGTAACATATATGAAAACTAACTGTACCCTAGGTCAGAAAGCAACTCTCAGCAATGACAAGGTAATTTATGCCAGATAGTCTGTCATCTACAGAGCCATGAAGATCAGGTATCAAACCAAAACAGTCTCCACGGCTATCTACGCTTCCACACTAAAAACAAACAAATAAGTTATATGGCAGGTAACTACCACAGAAAGACAGTTAAAAACCAGATGAGATTTCTACTTAAGTGACTTACAAGAAAGTACCTAATATGGTAAATATCTCAATCCTAAAATTCATCTATATGTTTCATGAAAAGCAGAAAAGTGTAGCTGACTAAGATATTTGGATCAGACAGTTTTCCCTTCAAAAGCAAACAAAAGAATGCTGGGTTTCAAGATCTACATATATATATCAAGTTAAAAGCACCAGAGATCTGAAAGAACAGTGAGGAACACCTGACCCATCTTAGGGATGAAACCAGACTCACATAAGTAAACAGAATACAAGGGCCTCCCCGTCACCAACATCCCAGGGCAACCCACAGGTGCTGCAGCCCGGGCTACGGATCCAGGTTCCAGGGCCCAGGGCTGTGGGACGGAGGGCTAGAGCTACAGCCAGATCCGGGTTGGGGAGGCCACAGGGGCCCTTTAAGAAAGCTGTTGAAGAGAGCCAGCGGGTGGCGGGGGACGGTTTTAAAAAAAGCAAGAGGAAAACTGCTAGGGCAGTTTTGGCCACAGACCTGCGACCCTGCAGTCCCGCCTACCAGCATCCCAGAATATGGGCACGCACGGACCCCGAAGAACTGAATGTCAGGGGAAACCCAACCGGCACTGCCCCAGGGCCAACAGCAGGACGGCAGCAAGCCTGTCCGGGGCAGGGCACATCCCATCCTGATCGGAGGGCCCAGCAGTGAATCTTCACAGGAATGCCAGCAGGTAGTCAAAGACCAGACAAGAACAAGAACCAACAGAAACAATGAGATTCAGGTTTTAAAACAAATACGTTTACCACATGTAAACGAATGATAAATTTAAATACATTGGCAGGAAACATAAAACTAGAAGAAGTGATACAGAAATTTTAAAATGAACTAGGCAGAATTTCCAGAAAGGGAAAACATGGACACTTCATATACACACGCAGCCACAGGCTCAAACAGCACAGGTACACTAGAATTCTCCCAAGCCCAGCACACAGAGAAGGAAAAACAGTGAGCCCCGTTTCTGGGGGGTCTGCTGGTTCTGTCCCTTCCCCGCAAGGTTCTGCAGGAGCGGGAGGTGGTACACACAGGGCCTTCCCCAGGCCGGGCGCGAGAGCCTCTCTTGGTAACCGCTGCCATGCTATCGGACATACGTGTATTTGCTGTGTGTTGTGCACATAAGGGCCGTTGCTAATGAGAATTTCAGAGGCTAAAAAGCTACAAACACTGGGCCCAGGCAGAACATTTAAACGTTGTTAAAGTACTCACCGCCCAACCTAGAGACTCACATGTTCGGATGAGCCGTACATGGAAGACGTTAGGACGACAACAGCTACATGCTGACCTCAAGAAAAATCTTCCTGGGGCGCCTGGGTGGCTCAGTGGGTTAAAGCCTCTGCCTTCAGCTCAGGTCATGATCCCAGGGTCCTGGGATCGAGCCCCACATCGGGCTCTCTGCTCAGCGGGGAGCCTGCTTCCCCCTCTCTCTCTGCCTGCCTCTCTGCCTACTTGTGATATGTCTAATAAATAATAAATAAAAAAATCTTTAAAACTAAAAAAGAAAAATCTTCCATAACAAGGTAAACTGTAAAACATCGCAAAATCCCCCACCCAGCAGTATATCTCCTTTAGGTCCTAGTCTGACTTCACTAAAAATAATGAAACTAAACTAATTATTAAGAAGAATGGATCCTTAAATTGCAAAGAGTTGAACAAGTCACTCTGAAGGCACTAAAATCAACCCGGAATTACAACAGCCATCATGGGGACCATTCTGGTTAGACGAGATCACTCACTTAAAAAAACGCCCTTGAAAGCAGGGGCTCCCAGATCAGACAAACTGAATGGGATACCTATTTTTATTGGTATACTGGAACTTTTAAAAGGCTTCAAAATTCCAAACTAGCTTCATTTAAAAAGCCATTGCAAAAGGCTACTGAAAATTTTGTAAAGCAAGATCATAAACAAAAGTCCACCAGACTGTGCTGTAGACCTTGTAACCTCACAGCTACAAGGCCAGAGGCCTGGACTACAGCCGGGCCTCCCGCCTCATCCCTTCCTCGGGGCGCACCACTGCAACAGAGCCCGGAGGTCAGCATCCCCGTGGTAATCAGCTGGACCATGGGGAAACAGTGTCCTCAAAGGGCCTGTGCGAACTTGTCAGCACCAACGGGAATGCTCTCGTAGCTACTCCAAGAAGGGCCCCCACACAGGCCGCTCCTGGAGTTGACAGACTGCATGGGATTCTCCAGTAAACTGCTATCAGTAATTCCCTTCAAACGGCAAAGGGGAAGTTACAATTAACAGTAGTGAAAACTCTGGCCACACTCTGGTGGGTACTGGAGCCACACCCGGAACCACAGGGCTCACCTGGAGCCTGCAGACGAGATCCCGGAAGAACAAAGAGGCTGGCTGAAGCTGAGAACACCTCCTGGAGTCGGCGTCCCCACATCTCTGCAGTACCCAAAAGACAGAGGAACATAAAACACTGTACTGCCCTTTCCTTTCCAAACGCAGACCACTGGCTACTGATCTGTGGGAGGTTTACTCCCGCCAGAAATATTTACAGTCCATCTGGCCGAAAACTGGGAAGACACTGAAAAGCATTCAATAACACTATGATCCGAAATTTGGCCAAACTGGAAGCTGATAAGGTTCAGAGCCGAGTAGGAAGTGGTTATCGGCCTTCTCCGCGAAGCTCAAAGCACAGAGGGAAACGCTGTCACCCAGGTGAATGGTCATGCCAATCCTGCGGTACTAGCCAGACCACCGCCCCATCAGAACCAACTATCCGTACGCTATAAACCTCTGTGAGGCCAGACACATGGCTCGAGAAACACTTCAAAGTGCACCTCTTCTCTTTACCAATCCAAAAAGCTTTTTAAGTATTGCAAAAGTCCTGACTTTAGGGAACAAAGCTCGCATTCTTTCCCTGTGCCTTTGAAGTGCGAATGTTCTACCTGGCTTCTCCAGGTAGGCCGACTCTCTGAAGTACAATCTTTAAGGAGATAATTCATTACTGGAAGGGAAACAAAAGGTGGAAAGCTTATTTTGAAACACAGGCGAATGAAAAAATTGTGTCTTCTCCACAAAAGTTAGTAGGAAAACCTTCAGCCATCTGAGTAGATAAACTTATTCCAGCTGTTGCTACATAAACCCGTAGGTTTGGCCGAGCTCGTAACTAAAATCTTAGAACGAAAGCTGTGAGGTCTTTGACTACATCAGTCCGTACGTTTACGTGTCTACATACATGTACTGTTAACATGTAGCATTTTCTACATGTTTGGTGGATGGTACCGCCAAAGCTGACCCATAAAACAGCTCTGCTTAACTGGCTTAGAGAAAAGGAAGAGATTCGTAGGAACTGAGTATAGTAAAATGCTCAGAAATAGAACAGAAACAAACCCAAACACTTCTTAGGTTCCCAGAATCTGGGGAAACATTTGCTACTAAAGCTAGTTTGAGTGTGGCTTAATTAAAAGAGTTATCAGTATTAGATATAATACAGACACAGAACCTTTATTCTACCTGGGTCTACTAGTCAAAAAAGTTCATGTTATCTCTGTTACAAAATTTATCAGCCAGAAAAACAACTTTTGATGATCATGACTACGTCTAATGAATTTTTTGCAGCAGGTAATCTAAACACCACCATTAGGAACAAACGACCTAACATTCTGAGGAACCTCCACACTGTCTTCCAGAGGGGCTGCGCCGGCTCGCATTCCCACTGACAGCCACCCTCCCTCCGTATCCTCGCCAAGACCCATTGTCTCCTGCGCTGCCGGCTTTAGCCATCCTGACCGGTGCGAGGTGCTCTCTCTTTATAGTTTTGGTTTGCAACTCCCTGATGAGGGGTGACGTTGAGCATCTCTTCATGTGTCTCCTGGCCATCTGGACGTCTTCTTTGGAGAAATGTCTGTTCATGTCTTCTGCCTATTTTTGATTGGATTATTCATTTTTCTGACATTGAGTTTTTTAAGTTCTATATATATTTCGGATACTAACCGTTTATCAGGTGTGTCTTCTGCAAATACCTTCTCCCACTGCACAGGCTGCCTTAGTTTTACGGACTGTCTCCTTCCCTGTGCAGAAGCTGTTTATTCTGAAGTAGTCCCGACAGTCCACGTCTGCTGGGGCTTCCCTTGCGTCAGGAGACGTGCATCGAAGGAAGCTGCTACAGCCCACGTTAAAGAGGTTACTGCCTCTGTTCTCCTCTAGGATTTTTGTGGTTTCAGGTCAGAAAAAGACAAATACCATAGGATTTCACTCATATGTGCAATTTAAGAAACAAAACATATAAGCAAAGAGGAAACAGAGAGAGAGAGAAGCAAGCCAGAAACAGACTCTTAACTACAGAGAGCCCGCCGACAGTCGCCGGCGGGGAAGTGGGTGGGGGGTGGGCGCAATGCGTGCTGGGGGTTGGGGGTGCCTACCGCAATGAGCGCGAGGGTTGTATGGCATGCCAAATCACTGCATTGTGTGCCTGAAACCAGTATTATATACTTTGTGTTAACTGGCTGGAATTTGAATTAAAACGTATAAAAAAAAAAAACAAAAAAAAAAAGGAACAAATGATTTAAATTGATACAAGCGGGATAACAGTTTCTAGGGTGACTTTTCAGCATGTCATTTCCAAAGTCTTTTGGTTACTTGAAGCCTTAAAGTTTTCGTAAGTTAAATGATGAATTAAGTGAAATTCATTGACTATCTACGTCATCTCCAAATAGAATAAAATACTTAAACATACAGAACTAGGTTTATCCACTTCCAGCTTTCCTTACAGATGAATTAAAGACATTCTGGCCTAACAGTAAACCTGTTTCGTGTCACACTGGAAAATCTGCTATGAGGAAAATATACGTTTAGGAAATTATGAAATGTATTCATAAATTTGCCAGTCACAGGCTATTCATAATTATTTAAAGCTATTAGAAATAATAAAGGAAACATCTCTGTATGTAAGCAAAGTAGGATGTATGTTTCCATAAGTGAAGGTATGAAGAAAGGAGATACATTTTTTATTGAGGGAAAAGAAGTCATTTTGTTGTAAAGGGATGCTAGTGATTTCCATGGGAAAAAGGAAAAACACAGCATGAAATCAGAATTCAAAGAAAAAGTGGCAGATTTGTAGAAAAGGAATCTTGAGAAGAAACTATCTGTGATCAAGCTGGCTGTTTGAAATGGATCTGATTAAAAAATGAACTTTATTATCAAGACTATACCAGTATAAAATTATAATTGGTCTCCTTTCTGCCAAAAGGACAAACTTTTCTCAGATGACTGCTCTGCTCCTGGTAAAGGCTTTACCTTCTAAAGTAATCTTTCTAAAAAACAAAAGTCTGTGTTTCATCGATTTCCTATACTTCATGTTGTCATGATCATTTCTTGGATTACTTTTAAAAAGCTGAGTTTAATTAAAAGATTTATTTTCCATGACGCTTATTTTTTCCTGAGGTTTTCGTTTTTGTTTTTGTTTTTTTTTTTCACAACAATTTAACTTTCCACGCTTACCTACAACATCTGTAACTGTCAGTTTCACAGGCTGCCTGGGATACCTGACCACATATGTTAAAGCCTTTAGATATTTTTGACAAACTTCCCCAAATCAAGTTATCAAGTCTTTTTGACCTCGAACTAGCTTTGGGATTTTCCAAAGGGCCAAGAAATTTGTTCTCTCTCCTTATAAGAACAGAGATGTTGAACGAGTCAGGCTTATTTCCCACGCTGAATGACATGGGAAGCACTGTCGAACAAGAAGCAATACGGAGCCCTCTTTATGTCCTATTATTTTAAAATAATGTACGTAACAGAAAGAACTACGTTTCCTCATCGGAGGAATTCTGATGGATCTCTAACAATGGGCATTGTTAGTTTCTGTCATTGAGAGATTACGTGGATGCTTTCGTAAGTACAAACACGCTTCATCTTCAGGGAGAGTCACAGTAAGGACTTTGACAACAACAGCTTTCTGATAACTTTAAGGTAACACAACTATGGGGTAAGAATTTCTAGAACTAATGGAAAAACTGCATTCAAGAAAACAAGGATTAACTACATGCAACTGCATAAGCTTACCAGGAGGAGGATTATAATTATTTTTTCAATGCGGCAATTTAATCGAGTGTATCTTTGTAAACAAAGATGAAACGTACTTTTTCTCCCTCTCTGATCCACCCCATTTCAGGAATTCTTGAGTATTCTTTTCATGGCAACAGATTTAGTTAGCTGCTTCAGTTCTACAGTGACCTGTTCTCCTCGTAACAGGACACAGTTGGGAACCCTGGCTATTACCATCACGGCTTCGACTGGAATGATACCTGCAGGTAAAATCTCACAGCAAATCCTTGGCATGGCTTGCTGGCCTCAAGGGCTCTGAAAGGTTCGATCTGAGATTCCTTACAAAAGGTTTCAGGAAAGCAGTTTCTAAAAAGAGCAACAAGGTCAAAATCTATTCTTGCACTTAAGTAAATAGTCTGGCCAAGTTGAATGCAAATAAATTAAGTCTCACCGTGACTATCTTTAGTAGAAAGTGGGGGTCATCATAGAAAGAAAAATTAGGTTCGTACCTTTGTAAAGATCAGATTCTAGTCCTGTTAACTGTCTTTGAGGTTTTGTTATGTAACTTTAAACTGGACTGGATCTGGAATTCTGCTGATTTCCTCAAACATCTGGGTATGACTTTCCAAATGAGTATTTCCTATGTTCTTTGGAAGGACTAAGAATGGAGACTGATCTTGAACCTCCTTGTAAGGCGCTATACCAGGTCCTCCTCGCTACGCAGGTGGCAGGCAAACGTCAGCGGCTTGAGCCTGGGTCCCCATCTCATAGCTAAAGAAGGACCCCACGACACCTGGTCCTATGTGCGCGCTGACGTGGAAGAGAAGTAGCTGACATTGAGGCAGACCGCTTTCTCCCAAGACATCAGATCAAGACATCATGCTTTAACCATGGGACACTTTCTTACCTTCTTCTGCTGCTCCTTTCCTTACTCTGGCACTTGGCCTGTGAAGATCACAGCATCAGCCGTATGTCCCAAGCCACTGCTAAATGAAATAACCTTTTGGACTCCTGGATTTGGAGTCAAAATCTCTCATCTGACCATGCTGCTCTGCCCCGTTAGCAGTGCCACCTTGGCAGGCACGGTGTGTGCCCTGACACGATTTACCCTTGTCTGTGGCAGTCCTCATTCCCTCGGACCTGTGAATGTCTAGCAGGCTGGCACCTAACTGGGCAATGCCTCTTATCAACTGTACCCCTGACCACGGACAGACACCTGACTGGTCCACTCTCCAGGATTTATAACATCACGTTCAAAAGATCTCCCAGCCCCTTCCCTAACCCCCGGCAGGCCCCTACTTCCCCGGTGAGGAGTACGTGTAAACAAGGCTACACTTGGGAACCTCTCCCGAACCCTCAGAAGCACTGCAGAATCCACTGCTAAGACAGCTGCACACCAGAAACCCTGAGACGCGCCAGGCAAGGTCGTTCTTGGCAGAGGAGCCTGGATTTTCTTTCAGCCCAGCAAGAAGGGTCTGTGCTGTGGCCAACACCACCTCCTGTGCCTGTATTAACACTTTTGGGGAAGTTGAAACTCAGCTACATAAGACCACTGAGCCATTTGGCTTAAGAAAATGACTCCTTCAAGGGGGTCTTTCTTGGACTTACTTGATTTTGAGTGGTTTTGGTCTTAGGAACCCATGTCTGGTATTTTTACCAGAAGTTTTTTTGCTGTAGACATCTTTGCCCCAAGCATTTGTGCCACAAACATTTTTGCCACATGACTAATGACTGTAAAGCAATTTGCCATAAAAGATAAGATAACATAAAAGAGGGGCATTCACTAAAAAGGACACAATGAAGCATGAAAAATAACAAAATTAGGGATGCCTGGGTGGCTCAATCGGTTAAGCCACTGTCTTCGGCTCAGGTCATGATCCCAGCATCCTGTGATCGAGTCCCACATCGGGCTCTCCACTCAGCGGGAGCCTGCTTCTCTCTCTCTGCCTCTGCCTGCTTGTGTGCTTGTGGTCTTTCTCTCTATCTTACAGATAAATAAATAAAAATATTAAAAAAAAGAAAAGTAACAAAATTAAAAAGATTTTATCATGAAATACAAAATATTTATTACATTTAAAACGTGCATAGATTAATGGCAAGACTGCACGAACGACTGATTTTGTTTTGTGGACTGTACCTAAGTACTCGTCTTTAAGTTCCTTTGTTCACAGAAATACACACACACACACACACAAAACACCCGTCCGCAGCCACTAACCAAGCAAATGATCTCCCAAAGGCTAGAATACCAGGAGAGGAATGAAAAAAATAACCAGCTAAGAAGTTGTGAACCTGCAGCGGTGACCTATGAATACCACAGAGAGTCAGAAAGAAAGAAAACAAACCCCCAAAAGCCATCATGACTTGTGACCGTCATACAGAGGATCACTGAAAACTGTAAGGACAGAGCGGTCCCAGCCGAGAGTGACACTACAGCCTGAAACTCTGATCGCATCTTGCAGCTTGGCTGAGAATCTAATCGAAAGGGAGGAATTGTTCAGAAAAGAAACGACTGGCCCCAAATGTGAGTCACGTGTGCCAAGCCCCACGTCAGCCAAAGACCGTCCTACCCAACCTGACTGCGGCTTCCGCCGCTCCCAAACACCACACCTCTACCCAATCAGCTTGGCGTCGCCCGCTCGGCACTAGTGAAGCCATCTGCCTGATGGACCCCCTCTTCCCCCGAAGGAATGTGACTTTGCCCAAAACAACCAACTCTTTGCCAGAATCTCCCTTTTTATGTCCCCTTCTGCCTGGAGATCCTTCCATGTTGTACAGCTCCTTGGAGCTCCATTCTATGTGCTAAAATGGGATGCCGTCTGATTCATGAATCATTAAGTAAAGCCGATTAAATCTTCAAATTTACTCAGCTGAATTTTCTTTTTTCAACAGAGTCTACACCAAATGAACATATTCTTCAAGAATGAAGGCAAAAAAAATAAGAAAGATAAAATCATTTCTCACAGCACATACCAGGTTCAAATTCCAAACCGAGGTCTAAAAGTAAAAAAAAAACAAAGCTATTCAAAAACGAACACCACAAACATACAAAAACAGATGAATTCTTAATCACCTGGGCTTATATCTCAAAACATATAAGTAGTAAAAAAGATCAATGCATTTTTTAAAAAGCTCATAAACAGAGAGGGAGAGCATGTGCTAAGACAAATTAGTAAAGAGGAAAACTGGTAAGAAAGAATGGGCCGGTGGGGAAAAAGGGCACAAGGAACTAATTGTTAATGTGTAACAAACTACTAAAACTTAAGACTGACGAAGCAATTTAATAATAATGCAGAAAGCCAAAGTTATGAACAGACAATGGAAAATTCAAACGGTGTGCAGGAGACCAGAATATACTGCTCCAAAAAATGCCACTTTGGCACGAGGACTATTTTGAGCTGAAGGCAACGGAGAAGCAGCAGACATAGGAAAAGCTGTAAAATTGAGCCTACATTTTCCTTTTGTAAAAGGTGCATTTATATAGGAAATTCCCATTTGTAAAGGTGTCTCCCTCTCTAGCATCAGGAAGAGGAGGACAACTCCTAACAATTCCCATCAGTGGAGAAAAGCAGGAACTTAAATCTGCATTACGAACCTTACTAAACAGGACCTGCTTACCACATTTTCCCCACCCACCTCCCAAAAGAAATCCAAACCCCTTTCTTGGGTTCAGCCTAAGAGGGCACATAAGGTCCTGAATTCCAACGGCCTCCTGGAGTTACTCGCCACTGAATTTTCTGCCAGGTAAAGGGTCGCTGGGCATTTCAATACACTTTCTCTCGCTAATCTGTCCTTTTGTCAGTGTGACTTTCAGGGCCCCAGGCAGACCCCGGCCCATGGAGGGCCGAGGAAAAGCGTTTTATCTCCTGTACAGGCCCTTGAAAATACAAAAACTATTAACTTTGCTTATAAAGAAAAATGAAAGTTCTATGAACTCAAAAATGCCCTTCCTCACCTGTCACACTGGAAATATCCCACAGACTGGCCACTGTGTTAGTGGGTGCACGGGGTGGATGGGGTTAGCACCCCTGTTCAGGAAAGCTAGCGGTACCTGGGGAGAGCACCCCGAGCCTCGGCCACCTCACTTTTCGGGACTCTCCTCAAGACACACTAGTACGGTCACATCATGAAAACAGGCACAAAGATTTTCCTGTGACTTCGCCATTACAAGAACACAAAACAAGTCTATCAGTAGGGGATAGGCCGAGTGGACTGGAGCACAGCTACACAACAGAACGGAAGCTGGACAGATGTCTTTGCGGCTGTGACGGCAGGTGTGTTCAACATGACTTCCCAGTGCCTACCATATGGGTCACATGGCAGGTGTATGCTTAACTTTTAAAAAAACACCAAAATATTTTCTAAAATTGGTTGTACCATTTTACACTCCCGCGCGTAGTGTACGCGAGTTCCAGATGCCACATCCGTGCTGGCATTTGGGGCAGTCCGTCTTCTTAATTTTAGCTATGCTCACCACTTGGGGTTTTGTAGTGTGGGCTAAGTATGAATTTTCATACTGTGGGTTGAGTAGGAATTTTCATACTCACTGTGGGTTGAGTATGAATTTCCCTTGTGATGCTGGACATCTTTTCATGAACCTATTTTCTAGTCATCCATCTTTGGTGAAACGTCTTCTCCAATCTCCAATTTAGCGCAAGTTTTCCCCTCTTACTACGGAGTGTGGACAGTTCTTGTGCACGTAGAGAATGCAGCTCCTCCGTCAGACCCACAGTCTATACACACTTCCCCACCCACCACCACGGTCTGGGACTCTCTCTGTATTCTCTCAACCGTGTCTTTTGACTAGAAATGTGTTCATTTTGATCAAGTCCAACATCTACATTTCCTTCTCATATAGATTGTGCTTTTGATATCTAAGAAATCTTAACTTTCTACCTGAATAGCAAAAAGATTGTAAGTTTTATATTTTTAGGCATCATGTTTATGTCTATGATCCATTTTGAGTTCATTTCTATATATGGTGAGAGATACAGATCAAAGATAATTTCTCTGGACAACCAACTGCTGAAAAGACTATTCTTTCTCCCAATTTTCTGCTTTTACGCCAAGCTTTATTTTTAAATGTTTACATTTGTATTACTCATTACTTTTGTCTGTAAGGGGCCTACTGAGCAAGTCTCAAAATATATTCCTTCTTCCTAAAAATGTCTGAAAGTGGGGCCCCTGGGTGGCTCAGTCACTTGAGCACCTGACTCTTGATTTAGGCTCAGGTCATGAACGCGGGGTCCTGGGACCGAGCCCTGCGTCGGGCTCTGCACTCAGTGGACTCTCCTTGTCCTTCTACCTCTGCTCTTCCCCGCTCTCTCTCAAATAAATAAAATCTTTTTTTAAAACGTCTAGAAGTATCAGGAATATAGTAAAGAAATACTAAAGGCGGGGCGCCTGGGTGGCTCAGCGGGTTAAGCCTCTACCTTCCGCTCAGGTCATGATCTCAGGGTCCTGGGATCGAGCCCCGCGTCGGGCTCTCTGCTCAGCAGGGAGCCTGCTTCTCTCTCTGTCTGCTGCTCTGTCTACTTGTGCTCTCTCTGACAAATAAATAAATAAAGTCTTTTTAAAAAATACTAAAGGCATAAATTCTTAACAACATTGGATTTTGACGAAGGAGGCCGTAGCCTAAAGGCTGTAAGAAAGCCCGAGGGAGGGGACAGCGGCTCCAGCAGAAGCGGACACATGGGCTAGGACAGCGCCAGGACTATGCATTGGGACACAGAAATTTCAAGAGTTTGCAGGTGAACCGTACAGTCTAACCTCCTCTCACTTAGACGGTACTAATGTTTGTCCTTACCGTTTCCCACTAAAATAGAGTTACACGCACGCACACGCACACATGCACACACACCCTGGAGCGCGGCTATAGTTAGCAGCCCTGCCTAAAGGTATCTTGCGCTCACGGTCAATGGTGGAACAGAGCATCTATGTCCGAGGGGAGAGCTCCGTGGAAATGACAGAAGAGAGAAACAGAGAAATGAGTAAAGACAGCAGTATTTCTGAACAGCGGCCGAGGGTTGTGTAAACGCTGGGCGGCTCCGGGAATATGAAGGACCCAGGCTGTGACACGCCAAGGAAACAGTATGTCACGGAGCACCGTGGCAGCCCCTTTTCCTGCTGCCGTCCCCCTGCAGCTGTTCTTTGAGCTGGTCACACAGAAGCTGTTTGTGTAGCGGTAACGTAAAATCAACACCAACACACCCTCCATGATCAAATACGTTTTATACCTTTGCTCATAATCGTTAATGTGACAGATCAAAGTATAAAGACCATGTTCAAAATACACTTATCAACCACCCTTTTCTTAATTTTAAATTTAAAATGCTTAAATTTAAAAACTCAGGGTTCCTTGGAAACTGCAGTCTCTACTAACCTCCTGTTCTGGAAAATGGAAAAAAGCTGGAGAAATAAAGAACGGTCTCCAGGTCCAGTGTGAAGGGCAGAGAAGCTTTAAAGGGATGCGTCTGCACCTGAGGAGACAGGCAGTCCCAGGGCAACCAGGGCATGGGGGAGAGTCACCTCGCCGCCACCACCTCCCCGCTGGCCCCTCGGCCCCAGGCTCCTCAGGCCTTGCCCACCCCAGCTTGTCCTGTCGTCCAGGCCTTGCTCACACCCCTGGAAAGTCACCTTCATACCACAGTCAAGTCGCACCATTCTGTGAAGGGCCATCGAGGTCACTGTGTCACTCAGCAAACATTTACTACATTTTCCAAGTTCTCGTTCTCTGCCGGGTCTGGTGTAAGGCTCAGGAATCACAAGAACAGGCCTCCTCGGGGTGTGCACACTTGGACGCAGTGGGGCCTCCCGCACCCCAGGGGGCAGCCAGACATGGGACGACCACCTGGCTGAAGTCACATGTTTAGCGAGTATTTGATTCTAAACCAGTAATTAAAAACCTTAAACTAAACGTGGAGGGCATATTCATTATGTTTTCCTCTCTGCAGAGAACAGTACCCACGATCTGAATCTCATGACACACAAGACAATGTCAGTCTCTCACCAGTGATGAGCCACGGGCATTTTCCTGTGGCTGCCTCCCCACCCAGCCTCCTACCGGACTGTGCGTGGCCGAGATGTGCCGACTCGCTCCCCGGGAGCTCTGTGTCCTCCAGCTCGGAAAGGAATCCCCACTTCCTAGGTCATTTGTCAGTACACCCTGTGGGACTTGTGATGACACACAATGGCCTGATAACCACAAGAAATCATCGCGCCGAACTGGCAACTTCCCTCCGGGCACAGAGGAGCCGTGAGCCCGTGGGACATCTCGGCTGTGGCCTCAGAGGAAGGGTGCCGCCCCAGAAGCCTGGGGACCGGGAGCTGCAGGGTCACCGCAGGCATGACACTTCACCTTTGTGAACCAATCTCAACATCTTTAAGGGGGAGGAAGACGGATGACCTTGCCGCTGTCACTCTTCGGCAAGGTCAAGCACACCAGCTCCCGGCCGGCCCCTCCGAGAGCGGCGGCAAGGGGCCCCTGAAGTTGGGGTGGCCAACGCGCGTCCATCTAAGTGCAGGGCCGGCAGCCGAGACGCAGCCGCGAGCTCGTCCCTCCACTCCCGCCTGTACAGGACGTCCCCCTCCCGGGTCCTTCCACAGGGCAGGCGGCCGAGCGTGCAGCGCGAGCGCTTGCGCTCACTCCTGTCGCGTCTCTACTACTCACAGAGTAGCCGGGCTTCTGGGAGGGCCACTGAGCAGCGGGAAACCCAAGTCGGTCACTGGCCGAGCGTGTACTCACCACAAAAGCCAGAAGCTATGCCTTCCACGGCTACCCGTGCCCCGTGAGCCTTGAGAGAAAACGGAAAAGGGAGCGGAGCGTGGCCACAGGCCGGACGGAAGGGGTGTCCCGCGCCCCCAGCCCTGCTCCACACGGCTCTTCCCTGGAGGCCTGCGGCCCGCCGGCTGGCAGCTCGGCAAGCAGGGAGCACACCGCCCAGCCAGCCGGCCCGCGGCGCGGGCTCTCATCCGCACCGGAAGCTTCCCCGCTGCCCGGTCCCCGCGGCCCTTCCATGGCTCTGTGTCCAGCTGAGCTGCGAAGCTGTTGAGGACACCGACCCATCGACCAGCCCGCTGTCTTTCCTTTCTTTCTCTCTGTGTTCTTGAGGGCGGGGACGGGGAGGGAAGCGGGGGCTAGTTTTGAAAACTCTCACATAGGAGCAAGGAACAGCTACGTGACGACTGAGGCGCCTTGTAAAACCCACACGCAGGGGACGTCCGTCTCATGCTAATCGTGGGCCAGGCCCTGCTCTAAGTGCTTCATCAATTCATTTCACCCTCACCCCAGCTCTGTGGGGTGCTGCCCTCGCCCCTACTTTAGGCCCTGGAGGTGACCGTGAGCAGCGCTGGGGTTCGTACATGAGCAGTGATACTTCTTAAGGCTGTGTGGTTGACCTACGGAAACCCAAACTCCCCACGGGCTGCAGGAGCAAAGGGTAGGGGACACTTGGGCTAGCAAGAGGGGGTCACACGTTAGAAATAAAAAGCAAAAGAAACCTGAAGTCAACACTACTGGGGTAAGAGACCAGTGGCTGTGGACATCACACAAGTTTGAGCTACACTGGAACAAAGTTACCGCTAAGCTTTCCAACCTCAGACTACACGTAAACGACTTCTTTCTCATGCGAGAGAAATTAGTTCTGTGGCCACTGTTCCCACGTCTGCCGGCACGCACAGGCAAAGGCCCTCTGCGCATAACGTGACGTGAAGAGCTGAGCTCTCGGGGTCTAGCATACACTCTGGCTTCAGACAATGGATCATGACACATCCCGGAAACACTAGCTTCCTCCGTGTCATGCTAAGTTCACACTCGCATTCCACAGACTGTGTGTGGAAGCCTGTGAGCTAAGATTCGAGAGGCACGTGCGGGAACTGCCAACGGGATCAGAGGTGGCCCTGCGTGCCTCATCGCCCACAACAGCCACCTCGCGGCTCCCATGGAGCGAGAGGCCTGGCAAGTGCAGTGAGGCGCTGGGGCCCCTCCACACCGCGGGGTCTGTGGAGCCACGGGACGGTGGGCAGTCACGGCCCTGCAGGCCGCTCCCGGAAGTGGTTTCCTCATCCCCACGAGGCTCCTTGTGAATGAACACTCCAGAACCTCTCTCCAGACCAGAGTCCGTCCAGGGCATCCGACCATGTCTCACTGCAGTACGTGATCTCTGTACTCCTGTACCCGTTAAGTCAAGTAACTCTCCTGCATATAAACCGCATTTGAATGGTACTAAGTACAGCACGAGTAAAGAAAACAAACCAAAATGAGTAAGAAATTAGCATAACAAAGTCGCGTAAAATAAGAGTGAAAAGAATTACACTTCAAACTAATTAAAATGGGAAGAAAACTACTGTCCATTTTGGCAAAATGGATTCGAGATCCACGGCCTGTCTCGAATGTACAGGCTCATTTCAGAGAAGAGGCAGAAGAAAAACTGAGCAAGTGTCAGGAGAGTGATTTCTGGATGGCGTGCACACACTTACTATGTGAGCCTTGATTTCCTAGATTTTGCGATGTGGGGCTACAAGTGCCAGGTACTCTAGTGGCGTAAGCAAGTACCCCGGCCGGGACCTGGGAGAGGCTGCCGGGAGGAGGGGCGAGGGGCCGCGGGGAGGTGGGAAAGGAGGACAGCGGTCCTCCACCTGCAGCTCGGCTCAGGCCCTGCGGTAAGAGGGAAGGTCTCCAAAGGCAGCGATGGGGGATGGATACTGGTGCGAAGGGCAGCCCTGGGAGGCAAGACTCAAGTCTTCAACGCCAGGACGAGTTTATGCTTTCTTCAGCGAGCAGCGTAAGCTATGCACGGGTCCGGAGTGAGATTCATTCGGCAGTCATCACACGGACATAAATGTACTGAGAGAGGAGAGAATCCCAAAGCCCAGAGCTGCATGAGCTCACGCGGCCGGTAACGGAAGTCCGGAGAACAGAGTGGAAGAAACAAGAACGAGCTGTAACTTAAGAGACGGCTAATCTAGAGCAGCGATCATCCGAGGGCGTCCTCAGTTAATATGAAAAGTAAGCAGCTCGCGACATCGGCGGCCACGTCTGGGCAGTCAGTGTGGAGGGTGTACAAGTGAAGGTCAGTGCCCTGATGCCAGAGCACTGCTACCCACCAACAATCCGGAGTGGCAGAGGGGGGCAGAGCAAACAGCAAGACCCGACACTGTCAGCGGCCCCAGGGCCCCGGAGGAGGTCCGGCCTCCGCTCCCACGCGGTCTAGCTCTCTGGCTTCACGGAGGAGCCGAGACGGCCACCACCGCACCTCGCTCCAGAGCGGACTCAAATGCCAGCCAAGTCGCTTCGGGACCCGGAAAGGACGACGTTTCAGCCTGACACCGGACGGCGACGGTGAGACTGAAGTTTAGGGTTATGTAACAGTTCATACATTCTTGTAAGTTCCCCTCTGGGCCACAGGTTTGGAACTCTGGACTTCTGAGTCTCACACATCCACTAAACGTGCGCGCCAGCATCTGCACGTTCCTAGCATCGGAGCGGACGAGTCAGATCCTGCGCTGCTCTCGGCCCTCGGGATATAAGTCCAGCCACAGCCGACCTCAGCACGGGAAGTTTCGGACTCAAAACCTAAGCACGATAATCCACATGACTGATGACTTGTGTTATAGTTGAAAAAACTTTTAATATTTCCACTTTAAATAGCCCCCAAAGAATAGTTTTTCCACAAAGGTATCATGTAATACAGCAACATCACATACTTTGTCTAGTTCCACAGTTTCTTTGCTTTTAATCTGCTGCCCAAACGCGTAAGATGTGAATGACGGCAGCGCGACAAAAGGATGTAGCCCTGAAAAGAAGCAGCTTTGCACAGCTGCTCGTGATAAAACCGCCAAACCTCGAAGCAAAGGCTGATTAGATAAATATAGTCACACATGCATAAGTCTGAAACAGAGCTGAGAAAAACTGTCACAGAGGACATTTCCATGACTGTCCTGACAAGTCATTTTTAATAATTAAATGTGCCTATGCACGTATACGCATGGTCTCATAGAAAAGCTGTTTTTGATGCCCCCTTGCGACTTGAGAGTCACAAAATAGCATACGTTAAGCTCTCAAACGCTAACCTGGTACACAGTCATTGTTCACCGGTGACGTTTATTATTTAAAGTCAAAAGCATAACGTGAATTAACTTAGAAAAGGTCTTCTCTTAATTTTTCAAAACGACCTCTTTGCTCACAATGTGAGGCACTGTAAGTTATGTAGCTCTATCTTAAACACAGATAAAGCACAAGATCTAAGTTCTAGCATCTTATCCACTATTTACAGGAATAAAATACAATTAAATATAAATAATGTCATAAAAACATTTTATTTCAGTTTCACCTTATTTTAGAGACAACAGAGACTGCTGGTATGTGATATCTGGGAGGATTTGAAATTGCTTTTGGCTAGTCTGTGAAAATCCGTTAGTGAGGCTGAGCTGTAAAACAATCCCAGACTGCTCCAAGGAAGCTTACACTTCAGTTAGCGGCATAAAATAACACTTCGTAGAACTTATCCTAAAATAACCCTTGCTAATAAGACTACGACCAAGATTACGTGAAATTCTGACACTTCTCACAAGGAGACAAGAGGGACTTCCTTTGCCACCCACTCCCTGACCCCCGCTCCCCGGCCCTCTGCGCCCGAGGCTATCCCTGGCTCTGTTCTCACACCAGCATCGGGATGTCTCGCTCTTTATACGAAGTCTTGCAATCGGGCTGTGTAAGTCAGCCAACTTTGTTCTTTGAATCTCCATATAAATTTTACAATCACTTTCCCATTTCATGCTAAAAAGGCTGCTAGGATTTTAACTAAGATTGCATAGACTCTATTGATCAACTTGGGGAGAAGAGACAACCCAGTATTTCATCTTCTGATACACGAGCAAGTTATGTGTCTCCGTTTGTCTGTCTTCTTCTGTTTCTCTCTGCCATGTTTAATCGTTTTCAGTGCACAGATTTTGCACATATTAACAAAATATTTCATATTTTTAACACTATTACATGAATAACATTTAAAATTTCATTTTGCAATTGTTCCTTGCTAGTATACAGAAGTACAATTGGTTTTTATGTATGATCTTGTATCCAGAGACTCTGCTGGATTCACCGACTAATTCTAACAGTTTTTGGTGAGATTCCTCTGAAGATGATCGTGGCACCTGCGAACACAATTTTAATTCTTCTTTCCAATCCACATGCCTTTTACTTCTTCTTCTTGCCTTACTGCACTGGGTAGAGCCTACAGTTGCAGTGTTAGGCAGAAGTGACCAGAGTGGACATTCTTGCCTTGTTTCCATTATTAGTGGGAAAGGATTTAGCTTTTCATTACTGAGTATGTTAGCTGGAGGTATTTTATAAAGGCATTTGGTCAGATCGAGGGAGTGAGTACTCTGCTAGTCTAATTTACTTTAAATCATGCATCATTGTTAATTCTGTCAAACGTTTTATCTGCAAACATTGGCATGATCATACAATTTTTCTTTTCTTCTGCTAATATGATTAAGTATACCAACTGATTTATAAATGAGATGAAACCCACTTAGTTGTGATATATTATCTTTCTTTAAATTTCTTTTTATTTTCTATAGACATTTATTGACTGATTGTTCACTGACTGGGGACTGGATCCAAGGCATTTAGAACAGCACCTGTCACGCAATTTAATCAGGGTCGGTGAGTGATGGAGCTCGAGTTCACTGAGCAAGAAGGTGGCAGAGCAGGACAGACGCAAAGTCTTCAAGCTCCCAGCACGGAGCCCGGCATCAGCCCTGCCCCAGAGTCAGAGTCCTAACCCCCACTCGTCACCTCCATCCCCAGCCTCTCGGCAAAAGACAGGAGGAGAAATACAGCCATAGAGTTCCGACTCAGAGAAGCAAAAAGCTCAATCCCAGTGTACCCCTTCCCAGCATTCACAATAGTGCTCACGAACAAGGGAGCATCTACTGGGGCTTCATTTTACTTCCCACACCCAACTTTCCTTTTTATGTGTTATTGGGTTTGATGTCCTAAATTGTTAAGAATCATTACATCTCTTCTCATGAGGGACACTAGGTTTCCTTCCTTTTAATAATTTGGTTTGATCTGGCAGGAAAGTTGAGGACATCATAAAAGAAGTCAGGACATATTCTCGCCTCCTGTGCTTTCTGAAAGGACTTGGGTAAGACTGTTAGTATTTCTTCTTGAAAGGTTGATAGATTCTACCAGTGAGGCTATCTGTGCTCATAGTTTGGTTTGAGAAAAAAAAATAATAATTACAAATTCAACCTCTTAAACAAAATACATGACTATTCAGATTTTCTATTTCTTCTGGTATCATTTTTGGTTCTCATGGGTCTTTCCAGCTGGTGAATTTTCTGGCATAAAATTATACATAATATTCTCTGATTATCCTGCAATAGCTATAGGATTTGTAGTGACGGCGTGCGGAGTCCTTCTGCACTGATTCCCTGCTCTTAAAAGGAGAGGTTTAGTTCACTAATCCCAGATCTTTCCTTTTTTCTGATGTAAGCTTTTAAAACTGCAATTTCCAAGCACTGCTTTAACTATATCCCACAAAATTTAATGTTTTCATTTTCACAAAGTTCAAATCTCTCCTATTTCTTCACTGACCCTCGGGTGCACTTTGAAGTGTATTCTTTTCTCTCCAAGAATCTGGAAACTTTCATGTATTTTTCAGTTACTCATCTTTAATTCAATTCTGTTGGGGTCAGAGAATATAGTCTGTATTATTTCAGTCTCTTAAATTTATTAACATTGATTGAGATTTATTTTACGTATTTAAGTTCCATCTTTCTGTTCTGATGAATACTCCATGTACGACTTCAAAAGAACGTGCGTTCCATCGTTGTTGGGTAGAGTTCTCTGAAAAGATCAATTAGCTTACAGTCATTTCAGAGTGAAGTGCAAGCTTTCTATATCCCCAGTGACTTTCTTTCCATTTGCTCCATCAACTTATGTAATCCCTGGCAAAACAGTTGATTTCTTTACTTTCTTTTTATTTCTGAGAAAATTCTGCTTCTCGTATTTTGCAGTTCTGTTATTATACTTGCCAGCATGCTTGGGATTCCAACACCTTGCTGGTGAATGTGCTCTTGTGTTATTATGAAATGTCTCTGTGACCAGGCAGTTTCCTTGTCCTGAAACCCAGTTTTCTGGCACTAGTGCGGCTATTAGGCTCTCTTACCTTTTGTTAGCACGGCATATCTTCTTCCACCCAGACAGTTTTAAACTATCAGCATATAACTGAGTCTTACTTTTCCAACCTGTCTGCTTTGCAGTTAACGCACCTTACCGAAAAACTCACGTTGAATATAATTATCAACATGGTTAGTTCTAACTTTGCCATCTTGATTTCTGTTTTCCATTTTTTCCATCCGACTTATACTACTTCTTCTTTTCTTGTCTTCGGCACTGATGACTTTTGAGCATTCCAGTTTCCCTCACTACTGCCTTCTTACTCTCATCTGAAAACTTTCCAGTGGTCCGCCTGAAGGAAGCAGCCCTTCTTGAACAGTCTTGTGGAAACAAAGCTAACAGGAAATGATATGAATGAGTATTTGTGCATCTCCCAATGACACAAAGACAGTATGCAGTTCCCACGCCCTTTAGCCCGCACCAAATCTGAAAACACTTCGGCCATTACTTTTTCAAGTATTTCCTCTTTCCCGACCTCTACTGCTAGCATGGAGACCCCACGTACAACATGTTAGACCACTTGATACTGCCCCACAGGCCACTGAGGCTCTATTCATTTTTTAAAACTTTTAAAAAGTTTTATTTATTTTAGTAATTTCTACACCAAATGTGGGGCTCAAACTCAAAAACCCTGAGATCTACTTACTGAGGTTCTACCTACTGAGTCAGCAGGGCGTCCCTGAACTTTTTCTATCCTTTGTGTGCTTTTGTTTTGATTTTCTACCTCTGTGTCTTCAAATTCACTAAACTTTTCTTCTGCAATATCTGGTTTGTTGTTAACTCCATTTTTTTTTCACTTCAGAAACTGTAATCCTTAGCTTTTGAAGTTCTGCATGGTTCTCTGCGTGGCTGCAGTTCTCTCATTATGCTCATTTTCCTTTTAAATCCTTGAGCACAAATATAAACAACCATTCTGAGTCCTCTTCTGCAAACCGCGTCATCTTTGTTGTATGTTTTTTCCTGTTCACTGCTTATTCTTCTGCGGCACATTTTTGTTTCATTGTGTCTACTAATTTTTGACTGGCTGCCAGACATGATGTGACCCTGTCTCGTGCTACCTTTTGTTGTTTTCCTTTAAAGCACACTGGGCTTTGTACCACAGGCAATTAAGTTCTTGGCAGAGCAGGTGGTCCCCTTGTGAGGTTTGTTTCTAAGCTTTGTCAGGGCAGGATTAGAGAACGTGTTATTTTAAGGCTAGTGCAGCTCTCCTATAGCATAACCCTTCTGGTATATACTTCACTCACAGTGTGTCCTACAAAGCCTCTCTACTCAGAATATGGAACTCTTCCAGTCTCTCTCTGTGGAAGTCTGGGACTTATTCTTCTTACAGTTACCAGGTCATTCTCTGACTGGACAACGCAAGCACACTGAAGCATTCAGCAACAAACTCAAGGTCACCCCTGTGCAAGTTTCTGGAATTCTTCTTTGGTATAACTACTTCCTCTCCTATACTCCTATACTGTTTCCCACATATTTAATCCATTTCAACTTCCCATGAGACCATCTCAGACAGCTTGGTTCTACTTTCTTGTCCTGGAGTCTAGAAAGTGACTCTAGGAAGAAAGCTGTGCTGATTGCAGGGCTTCCCTTGATTGGCTGTTCTGTCTTAGGATTAAGGATCTCTACTATCCGAACCCAGTTGTTTCATATATTTGCCCAATTTTTTGGTATTTAAGGTAGGAGGGTAAATCTGGTCTCGGTTACTCCAATATGGCTAGAAACAGAACAAGGATACACTTCTGAATTAGACATAAGACTGAAGCTTTGAACTGGGGTAAACAGAGGAGTGTTCCTCTCATAAGTAACAAAAAGTGACTAAAAAGTTACTGAATCAATGAAGAATTCACTGATGGATGGAAAAGAAGATTTTAAAAAGTTTAGCTGAAGGCACGTAAAGAAAAATAAAAGCACCCCAAGTTTCTATTCCATTTAGTTCACACTTTACAACAAACTACTCACTTCTCTAAATATACGGTTTTGGAAAATGTTATCAAAATACAACTTTAAAGGGGGGTTTGTATATTTATTGTCTCCCAACCTTAAATTTACATTAGTTATATTCCTATAAAATTTAGTGTAACCTCAAACAATCTGGGTTGAATCTATTTTCCAACAAACAAACAATCTGGGTTGAATCTATTTTCCAACATTTTTTTTTAAAAAAGATTTATTTATTTATTTATTTGACAGAGAGAGAGAGAGAGATCACAAGTAGGCAGAGAGCCGATGCAGAACTCAGATCCCAAGACCCTGAGATCATGACCTGAGCCAAAGGCAGAGGCTTAACCAATGAGCCACTCAGGTGCCCCTACAGCAACATTTTAATGTAGCATTCTATTCCCAATCTCAGAGAGATTACTTGAGGATAGGAGGATCATTTATAAGAGGTACCAAAGACCTAGACCAGTTGCCATGGTCTCTGTTCTCCCCTCAAACACAGTTAGACAGGATTATTTCCAGTGAACATGAACATGGCCTCTCAGACTCTCACCATGGCAAGTCAGCACATGAAAGTCAATCTAATGGCCACTCGTACCCTATTTCAAACCGTAGCTCAACCTGAGAAGCAGCTGCATGGCCTAGGCACTGTTCTCAACTACCTAACATATGTTACCTCATCTAATTCTCACAAAACAATGCGGACTGGTACTTCCATTATCTTCAGCTAAAGCTGAGAAAACAGAGTAACTCAGTTAGTGGGCAAGCTAAGATTCAGATCTAGGTAGCTGGTTGGCTCCGGAGTGCACAGTCCAAACTATGGCCTTTGGGCCAGCTGCCTATTTTGTAAAGAAGTTGCTTCTGCCAGGATGAGAGAATACAACTTTTGGAAACAGTGACAAACTAAAAAGGCCCCTGTGAGAAATTTGCCTGGGGAAGGATAAATGGGAGTCATCGATCCCACCTAAAAGGAACTCAGGAAGTGAACAGCCCTGGTAACCGGCGTCCTCCTGTTGGAGGCCCTCTGCTTGTGCTGACACTGCTGCACAGTGTGGCTGTGTTTTGAAGTAACCACATGTTCTTTCTCCTTAATCCCACGTTTCTTTATCTTCAGGAAAGAAAATGAAGAGCAGCAGGACCGCAAACAGATCTTACTTTTCAGTCGACTTGACCGAAAGGAACTATACACCACACGCTATTAAGTGTCCTGTGACCCTCCTCACTCCAGTACCACGGTCTACTACACGGGATGTTATCTGGGTCACCCATGTACTTACTACTCTACTGGATTCAGGGCTGGAATTCAAGCCTATTAAAATAAAAGTGAGATGAATTCACTTACTCTATCCATAAACCTGACAGTACAGAAGCACAAATGTTTTCGGCAGGGGCGTGGGGAGGGAGCTGTTCGGTTTAGTAAGGGGAAAGAGAGTTACTCATTCAATTTATGATTGCTATTGTTGTCCAAAGTGATGACTCGTAAAAACCCAAGAGCAAAGAGAAAGTTCTCATATTACTTTATTTCCTAAGGTCATTATCACACTAATTCAGGTAATTACTTAAATTGTTAACTCTCCTTGGTAAAACTTTATTATTGGTCTGGATTAGTGAAACACTAAATTAGGAAATATTTTAAGATGCTTCATTTTCCCAAAATATGCATATGTAGAACAAATCTAATATAGAAGAATTTATGTGTTCCCACCTTTCCTGCCCACCTTGAGTCCCATTCTCCAGAAAAAAATGACTGACTGCTGTTTTTTGGTCCTCTGATAATCACCTCTATGCCCAAGATTGTAAACATATTTAGGTCTCCAGATTTAATAACCTTACATAATGTCTACAGGTTTTCCTGGATTTAAAAATCAGAATTTAGCTCATCAGTCTTCAACTATCTCTCTCAATTTTTAGCCCATCTACTAACTGTGATTTTTAAGTATACGGAGTACAGTTGAGCTCCCTGTCCCACGGAAGCGGCACTGTGTCTCACCTCCTCACTGGCACTGAGTCATGACAGACTTCTTCTCGGTGCTTCCACAGTACGCCTTGGGTCTGTCACAATTTTCCTATAACAATGTCAGGACTGTGACCATTCATCCTATGAAGTAAACGGCAACCAAGCCTTCTTTATTACAGTCTTGTTCTACGTGCTGACAATCAACTAGCATCTACAGTACGATATATAAATATTTAATGCCAAGCCAAGAGGCATGCTAAAGTTACATTTAATTCTTTACGAATCCAATGTCATGATCTCCTGGCCACTCCAAGAAAAGAAAAATACTAGTTTTAAGATTGAAGAGCCCCACTTTTCCCGCTGATTACTTAAAAATAAGGCCTCTCCTCTTACATTTAGGCCACAACAGGAATTTTTCCAAAGGTTTCTAATTGTTTCTTTCAGGGACAGTGGGTCAAAGGGGGACAGAGGTCATTCCCCAACTGTCCATCCTTGTGCTCCGGCTCCAGTCCGGAACGGCTGCTGTCTGGACCTGTCTCGCAGCCCATCTTCCTGCGTTGGCTGCGGCTGCCCAGTTAGGTCATCTACTCCGTTTCCTGGGCCAAGTCTGTCTTCTTGGTATTCACCTGCTTTGCCCGGTGTACACACTCAACTACATTATTAATAAGGGTACTTGGGGAGCTAACTTTTCTAGTCCTCGGCATCTCAATGTCTTTTTTCTGCTGTTGTAACTGAATTCTAAGTAAAAAAAAGTACGTTTATCTTTGGAGTTTGTTGGCAAAATATATAACATCCACTATTACTGATGTAAACTTTGATGCCAGTTTGACAGGGAGAATTTTTCTTCCTCTCTGAAAATTTTTGCAATCTTATCTTCATCCTTAAAGCACTGAAATTTCACAACTACATACCCACGGATGACTTGTTTCCATTAATTGTGCTGGATCTCCATGGGTCCTTTTAACATAAGACAGCTCTTTCCCGGCTCTGGAAATTATCTTCCTTCACTTTTCTGATCATGGCCTCTCCTCTCTTTCCTTTCCTAACTTCTATTAAAGCCAAGTATCAAACCTCGCAGCTTGTATTCCTTTGGTCCTGGATTTCCATTTTGGAAGATTACTTTATTTTATTTTATTTTTATTTACATTTCATTTCAGTAATCCTTTTAAAACATAAATCCAACAGCCCTTCTATGTACTATCATTGCTTCCGCATTAGCTTCCTTCCTCAAGGCCCTTTTTCTTCTTCCACGCGTCCAGCTGTCGTCCACCCGATGACCCGCAGCTCTGAGCATGGGAGCGGGTCTCCTGTGCTCCTGGGTCAGTTGGTATTTTAGGAAGGCCTCTTCTCTGAGAGGAAATTCTGAGCTCTATACACGAACAAGACACGCAGGCTTCACCTGACGTAAACAGAAAAGAACATGACTGTTGAGCAGCAGACCCTGAACAATGAGGAGGGCTTTACTGTGGAACCAAAATCCACATGGAAAGTCCCAGTTTTCCCAAGTTCATTTCGTGTGTACAGAACAATCAGTTTTTGCCTGTTCTGGCTGATCACACGCCGCAGCTGCCTCTGCTTTGAGTGTGTGCACGTGCGCTGGGAGGCTGGGGTGCGGGGCCCTGGTGAGTATGACAATTTTATACCTAGCTCCTCAACTGGACCCTGTTTTGGGAATCCTCAGCTCTAACTTATTACTACTAGAACAGATGCTGGCTCTGAGCCCCCCCAAGATTCCTCTGCAGACAATAATGCCTTCCCCATCTCCACAGGCCCAAGGGCAATACACAAGCTAGAGCTGTCTCATCTCCTATATTCCTTTTTTTTTTTTAATTTTATTTATTATTTATTTGACAGAGAGATCACAAGTAGGCAGAGAGGCAGGAGGGGGTGGGGGGGATGGATGCAGACTCCCTGCTGAACAGAGAACCCGATGCGGGGCTCGATCCCAGGACACTGGAATCATGACCTGAGCCAAACGCAGAGGCTTTAACCCGCTGTCATCTCCTATATTCCAAACAAATTTGCTGATATCTCATTTGTTGATGAATTCTCTCCCCTTGGTTTGCTATTTATTGGCGAATGGTTATGCCTCCCCCACCAATATTCTGTGCTATCATTTTGATGAGGTTTTAAAATAGGCAGGTAGCAAGTAACAGTGTTCAGTGTCTATCCTCTTGACCGGAAGACTTATGGTTTATAAGCTTATAGTGGCAAGTTACGACACACAAGAACAGAGAGAACAGCCTAATAAAACGTCATTTACTGATGAGTAACACTCACAAATATTTTAAGCAAATAAAATTTGATAATCTGTGGCCTCGACAATAATAAACTCCATGGAGCAAAGTCCCCCATGACCAACCTAGATGGATAAGAATTACACAATATCTAGAAACCACTTTGTAAGAATGAGCGTATTGTATAATTTGATTTTGTAATCAGGTCAAGAGTTCCTTGCAATGTGTATTACGTGTGCTTTCACACACAGCTGCCCAGAAGGGGACATAGGACACAGTTAATCCTCTTCTTTAACAAGTAAGAGCAGCCCAGGAATTGGGGGTGTGCGCTCCTAGGTCCAGGAGCACGTGACATCACCGGCTGGGGCACCCCATCCTGTCTACTAGTACAGAACAGCCGGGGCCCCTTCCCTCTTTTGAACATCTTGTTCATGGGTAACTGAAAAGGTAAACGTAACTTAATATAAATATTGTTTAGGCTAGACTACAAACTGTACACAAGCTGCGAAACAAAATGTGATGTCAGAAAAGCCACGAGCACGTGAGGACGGCCTGCAGAGCCTATGTGCGCGTGCTCTGTGTTGCGGGTGCTTTGGAGGGAAGTGTGAGAAGCACAGTGCCAGTTAGGACCAAAGCTCAATTTTCCAGCACCACGATGTGGGTGTCTTCACTGTCAGTCCCGACGGCAGAAAGTGTCAGTGGAGCCCCCGACCCATCACCAACACCTAGATTTAGCAGCGCGCGCGCACTAGAAAGGTCTGCCAGCCGGAAAGTATAAACTCCCTAGAAAAAGTAGCACTTGCATGGCGCCGTACAGTTTACGGAGCAGTTTTTTCTTTTTTTTTTTTTTTTTAAGATTTTATTTATTTATTTGACAGACAGAGATCACAAGTAGGCAGAGAGGCAGGCGGAGAGAGAGGGGGAAGCAGGCTCCCTGCTGAGCAGAGAGCCTGATGCGGGGCTCAATCCCAGGACCCTGGGATCATGACCTGAGCTGAAGGCAGAGGCTTAACCCATTGAGCCACCCAGGCGCACCTAAGGAGCAGTTTTTAAAAGGCGGCAGAGATAACAACTTTGCAACACTCAGCAATACAGATACTCTCGTCACTGTCACTTTACAGAGAAAGAGAAGCTCACAGACCCAGGGAGGCGGCCCTGATCAGGATCCCGCCATGCAGTCAATGACGTAACCCCAAACCTGCACCACGTGGGATGCAGCCTGTCCTTCCCCTTGACCACTCAGCTGCTCCCGCCACACGGGTCCACACTCCTGTGACAGCTGTGCCCGCCAAGCAGAAGAGCCCACGGCCTTCACCTGCCTGCATTCTCCGGTTCCTTCCGACGCCTCCTACTCACCCCCTGCAGTCCTCAGGCCTCTGTGGGCACAGACGGGAAGCGACTACTGGGACCGTGCACCTTCCCTCCTTGGCCACCGCTGCAACTGAAGAGATGAGCACGTTCGACTGTCCGGTCCGTCCTCGCTGGCGGTGGCTCAAGCCGGTGTCTCTCATGGGTGACACTCCGTGCCCTCTTCACCGGAAAGCACTCCCCGCCCTGCTCCCATCTCCCTGCTCTGTGTGTACTGTCCTTCTCCGGAGGCTGCTGCCACCCGTTCCACACGGTGGACAGCAGAAGTGCCGCAGCGTGGTCCGGCCGGCTCCGGCCCAGAAGCCCGAGTCCCGGCCTCCCAGGCGGGTCTCAGTGTCCCCAGCTTCAGCCACACGGTCCTGGTCTGCCAACAGGGGCTCCGGACGACTGTGAGGACGCCCGGCAGGCCGGCGCGATGGCAAGTAGACTGCATGGCCGGGAGGCCGCCAAGAGCCCCCCACGCTGCACGGGGGGCGGAGGCGGGAAGCACTGGGCCTGGAGTCTGAGTCAGTAAGGCTCTCGCACTAATGCACCGGCCCACTGCGCTGCACTACGCTTCTGCGATGACAACATCCCCTGGGATGCCGCAGCAGGCAAGAGCCTGCCGTTGGCACCCCGCCGCCCCTGGACTCAGGGCAGTAAAAGAATAAACACCTTCTGCTGCGGCTCTACCTAGAATTTCGGTTCGGCTCAGCCTGTGACCCATAGGAACCAAGAAGCAGTCTGGGACAGATCCTGGCTGGCTGACCTGGTGCCGTATGCGGTCACTGTCACCCACAAAAATAAACCTCTGTTTATCCAAGTAAGTCTGCAAACCGACATTCGTCATCTGACATTCAGAGCAGGTTTATCTCAATGCTTTTCAAAGGATCTAAATTTTATGAAGATTAAACATAATCATACAAAACTCAATCCTTCCAACTGAAAAGGATGAAAGAGAAAGTAAAAGTAAACATCTAATATGATCAAACTACCTTATTAAAAGATACTAATGTATAAATTAGAATTTATATATTTAGAAAAAGTTAATTATTAATAGTTCAAAAAAGATTTGTGTGTGTGAGTGTATATATATATATATATATATATATATATATAAATCTTTATTAGAAAGATATTTCAAATATTTCTAAAATAATAGCATTTCTAAGTTCCCTGCCTGCAAACACTCAGTATTACAAAATTCAGAAACACCACTTACACGGAGGTCCTTAGGATTTAACTGAAAGGACTTTCGTTTGCTGGAAATGCTGCAGAAAGTACATGTAAATTTAGAGCAGCACCCAGCCAAACCCCATCATGAAATAGTCTACATGGAACTGAACAGCAAAGACCGTGCTTCCAAGTGGTGGCTGCAGCTTGTGCCTTTGCTCGCAGAGATGTGCGAGCGCGCAGCTGGTGTAACCTCCGCGACGTCTCAATCAAAGCCTGACAGCTACTGCTTCTGTTTCACACGGGGTAATTACAGCAAATGGCAGTGAGGCTTAATGTTCTGCTCTTTCTTTTCTTTCTGGAATGTAATCAACAAGATATTAAGATTGCTTCTGCTTAGCTTTCCTTTAATCTTCACACCGACAAAAATAAATATTCGATCACCAAGCACGAGCGAGCAGTGCAGGTGAGGAAAGAAGGCCTGACGGCCGGGAGGGTCTGCCCTCGACCCCCGGCCCAACGATCAAGGCCTTCACAGCTTCTGCAAATAGCATCTCTCGTCCTTTCACAACGAAACACAGACTCTTCACTGGCCCCACATTCTCTACAGCTCCCAGACTTCGGACAAAGATCGTGCCAGCAAGTGTGGTTCAGCGTGGAATGCTTTTGCGTGCTCAGTAAGGAGAGCCCGGGGTTTCTGCTCCTGGAGAACCTGGTGCTCCCATGCAGACTGTGTGCGGCGGGCCGGCCAAGGCCAACGGCAGGGTCGCGGGCGTGGGGTGCACACTCAACAGGCCACGCGTTTCGATTCCTCAGCTATGAAAATGGTCACTGTCAAATCCTCGGATAAAACGCACCGATGCGCCTGTCTTGACTCTCCTCACACCTGTACTTGCTGAAAGGGACGGAGGCCGCTCTTGTCATCTGCGGTCCTGACGCAGCGGCTGTCACCTTCCCAGGGCACCTGGCACATCTCCGGAAACCAGGATCTGGAAGCCGGGAGCGCTCCGGGGAGCAGACTCCTTCCCAGGCCTCCAGACTGCCCGCACTGTGTCGTGAGGCCGTCGCAACCGTTCCCCGGGGTCATCCCTCACCGCTGACTCTGACAGCCTGCGGTTCGGCACCCCTCCTCCTGCGCGCCATTCATTCTTTCGGTACACTTATCACCATCAACTGCAACTCCGCATTTTCCTGATCTGTCAGTCTGCCTCCTCGAATGCATACCCCACGAAGGCAGGGGTTGGTCTCCTGTTTCCTGCTGCATTTTTCCAGCCACTACGAGCACCTGATACACAATAAGGACTGGGTCAAATACTTGAAAAACAGGTGAATACATCTCAGACTTACAAACCTAAAAGAATGCCTTACGGCAAAATCAGGCCAGACATCCCAGGCACAGAAAATGCTCTAAAGCAAAAGGAGAACAAGATGTGGCATGTGTAACATTTGCGTGTGAGCATTAACTGACTGTGCTTCACTGACGTGGAGGTTGATGGACAGAGTAAGTGGTTGGCTGCACAGACTCTGTGGCTGTAGGCAATGGAAATCAACTTTGGCGGATTTACAGACACAGAGAAATTCACGAAAAGGTTTCTGGGTGCCTCCACATAACCAGGAACACTAAAGAACTATGCTGAGAAAACAGGGAGGAACCAAGACTCCCCCTAAATGAGGATGACAGCCCCGCACACCAGCGAGGCCACCTCTAGTAAGAAACCTGCTACCCAGGGTACGGACAAAGCCCCCAGCGCCAGAAGGAACCCTCCACCCACTGTCCCTACTTCTGAGGTCGGGTTTCGACACAAAATCCTGAGCAGAAACCTCAGCTAGCAGCCACCCAGTCAGACCTAGAGAGCAGGGACCCACAGCCTTGGAAGAAGAGGTTCAGATGCTGGGCAAGTCCACACACAGCAACAGAGGTCCATCGGGACAGGTAAACACACTTCCCTTAGTGCGAACAGCAAACAGCCCTTCCTGGAACGCAGACAGCCCCTAATATCTGCATTACCAAGGACTCTACTGTACTTGGCGAGTGATGCGCTAGTGAACCGGCTGCTCATTAGCACTGTGTGTGAGAACAGTTTAAAACTAATATGCTAAGCTTCACATATCTGAACAGCAATTCAGATCTCTGCAGTATCAACTGGCATAGAAAAGGTCACACAGGCGCCTGGGGGACTCCATCGGCTGAGTGTCTGTCGGACTCTCAGCTCAGGGCATGATCTCAGGGTCCTGAGACGGAGCGCTGCCTTCAGGCTCCGGCTGGGCATGGAGCCTGCTCCAGATTCTCGCTCTCCCTCTCTAAAAGGAAGGAAGAAACGGATGGACGGAGGGAGGAAACTTCCGTCCAACTTAAGGTCTTCAAAATAAGGTACCATTAAAACATTTTAAGCCGCCTGCTTTATAACTGAACAGAAAGGATTTTCAGGGCACCTGGGATAGCAGGAGTATGTGCACGTTCATGAAGCGAGTCAGCGAGAACCTAATTACACAGTGACCCAAATAACAAGCACTGGGTTGGTGGGGGGCACTGCTCCACTGGCAGAGCAATCACTGACTCCTGACAATTCAGTTGTTTGCATCTAAAAGGAGCCTGGGCTCTCTGACTAATGCTCTTTTTGCAGCTTTCATTTTATGCAGCCACAAAATACAAACGACTCCTGGGTCTAAATCTACTTTATCTCTCCCTTCTCAAAAGTGTGCAAGGACCGGCCAGCTACGCTTGAGTTTGAGAGAAATAATCTGTTCCTTTCTTCCTTAGGCTCAAATGATGTGCACAAAAAGCCCTCCCCAGGTCCACCAAAGGCAGAGCAAGAAAACAGCTTGTACATGTTCCCTGGAATCTCAAGAATGTGTCCCCAAGGGCACTGAAATATGCCTAGTTAAAAACAAACCATACCAAGGAAAGCAACAGAAACAGAACACAAATGTGCTAAAACCAATCCAAAGAGCACGTAGGGGCGCCTGGGTGGCTCAGTGGGTTAAGGCCTCTGCCTTCGGCTCGGGTCATGATCTCAGGGTCCTGGGATTGAGCCCCGCGTCGGGCTCTCTGCTCAGCGGGGAGCCTGCTTCCCTTCCTCTCTCTGCCTGCCTCTCTGCCTACTTGTGATCTCTGTCAAATAAATAAAATCTTAAAAAAAAACAAAAAAAAAAAACCAAAGAGCACATAAACGTAATTTGGAGGTATGCCACCTAGAACTCTGCGGAGCTACAACATTCAAAAAAACAAACAAAACAAAACGACAGGCTTCACGACGGGCTTCACTCAAGGAACACTTACTCAATACCTACCAGTTAACAAACCCGGGACTGGACGCTGCCGTGAGCCAACCCAAGGGACCAGATCCGCCCCGGCCACACACAGCTTCTTCTGTTTTCAGTTTCAGATTTTTTTTTTTTTTAGAGTAACCTGTACCCCCAACATGGGCTTGAACCCATGACCCCAAGATCAAGAGTCTCATGCTCCACCAACTGAGACAACCAGGAGCCCCCAGAACCCTTTCAAAGTGGTACCACTGACTCCTTCCATCGTCACAAGGCCGGCATCAAATCCTCGTGACTACCACAGCATTTCACAGGTGAGAGGCAGAAGCATGGGGAAGCAAGTCACTTTCCCAAGGCCACAGAGCAAGGATTCAGCCCACTCCAGGGCCACACCTGGCAAGGTCAGTGGTTTTACGATGGGTCATATCTTCTCTGCCTCTTTCAGAAACCCCGAATTAATATATGGCTGACTTCAAAGTAGTTCGTTTCAACTGTCAGGTATTTTAGTACCTACAGATCATTAGCTTTAGAGGAGTGCTAGAGTTATTCCCTATTTTTTCAAGTACTTCTTTCTGGCTGTGAATGAACAGGGAACTTCCCCAATCGTGTTTAAAGTTGGCCACAGCAAGACAGAATTCAAATATATGTGTGTGTGTGTGTGTGTGTGTGTGTGTGTATAAAATCAACAACGTGAGCCAGTGGATCCCATCATGGCATCAGGCAAAAGTTTGCTTGGTAAATAGCTCCTCGGCTTTCATAAGATATCAACTATTCCAAATATCAACTATTCCAACAGGCCAACCTCCAAGCTTAACAAAACCCCACGACGTAACATCCAACAGGGTAACTGACAATGACCATTTCCAGACGCCGCTTCTGCCTCTGAGATGCTCATGACCAAGTGTAATTATTAACAGGTCAAAGAATGAATCAATTCCAGGGCACTGGAAATTATGTTCATGAAATGAAAAGTGGCCTTGCTGACATCGCATCACTATTTCTAGACAGCGCACTTGAACATCAAATAAATCACACATCGTGGAGATGTGCCAAAAGCTAGTGACCTAGTCTCGCTGGGGCGGGAAAGGAACAGCAATCTTCCTTTGAGAATCGTACCAAAATAGCTTCCTGAAGCACAGCTTCGTGTTTCTAAAAAGCCTTAAATAATTTTTCCACACAAGAGCAAAAATAATATCCACGTCGGTATCAAATATGAATTTCCTCCACGTAACCCCGTAAGTTAATGCTAGCTCTCAGAACGTTATCTCTATTTTCAAATTTTGGGAAAAATGAAGGATGAGTAGAATTAAATAAGACATCTACCAATTGCCATACCAGCAGACGAAGATTACTTTTGAGAAACTCCATAAAGATAATTAGCTAACTTTGAAAATTCCAAAGAAAAGTGCAAGTATGAAACAAAACTTTTAATTATACGACATGTACATAAAAATATCAAGAACAACTGAACCCGCAGACAGCACCACAGAACAAAGCCCGGCACAACCAGCAGGGCCCAGAGCAATTACATTCGGAGGACAAAGGAAGGGCAAGAAGCCGGTCTGAAGACCCCGGGACTATGGAAGATTAACTATGAGGTCTACTTCCTAAACAAAGGACGTGAAACGTGGGATAAAATTACCTGTAAGAATTCATTTTATAACATCTGCAAGCTGTATAATGTCTGCATGACACACACGTAGAACAAAGCAACTCAAAGGCAGAAAATACAGGGCTGGGTAAGACACACCTGGAGAGCGACGCTCAAATGAAGGGCTCACAAGCCTCACAGGTGGGTAAGCGAGAAGTCAAGGTAAAGACGCTTCCTGGGAAAACCGGGGCGCGTCACACCGATGGAGCGGTATAAACCAAAATGAAGACATGTACCATGTCTAGAGGGGCGCCTGGGTGGCTCGGTCAGTGAAGCGTCTGCCTTCGGCTCAGGTCATGATCCCAGAGGGGTCCTGGGATCGAGCCCCACATGGGGCCCCCTGCTCAGTGTGGAGTCTGCTTCTCCCTCTCCCTCTGCCTCTGCCCCTGCCACTCCCCCCACCCCCGTTCATGCACACACTCCCTCTCTCTCAAATAAATAAAAATCTTTTTTAAAAAAAGAGCAACGCAAGCACTGGGGCAAAGAAAAGGTACAATTAATGATCAAAAAGCAGGAAGTCATAACTTAGAAAAGAGAAAGAGTCAAAGAAAACAGAAACCATAAATCTAAGACTTGGTTCTGTGAAACAGGAAATCAGGAGAAAAGGGAAGGAAATAAAAACACAAATTAAAGAATGAAGAGAAACACCCAAATGACAGAAAATTAAAACAATGACAAGAAAACATAATATAAAAGTCTATGTTCATACACCTGAAAATCTGGGTAACTTTATTTCTCTAGTAAAGTCATTTATTAAAAGGGAATTTTAAAATGTCAAAATATAGCAGGATACAAAAGTAAAATTAGCACAAAATTTCAAAGACATGTCAATGCCATTATTTCAAGTATTCCAGAAACCAGATAAACAATAAGGCTTCTGAATAATTTTTTAAGATGTTAAACTACTACCGAAATCTCACAAGACAACATATGAAACAAACTCGACACTAATCTCATCTATAAAAACAGATACCAAAAAAGTACCATTCTCATATAGGCACCTCGAATCCAGAAGTATCATTAAGAATGAAAGAATAACACACCACTGTCAGAGCAGTTCAATCAAAGAAAGCTAGAATCTTTCACTAATAAAAAATCTACCTAAATATTGCAGATACCAAAAAAATTCAAGATTATTCACATATCATAATATATCCCCCATGAGATTATGGATACATAAAAAGACCAGTAGAATGCTTTATGGTGAAACACTGACGTTCTTCTCCTAGAGTTACAAGACAGACAAAGAGAGATAGCTACAATACCATTAAATCAAAAACAGCAAGTCTCAGAAGGGCATGTACAGTATGATCATACTTCTGGAGAAAACAAACCTATGAATGCCTGTATTAATACACTGGTAGATGCATTTTAGCATCCGGGATGGTGGACTTCAAACCACTACGGGGATGATTACGAACTGAAACAGAATCAAGTGACAGTGGGCAATTTTAAGAAATTCAATTACTAGAAGATTAATTCTGAAATTCCCCAAAACTGTTCCCCATTACTATTTTATATTTCTAATCAGACATTATTAGTGTTTATGTTTCCCTTTAAAAAGCCCCTGCAATATTACATTTGTATGCAAGGGCTCTGGAAGGTAAACTCTCAAGTAACACTACCACCTTCTCCTTCAGTGAGGGCACCGAAGCCCCGCCGGCAGACCCCCCAGGAGGCTGGGCTCCGGGGCGCACCGTTCCTAGCTCCCTGCTGGAAGACTCAGGGTGGGGAAAGCAGGGGCTGTTCTCAGGAAAGAAACTACAGAAGGCAGAAGGTAAGGGGGAGGACGTGCCGGAAGAGAACACAAGCAGCCGCACAGCGCAGGGCCGCACACCACGCGGCTACAAAAGGCTGCTGTGACTGCTGGTGCACAGGGGTCCAGCAGATACTGAGTGTCACCTTCAAATGAAAACACACTCGCAGTGAAAGGTGAGATGCCTGACTGCAAAATCACATTCTGGCTTACGGTGTCACCGTATTTACACCAAAAATCTAGTAAAAGCCCATTTTACACACACAGAAAAGAAATCTGAATACTAACCCAACGTTTTTTAGTTCCACCACAATCAGGCCACATGGCACGCACCTGACAAACCATCGTAACAACTGTCCGCTGCCACGGAACCCCCTTCCAAGGAAACAGACCTTTGAAAACATTGCATGGCAAACAGCTTTTAAGATCAGTGCTCTTAAGATTTCAACATTGTAGAAAACAGACCCTGGAAGGACCCTGGCAAGATCTCAGTGAGTGGGAAAATTACAATCAGTCAGGATGCATACATTGAGAGACTTTTTCTGATTAATGATCAGTAACTGAATAAAAATAATGCGATGGGATTCCAGGTCAAGATAGTGGAATACCAGGACCCTGAGCCGACCTCCTCCCATGAGCACATCAAATCTACAGCTAAATACAGAACAATTTCCTATAAAACACCAAAAAGCTGGCTGAGAAGTTCTTACACAGTGGGTGAATGAGAAAAAACCCCCACGGAAACAGTAGGAGAGACTGAGGGACCATCTCGCCATAACCGCCCCCAGCATGGCAACACACAACCAAGAGCGAACTCACAAGCGCAAGACTGTCCCTGAGGAGCAAAGGGCTTGAACTTCACAGCACCCCACATTTTCAGCCCTGAGCCCTGACAGATGAAAACACAAAATGTCTAGTTTTGAAAGTCATCAGAATTCATGCCAGAAAACCCACAGGGTTAGTGACCCGAGAAACAGACTTCAACTGGCTGCCCCTAGGGCCCCCCAACAGCAGCAGAACACTGAGAAGTACCCAGTGTTCCTGTGAAAGAGGCCTATTTTGTGTACTCTGTAGCTTCGTGCTGAGGGGTCGGCATCTCACACAGCACACGCCCAGGGGCCTACAGAAATACTCTTCAAAGATTACAAGGCTGCTGGGCACCATCTGTATGCTCCCCTTGATTCACTGCAGGTCACCAGTGTCTTCCAGAAATGAGCCTGTGCACAGGGAGGGCACCCTGATTGTTGTGCCGACAGCCCTCGATCGCCTGGCTCTGGGGGCAAGGCTTCCATGTCCTGTCCATTATGTGGAACCCAGAGCACAAAAACAGCAAGTTAAGTGTCACGGGTCCCACACAACTGACAGTGGAGACGCAGCCGCTGGACAGGGCCAGGATTCCGGTGACAGCACCTACCCGCTTATCTTCACAGCTGTGGCCAAGGGGCCACACATCAGGGAGACCACCACAATCCCCACCAGAGACAGAAAAATCAGCTGGTGCCCTCTGTGAGTGCTCCATCCGCCCTGCTCAGGTCACTGAGGAAGAACCTTGTGCACATCTGGCAGCCCAGCATTTGTGGCTGCCGCCCAGAAAGCCTGGATCTAGTGGCCAGCTGGGCCGTGTTAGCAGGTCCAAGAGGACAGCAGCAAACGAAGTCACAGTTCCTAACCAGCTGTTGCATCAGGGTTCAGAACATACAGGAAGCGGACAGAAACACCCATTGCCGGTTGCCCCCCAGGGGCGTGTTTGCAGACTTTAAAAGCTACTGCCCTCACGGTGGGGCTTGCAGTCAGCCTGCGCCCAGATGCTCACTGAGATCTTCCCCTCTGGGGCACTGACAGGGCTGCCGCAGCCTCCATGACTGGGAGTCACTAAGGATAAAGCAAGCTGCTCGCACAAAAACAGCTAAGAGCTGCGGCAGAGGAGAATGACAAGGCTCACTTCCAGGACTGGGACAGGTGGCGGTTCCACCTAATGCAAAAAAAGCCAACACAGACTCAAAGAAAAGGGAAAACCCAGAGGATACGTCCCAAGGAAAAAACCAAGACAATGCCTCACAAAAAGGACTTAATGAAATGGATATCAAAATGAGGACCCTAAAAATGCCCACCAAAGACGGGAGACGCATCTGCGAACAGAGTGGCAGTTTCAACAAAAAGCAAATAAAAGGTGGCAGACAGAAGTCACAGCCTTGACACACAGGACGGCCACTGTAAAATAACACGGGGGCTTCAAGACAGACTCAACAGAGCAGAAGGAAGGAACAGGGACCTCAGAGACCGGCGGGACTCTCACAAGCAAAGTGGGGGTGCCCGTGGGAGGAGGATAGGAAGGAGAAAAATTTAAGAGGCTCATCAGACACCACGAAGAAAGCCGGCGCGCACATCATGGAGGCCCCAGGAGGGGAAAAGAGAAAAGGGCAGAATGCTTCTTGAGAAAATAACGGCTGGAAATGCCCCTAGCCTGGGGGATTAAGGACATAAGGTTCCAGGAAGTCCAGAGAGTTCCACACAAGAAAAACCCAAAGAAACCTACATTCAAGACATATAACCAAAATGCCAAAAGTGAAAGGTAAGGCAAGATTCTCAAAAGCAGCCAGACAAATACAACTCGTTATAAACCAGGGGCCTTCCCCAAGACCAAGGGCAGATTTTTCAACAGAAACTCCAGGCCAGGACGGAAGGGCACGGAATGGTCAAAGTGCTCAAACAATGAGACTTCCAGCTGAGAATCCCAGGCAAACTGTCCTTCTGAATTGGAGAGAGTTTCCTCAAATCACTGCTAGACTGGCCTTCCAGAAAAATACTAAAGAAATGGCGTGAAGCTGAAATGAGAGGCTGCTAATTACTAACAGGAAAACCTATGAAAGTATGAATCTCCTGGCAAAAATAAACAAAAAGTCCAGAGTAACTTAATGCTGTGAAGGTGGTGGGTTAATCACTTATGCAGCTAACATGAGGTAACATGGAACAAGCAAAGTGACTGTCACCCCAATTTGTTAATGCAGCACGAAAGGAGGTAAATAAAATGCATCATCGGAAGCCGCAAACACGGAGGGGGGAATGACACGCAGACTGCATTCCAGCTTCACCCGACGTTGATGAATCTAAGTTCTGTGATGTGAGCGTCGCGGCCGCCACGCGCGCAAACCGACAGCAGACGCACTGATGATCAAGGGCGGGGGGTTCCGCTCCCCACACAGCAAACCATCAAGCCACAAAGGAAGACAGCCCAAGAAGGAAGAAAAGGAATTACAAAATAGCAAGAAAACAATTAGCAAAGTGGCAGTAAATATATACTTATCGATAATTACTCGAAGTGTAAAACGAGATGTCCAGTCAAACGACACAGAGCGGCTGAATGAATTAGAACAAAGTAAAAGCTGCCCAGGAAAGGCGAAGTGGAGATCACAGGACACGCGCGAACGCGCAGTGAGGCGGAGGGAAAAGGCCTTCCGCACAGACAGAGTCCAAGACGGGATGGCCACTTCGGTACCGCACGCAGTGAGCTTTAGGACAGAGACTGTCATAAAAGGAAAAAAGGGGGCGCCTGGATGGCTTTGTTGGTTAAGTGTCTGCCTTTGACTCTGGTCATGTTCCCAGGGCCCTGGGATCGAGCCCCACGTCAGGCTCCCTGCTCAGCGGCAAGCACGCTTCTCCCTCTCCCTCTGCTGCTCCCCTGCTCACTCTCCCTCTATTAAAAATCTTAAAAAAAAAAAAAAAAAAAAGACAAAGAAGGCTGTTATGGAACGATAGTAGTCAATCCAAGAAGAGAATAGCACATTTACAAATACTGATGCATAAAAGCACCTAAATAAATAAAGCAGACATTAACAAAAAGGGGAAAACAGACACCAGTACAACAGTAATGGGGGACTTTAACACCCAACTACACCCCAATGTACAGACAGTGACGATAAGGAACCGATAACAAAACACTGTTCTAAAAACACTGTTCTAAATGACATTGGACGGGGTGGACTTAACAATCGTTTACAGAATGCTCTATCCTAAAGCAAGAACGTTCTTCTCAAGTGCGTGTGAAATACTCTCCGAGATAAATCATAGGTTAGGCCACAAAAAAGGTCATTAAACTGAAGGACACTGAAATCAGACCAAGCATCTTTCCAACCACAATGGTATAAAGTCAGCAATCAATTAAAGAAGAAAACCGAAAAATTCATAAGTACGTGGAGCTTAAACAACGCAGGACAGAACAACCAATGGATTGAAGAAGAACTCAGGAGGAAATAACAAGTCACCCTGAGACCCCGAGAGCGGGTAAGGTGGAGCAGGGCCCTGAGCTCACCTCCGGCTGTGGCCGCACCAAGATAACAGCTACATATAAAGCATCTGCTCTTAGAACATTCTGAAGATCAGCACAACAGATCATTCACGACCGAAGACATTAAAAAAAAAGGAAAGAAAAAGAAGCCACATCCAGAAGGGTAGGAAGGACATACACGGAGCCAGGAACCAAACCTCCGGCACGATGACCACAAGCAGGAGGGATGTCGCAGGCACAGAGGGCACCGGTGAGGAGCGAGGGGATCACGCCCCACACAGGGCTCCCCCAGCCCCGTGAACTTGCGGCGAGAAGTTCTAGCTCTAAAATCAGCAGGGCTTCACTCCAGGAAAGCCTGATGACTACAGGAAACCAACGCTGTTCTCAAAGGGCCACCGTGCTTTATCATTTGGTCTCAGACACAGCCCAGAACAGCAGTTTGAAAACAGCCTGAGCTATATATGAAGGAGATTTACTGAGTAATTTTAGGGCACGTGCCACAGGGGCAGGAATGTGTAAGTGCTCTGTCAGGAACAGAAGAGTTGGTGGTGCCAGGTTTCCATGCCCTCTTTCGGACTACCTCACTAGATGCTTGTGGGAGCCACTTCTGAGACTTTCGATCTACGTTCTTAGCACCCCTTGCCCCCCACCACCCCGGGCATTCCCCTGAGAACACACCTGCGCCAGGCAGGCACCCACCAAAGCAGATGCACCTCACCAGCACACAGTGGACATCGTAATCAGGACCACCATTCACCCAGAGTGATCAGCACTCTGCCATGAGGATGGGAAGGGGTGATCCAGCTGCCTGAGCCTGATTAGGACCCATACACCAAAGCAACTCCTGCCCTGGGAAGTGAGCCCCCTCACCAGTGTGCACACAGCAGTTGTTACTGGGGCCTGTCAGCCAGCTGTGCCAAGAGCTAGCCCCACCCAGCAGCAAGCCCTCTGTAGCTACAGACTGGGGGGACCTACCCTTCTCACCAGTGTGTCCACAGTGGACAAGGCCAGTCACTGCAATAAGCTGGCTGAGAGCCAGCCCTGCCCAATAGCACGCCCACAGCAGACACAACCCAGGGTTCTCAGCCAGCCCCTCCAGCGGCCAGCCCCACTCACCGGCACACCGGCAGCAGTCACAGCCCAGGGCAAGATGGCCCATGCACCTCAGTCAGGGGACATCCACAGAGCACCTGGATCTGGTGACCAGGAGGGATTGGGCTACTCAGACCCAAAGAAAGCTTGCTACATGAGGCCATTACACTGAAGAACAAGAGATCTAGCCAACCTACCTGATGCAGAGAAGAAAAGAGACCCCCAGATACAGTAAGACAGAGGAACATGGTCCAGATGAAAGAATAAGATGAAACTTCAGGAAGCGAACTAAGCAAAATGGAAATAATAAATCTACCTGATAAAGAATTCAAAGTAACGGTCTTAAATATGCTCGTGCGGTTGGAGAGAAAAGTTGATGAACTGAGTGAGTACTTCAAAAAAGATAAAGAAAATGTAAAGAAGAAGCTATCAAAGCTAAAGAATCCAATAACTGAACTGAAAACCACACTGGAGGGAGTAAACAGCAGAGCTAGATGATGCAGAACAAATCAGCAATGGGAGACAGGGCAGCGGGAAGCAACTAAACTGAATGATAAAAAGATAAAAGAGTTTTAAAAATGAGGATTGGTTAAGGGACCTATGAGACAGAAATCAAACACTAAATTCACATTATAAGGTCCCAGAAAGAAACGGGAGAAACAAGCACAACATTTATTTGAAGAAATAGTAGCTGAAAACTTCCCAAAACTGAGGAAAGAGAGATCCATGTCCAGGAAATACAAAGAGCCCCAAACAAGATGAACCCTGGTAGATCCACACTGAGACATATGATAATTAAAATCACAAAAATTAAAGACAGAGAAACTTAAAAGTAGCAAGAGAAAAGCAAATAGTTATGTATAAGGGAAAACCCATAAGGTTATAAGCTGATTTTTTAGCAGAACCACTGCAAGTCTTAAGGGAGTGATATGACATATATTCAAATAGCAGAAAGGAAAAATCCTACAACTAAAATATGCTTTATCTGGCAAAGTTTTTCAGAACTGAAGAAGAGTTAAAGAGCTTCCCACACAAACAAAACTTAACAGAGTTTATCATCACTAAACTGGCTTTACAAGTAATATTAAAGGAACTTCTTTAAGAAGGGGGGGAGCAGGGAGAGACCATCCATAACTAGAAATAAAAGAATTATGATAGGAAAAAAATTCGTTGATAAAAGCAAAGCAAACATATAGTAAAGGTAGTAAATCAATCCCTTATATGAATAGTATAAAGGTTAAATGATAAAAATAGTAAAAGTAACTGTATCTACAAAAACTAATTAATTAAGGGATAAAAAAGATTTTAAAAAGTTTAAAATATGACTTTGTACACATATAATGTAGTGCTTCTGGAATGTGTTCAAACATAAGTGAACAACAACTTAATATAAACTGCTACATGCACGTAAGATGTCACATATGAATCCCAGGGTAACCACAGAAATCAAAGGGGAAATCAAGAAATATCTGAGTAAAAATGAAAATGGAAACATGACAGTTCAAAATCTTTGGGACACAGCAATAGCAGTTCAAAGAGGGAATGTTTATAGCAATGTAGGCCTACCCATACAACAAAAAAGAAAATTTCAAATAAGCAATCTAACGTTACACTTAACGGAAACGGGCAAAGAAGAACAAAGTCCAAGGTTAACAGAAGGAAGGAAAAAATAGAAATCTGAGTGGAAAAAAATTAATTAAGAGCTAAAAAGTAAAAAATAGAAAAGATGAATGAAACCAATAACTGATTCTTTGAAAAGGTAAACAGAACTGATAAACCATTAACTGGACTAAATCAAGAAAAAAAAGAAAGGATTCAAATAAATAAAATCAGAAATGAAATAAAAATTAAAACCAATACCACAAAATACAAAGAATTGTAAGAGACTACTAGGGAAAACTCATGTCAACAAATCAAGGAACTTAGAAAAAAAATGGGTAAATACCTAGAGGCACACAATCTTCTAAGACTGAATCAGAAAGAAATAGAAAATCTGACAAGACCAACAAGACCAAGTACTGAAACTGAATCAATTAAAAAAAAAAATAGCAACAAACAAAATCCATGACCGGATGGCTTTCAGATGAATTATACCAAATATGTAAAGAGGTGTTAGCCATCTTTCAGTGAAACACTGAAAATTTTTCAGAAACAAGACATGGACATCAATTCTTCCTATATAGTACTGGAAGTCCTAACCAGAGCAACTAGGCAAGAAAAATAAAATGCATCCAAATCTTAAAAAAAAAAAAAAAAAAAAAAGAGTGAAACCTGTCACTGTCTGCATATGACATACTGCATACAAAATATCCTAAATAATCCTGCACAGAAATGTTAGAACTTATGTATGAATTCAGCAAGATTGCAGGACATAAAATCAATATGCAAAAATCAGTTGCATTTCTACACAATAATAACGAACATTCAAAAAGAGAAATTAAGAAAATAATCCCATTTATAATTATGTTAAAAAGAATAAAATACCTAGGAATATATTTAGCCGAAGAGATGAAAGACGTGTGCCCTGTGCCCTTAAAAAGTATATGACGTTGGTAGAAGAGACTGAAGACTGAGCAAACAGAAAAATATTCCTTGCTCATGGGCTGAAAGCAGTAGTACTGTTAAGCTATTTATACTACCCAAAGCAATCTGAAGATTTAATACAATCCCTATCAAAATTCCAATGACATTTTTTAAAAAGATTTTTATTTATTTATTTGAGAGAGAGATCACAAGTAGGCAGAGAGGCGGGGGGGGGGGGGAAGCAGGCTCCCCGCGGAGCAGAGAGCCTGATGCGGGGCTTGATCCCAGGACCCCGGGATCATGACCTGAGCCGAAGGCAGAGGCTTAACCCACTGAGCCACCCAGGCGCCCCTCCAATGGCATTGTTCACAGAACTAGTACAGAGACTCCTAAAATTTGATGAAACCACTAAAGACCACCAAATAGCCCAACTAATGCTGAGAAAGAAGAACAAAGCTGGAGGTATCATGCTTCCTAATTTCACATTTTTTACAAAGCTTCAGTAATCAAAACAGTATGGTTTGGACATAAAAACAGACACATGTACCCATAGAACATAACAGAAAGCCCAGAAATTAACCCATGCATATATGGTCAATTAATGTGACAAAGGAGCTATGAATATACAATAGGGAAAGGGGAGTCTTTTCAATAAATGGTGCTGGGAAAGCTGTTGAACAGTCATATGCAAAAGAATGAAACTATACCAGTTTCTTATACCATCCACAAAATCAAGTCAAAATGGATTAAAGACTTGAAGATAATACCTATAAACATGAATCTAAAGGAAAAACATAGGCAATAAGCTCCTTCACACTCGTCTTGGTGACCTAGGTTTTTGGATTTAACACTAAATGCAACGGCACCAAAAGCAAAACTAAACAGTGGAAGTACATCAAACTAAATCTTCTGCTCAGCAAAGGAAACCATCAATAAAGTGAAAAGGTTACCTACAGAATAGAGGAAAATATTTGAAAATCACATATATGATAAGGGACCAATATCCAAAAAATAGCTAAAGAATCCATACAACTCAACACCAAAAATACAAACAGATTTACAAAATGGGCAAAGGATCTGAACAGACATTTTGCCAAGGGAGACACAGAGAGAGCAAACAGGTCACAAAAAGGTGCTCAACATCACGAAACCTGAGGGGAATGCAGATGAAAACCAAAATGAGGTATCACCTTACCGCTGTGAGAATGGCTATTACCAAAAAGACAACAGGTAACTAGCACTGATGAAGGTGTAGTGAACAGTGAACCCTTGTGTACTGTTGGGGAGAATGTAAATCAGTACAGCCTCTAGGGCAAACAGTATGGAGGTTCCCCAAAAAGGTAAAAATAGAAATACCATATGACCTAGCAACTCCACTCTGGGTAGTTCTCTGAAGGATATGAAAACACCAACTCAAAAAGAAAAACGCATTCCCATGTCCACTGTAGCATTAATTACAAAGGCCAAGATACGGCAGCAACCTAAGTGTCCGCTGACAGATGAATGGATAATGCAACTGTGGTGTCTATTCTACAATGGAATGTTATTTAGTCATAAAAAGCAGGAAATCCCGTCATTTGTCCACAACCTGGATGGACTCTGAGGGCATTATGCTAAATAAGTAAAATATGTTAGACAAAGACAAATAGGAGATGTTCTCACTTCTATGCAGAACCTTAAAAAAAGAAGAAAAAACACCACAAAATCATAAAAAAAAAAGAAAACAGACTGGCAGTTGTGAGAGGTGGGGGCTGGGCATGATGGTGAAGACAGTCTAAAGGTGCAAACTTCCAATCACACAATAAACCAACCCTGAGGTTGTAGAGAGCGCCCTGGCGACTATAGTTAGTAACACTGTGCTGCACAATAAAAAGTGGCTAAAATTAATCACGAAGTTCCCATCAGAGAAACAACACTTCGTAACTTCGTGTGGTAATGGATGCTAACTAGATTTAGCGCGGAGATTTTCTACAACATATACACATAAAAGAGAACCATAGTATCGTACACTGGAAAACAACTTAACATCACATGTCAACTGTATCTTAACACAAAATTAAATAAATAACGAACAGTGCAATTAATGGATGCATGCACAAGTATTCACTTAAAAACTCACCTCTTCCTCTTCCAGCCGTGATATGGTAGCAACGACTTGATTTACCATCTGCCCGACACAGCCAAAATTCAGTTTTCATGACAGTGGACACGAGGCAACATGGGACAATGATGACAGGAAAAACAAGCAAGGTGAGCACTACTTCTGCACAAACTTATCATCCAGAAAGAGCTGCCAGGACACAGTACAGAGAGGCAGAAGGAGGCCAAACCCAGTGCACCTTCAGTGAAAGATGAGCTATGACCCTGAGGGACATGGGTAATAGTGTGTGAGGCAGAGGTGAGACTCCAGAAATCTGAAGAGACTCCCTCCTGAGTATGCATCAGAGTCCTGAGCACCACACATGTGAAGAAATTCCTCAAGGCCCAGGAAAGAACCACGTAAAGGGAGCAGAGTCAAGAACCGCAAAAAATACCAAGCAAAGGACGAGGAAGAAAACTATACCGAGGCACAACATAATTCAAGCTGCTCACAGCCAGTGATATGGAGAAAATCATAAAGCAGCTCTAGAAAAAACATGCTGTATTGAAAGAACAAAGGTAAGGATGACAGCAGAGTCCTCACAAGAAAAAAATATTCAGCTAAGATAACGGTGTTGCAACATCTTCAACGTACTGAAAGATAAATAATGCCAACCCAGAATGCTATACCCAGCAAATATGCTTTCAAATACAGAGTTAAAGACTCTTTTGGATAACCCAAAGCCAAAGGAACTCATCAGCAGTGAACCTGCACTACAGAATGTTACAGGAAGACGGATATTGGTAACAATTGCAAGTATGTGTCTACACAAAGGAATAAACAAAGTGGAAACAACTACAGAAATAAATATATGACATTTTCCTAATTACTTACATCTCTTAAGAATAATAGATTTTGGGGGGTGTCAGGTGGCTCAGTTGGTCAAGCATCTGACTCTTGAACTCAACTCAGGTCTTGATCTCAAGGTTATGAGTTCAAGCCCTACACTGGGCTCCGCACTGGGCATGAAGCCTACTTAAATTTTTTAAAACAAAATTAATCATGAAGCATGGGCTTAAAGCATACACAGAAGTTTAAAGTGCATAACAATGATAGCACTTATATAAAAGTACTTACTATAACATTCCTGTATATGAAATGTTTTACTCATGTGATGGTAGTCTGTCATAATGAAAAATGTACAGTTCCTGCCCTAAAGCAATCAATAAAATAAAGAATAATAGTGAATAAGTCAACAAGGAAATAAAACAGAATCATAAAAAAAAATATTCAATTATGCCATACAACGGCAGAAAAAAGAAAAAAGGGGAACAGAAACAAGAAATAGAGAATAAATGTGAAAATGAGAGATTTTTAAATATCAATAATCATATGAGTGGTAAACAGTCTGAATATTCCGATTGAAGGCAGCCATCGTGAGACAGGATGAAAAAGCTAGACCCAGCAATATGCTGCCTACTAGCAACACGCTTTAAATAAAAAGACACAAATAGCTTAAGAATAAAAAGGCAGGAAAGAGCAGATTAGGCTAATACCACCCAAAGTAAACTGAAGTAGTCACGTAAATACCAGGCACAGCAGAATTCACAGCAAAGAATATTACTAGGGATAAAAAGATTATTTTAAGATACAGAGAGCAACCCATCATAAGACATGACAAAACTAAGTAATTCTACACTTAACAGGGCCTCAAAATACTTGAAGAAAATACTAATAGAACTGAAAAGAAAAACAGAAAATTCACAATTATAGTTAATTCACATTTACAGAACATTCTGCCAAACAACAGAACATAAAATTTGATCAGGAAAAATTAACGATCATGGAGCACTTGGGTGGCTCAGTGGGTTGGGCCTCTGCCTTCAGCTCAGGTCATGATCTCAGGGTCCTGGGATCAAGTCCTGCATCAGGCTCTCTGCTCAGTGAGAAGCCTGCTTCTCCCTCTCACTCTCCTTCTGTGTTCTCTCTTTCTCTCAAATAAATAAATAATACCTTAAAGAAAAAAGAAAAATTTACGACCTAACAAAATAAAGAGAGTTACACGGTGTTCATGGGTCTCAAGAATCAATGATGCTAAGATCGAGTCTCTATAAACTGAAACTGAATACAGTCACAAACTCCCGGGAAGATTTTCTGTAGAAATTAACATGTTGATTCATACGGCAATGAAAAGAATATAGATTAGACAAAACAACTTTGACGAACATGTAAGAGGGCTAACGATACCTATTTTCAAGATTTATTTTAATGCTACAGTAATCAAGACCATGCGGTTTTGGTATCAAGACAGAAAAAGATTAATGGAACAGAAAAGAGTCCAGATAGAATCCTACACATACATGGACTCACATTTTTGACAAAGGTGCAAAGGTAAGTAAGAGAACAGAACATTCTTTTCAGCACACGGTGCTGGAACAACCAGACGTCTATATGCAAACATTTATCAGTCCATACAGTACACTATACACAAAAATGGACTCAAAATGGATCATAGATCTAACTGTAAACCAAAACTACAGAAGTTCTAGAACAAAACATAGGAGAAAACCATTTATGACTGTAGTTTAGGGGAAGATTCCATACACACAACACCAACATCACAATCCACGAAAGAGTAAGTTAATAAACTGAACTTCATCAAAATTAAGATTTTGTTCTTTCAAAGAACTGCTGAGAATAAAAAGTCAACTCACAGATGGAAAGAAAGCCTTTGCGAAGCATATACCGGAAAAAGGACTTGTATCCATAAAGATAAGAAGAAAACACATCAAGAATTTAAAACTCAGTAATAAAACAATCCAATTAAAAATGGGTAAAAGAGGGGCGCTGGGTTGCTCAGTCAATTAAGCGTCTGACTCTTGATTTTGGTTCAGATCATGATCTCGGGGTCCTGAGATCAAGCCCCGCTTCAGGCTCCACACTCAGTGCAGAGTCTGCTTCTCCCTCTCCCTCCCCACGCCTGCTGCTCTCTCTCTCTCTCTCTCTCTCCCCCTCTCTCTCAAATAAATAAAAACACTTTTTTAAAATGGGTAAAAGATCTGAGGAGATACATCATAAAAGAACCAGAGATGTCAAGGAAGCACATGAGAAGATGCTCAACATCATTAGACATTAAGGAACCGCAAATCACATCCACAAGAAGATTGTGCCAAGCTCGGCAAGCATGCAAAAGAAAAGGGAATCCTCATTCCTTCTGCTGGGAACTCTCACACATGCTGGTCCAGCCAAGTGGGACAACCAGTTTGGCCACTTATTAAAAACATAAATACATACTTAATCATATGAAGCCATTCCCATCCTAAGCATTTACCCAAGATAACTGAAAATGTATGTCCACACAAAGGCTGGAGTGTACAGCAAATGTGTACAATATATACAAATATTTATAGCAGTTTCACTCATAAGACCCCCAGAACTGGCGATAAGCCAAGTATCTATCCAAAAGTGATCAAGCTGTGGTATACTGATACAATGCAGTGTCATAAAATGCAGGCTATAAAAAGGAATTAAGTATTGAAATTCACTATAAAATAGATGAGTATCAAAATAATTATGCTGAATAAAAAGGCCAGGCAAAGATTACAAAAACTATTACATTTACGTAGAATTCTAGAAAATGAAAACTAATCTATAGTGACAGAGAGTGGTTTAGTTGTTGCGTGAAAAAGCTTTTGGGGGTGATGTATTTATTATCTTAGCTGTTAATGGTTTCACGGGTATACAAACGTCAAAACTCACCAAATATTTTTGCTAAAAATACATGCAGTTTATTGCACATCAATTATAAAGTAGAGCTGTTAAAGGTATCTTAAAAATAAGAAAAATTACAGCAAACCACCACTCAGGAACAACACAAGTCATAACAGAATGAGTGTCAGTACTGCCAACATGCCACCTAGCGTCATGTGGACACACCTTCAAGTTCACTCTCTCTTTCTTCTGTCATCTCTATTCGGTATTCAGTCCATCCACCTGCTTATTTTGGCTAATGTATTTTTCACCCCTAAAGTAGGATACTCTGTATCTTTTATTTCTTTTCTGAAACTTGCTGTATTTCGAACTGTTTGTGTGGTATAAGGCCTAAAATCAAGGCCCAACAGCATGTGCTTCCTAACATCTAGGGACACCAGATGAACAAGTGGCCTGAGCACAAGCTCCCCTCCCCACTCTGCTCCCATGGATAAATGCCCTAGACAAACAGCCCTCCTCACTAGAGACCAGGTCGGGTTCCTACTTATCTCCGGGGAGTGGGTTCCAGTGTCAGACCATGGAATCATTCAAACGAGCCCGCCAGGGCACCTGGCTGGCACAGTCTGGACCATGCGACTCTTGCTCTCAGGTTCCTGAGTTCAAAAAAAAATTAACAAGAAAAAAACAAAAGCAAAAACAAACAACAAAAAACCAAGGCTACCACATCCTCCTGTGGGACCCATGGGGCAGTCCACCCTGCCATCACCACGAAGCCGGCTTCTCACAGCCATGCTGGATCCTCTACTGCAGATCACACCCTCTTTGTGGCCCCATGGGGTGTGCACAGTGTCCTCCTCCTTTGGAATGGGAACCTATGTGACTGAGAAACTGCTATCGATCACATCTCTCTGGGCTCAGGCGCGAGGTGTCTCGTCATTCCCAGAAACCTAGCACGGGAAGCCCTCATGCGCTGACCAGGTGAAGAGCAGGAAACTGAAAGGCTTCGCCCTTACTTCTTGGAGCATTTTTACGGTAAGTGCTTTAAAATCTTTCTCAGATAATTCTAACATCTACGATCTTGGATGGCATCTGTTCAACGTCTTCTCCCATGCAAATTGAGATTTTCGGGTTCTTCACATGCTGAGTAATTCTGGCCTGGATGTTTCTGTTTCAGCGTTCAGTCAATGCTAGATGGACTCAGGCGACACATCCCAGCCAGCCTTCTGTGGACTGTGGCTCCAGCGCCGCCATGTTCATGAGGACTTCGGCCAGTTTCGGATCTGGGCGGTGATCCGTCTCTCGGTTCAAATCCTCAGTCTGATCTTCTGTGTAGAATCAGACACACGCATGCACAGCCCAAGAGTGAGTCAGGAGTTCACAAGCGACGTGAAGGGACCTCCTTCCTACGTTCCCCCCTCTTGACCATCTCTTGGTATTTTCCAATTCCCTAGGGCTCGCCCGTTTTGGACCTCCATCCACAACACTGGGCTTGTCTACACCTTGCTCTATCTTGCACTTTCAACAACTACATCTACATCCAAGGCAAAATGCAGACAGACGGAGAAAATAAAGCAGCAGGAACTTGCCCCCACCCCCTGAGACAGCAGCTCTTGTGACTGAGGAAGGTTCTCTTCCCTCCGAATTCCTGACGTTTCGGGTTCTGGCTACCACAGCGCTCCCTACCAAGAGACTCGTCTCCTGGGGCGCCTGGGTGGCTCAGTGGGTTAAAGCCTCTGCCTTCGGCTCGGGTCATGGTCTCAGGGTCCTGGGATCGAGCCCCACATCGGGCTCTCTGCTCGGCAGGGAGCCTGCTTCCCTTCTTCTCTCTCTACCTGCTTCTCTGCCTACTTGTGATCCCTGTCTGTCAAATAAATAAATAAAAATCTTAAAAAAAAAAAAAAAAAGAGAGAGAGAGAGAGAGACTCGTCTCCCATTTCCCAAACCTGAACAAGAAAGATTCTCCTGAAGTTCTCTCTGGCTGCACCAATGGTCCTGTCTGGGATTTTTTTTTCTTTTTTTTTTTTAGACCAGAGGGATGCATGCCAGGAAGAAACCAAATTCATATTTTTATTTTCAGCCCACAGCACTCTCCTAAACTTCACATTTGCACAACCAACTGCTTAATACGGCACTTGGACGTTTAACAATTATTTTTAACCAAACAATATTCTTCACGGTCTCTTCTAAACCTGCTCTTCCCACATCTCTGTTGAAGGGAACCTTTTCTTCTCAGTTACTCCAGCCAGAATCCTCGCAGTCCTTCTTCACACGCCTCCCATCTGTCGGGAGAGTCTCCAAAGCGCAGCACACACCCGACGTCCACCGCCGCGTCCCAATCCAGGCCTCGTCCCCCTCCACCTGAACCGCAGCCACAGGCTCCAGCAGGCACGGGCCCCCGCCTCTCGCTGGCCCCACTGATGCGGGCCCTCGACGCAGAGACCAGAAAAATCTTTAAAAAGCCTCAGACTGCACTGCCCTCTGCTGAGAACCTGCCGTGGGCCCTTCCCGTTCGGGGTGGACGCAGCGAAGCCTGACGCGGACCCCCTCTCGCTTCCCCGACAGAAGCTGCCGCCCGCCTCCTCCCGCCCGGGCTGCTGACAGTGCGGGGGGGCGCCACAGGCCGAAACGCCCTCCCTCGACCCGTGCGGCTCATCTCAACTCCCACCAGTCTCCACGCCAAGGCCGCCTTCTCGCCGAGGCTGCTTCTGACCCCCGCGGTACAGGGCGGGCCCCAGCCCCGCGCCCTCTCTGTCCAGCACTCTGCGCTCCTGCCCTGCTTCACAGCGCGCTGGGGCCAAGCCCCCGGCCTTCTGCGGAGCAGCCGCTGCACGGCCGCGGGATCTCTCCCTCCCCGGTCACGGCCGCACGCCCGCCGTCCGCCCGGCACGGCTGGACGAGCACTTACTGGGAGGAGAACAAATACTCCTGGAGCACCGAGCCCCGTGTGTGCACCAAGCGCACGGCAGTGGGACCGGAGACTGAGACCGTGCTGAGAAGCCACCTCGGGGCCCTTATCAACGGAGACCGAGAGCGGACAGAAGCCACGCTGCTCTTTCAACCGCAACTCCCCGACGGAAACGGCCGGGTCCTGTCCGAGTCCAGCGACTTAACAGAGGGCAGCTTCGGCACGTGCGCATCTGCTCTCTCCTACCAGGTCGGCCACGGGCAAGTCGAAGGGAGCGCCGCCGAGTCCCACACAATGTTCCCTCCACAGCGACTAACAAAATGGCCCGTCAATAGTGTGGAGCCAACGAGCAACTTTCCAAACACTGTAATTAGAAGTGGTCCCTGAATTACATTTTTAGTACAAAGAAACGGGAGTCTGCAGTGTAAGAAGCATGTTAATAAATGCACCTAACGGGGGCGCCCAGGGGGGCTCGGTGGAGCCTCTGCCTTCCGCTCAGGTCATGATCTCGGGGTCCTGGGATCGAGTCCCACATGGGGCTCTTTGCTCAGCAGGAAGCCTGCGTCTCCCTCCACCTCTCCGCTGTGCACCACTCTCTCTCTCAAAATAAAATCAATAAAATCCTTAAAACAAACAAACCCAACAAACAAATCACACACCTAGCTTCAGAGAACAAAAGAGCGGGCCTCCGCAGAGGTCAGCCGGGGAGTGGGCACTAAACCCAGCAGTGCCGCCCACTGCTCACAACACAGGTAAACGTCCGACCTCACGGGATCCTCTTAAGAAAAGCAGTCTTAGTTTGGCTGTTACACTTTTCTTCCTCCTGAAATAGTCCGACCTTAATTAATCAGATTGGGCTATTTGTGAAAATCAACTTCACCCTTGCAGGATAAAGATGAGTCACTACTAAGGATGTTCACAAGAAGCAGCTCACATAATGACGTGACTTCTAAGAGGATTTCAACAAAGGTTACAAACAAAACTTTCCAAAATGACTACAGTGTTCAGGACAACAGGCGCAAAGGATCTAAAAATCCACATTACTTCACAGGCACACCTTAAATAGCGGTCCTGGTCACCGTGCCCAGAAACTGCCTTCCTGCAAGGTCCGGCCTACAGTCAGGTGGACAGGGACCCCTCCCATTCCCCCGTTCCCATGACACCTGAGTTCTCGCGTTTCCATCCTCTCGCTTTTAATTTGGGGAATGGTCAATGCCAATAAGAGTAATTAAAGATTATTTTCCTAAAAGATTTCTAAAAACAGAATGTTAAGAGGTTAGTCATACTTAGTCACCACATGAAGTAAAGGATCAAAATTACCGTCACCCAAAGCAGGACAACCTACCATCAAGAGCCACTGCACAGAACGAAAATGGGAAACGGAGCACGGCCCACGGAGTATTCTTGGCTCAATATTTTCACCTACATCTAAATTTGAGGAAATGACTCAGTCATATCCAGAATGTGTCAACCTCAGTGAGATAATTGGCCTGAATGCTTAAAAAAAAGTGTTATAAAAAACAAAGAGATGGAAAACTGGTCTAGATTTAAGAAACAAAACAGAAAAACGCCACGGATCTAACCAAATACAACATGAATTAACTCGATCCTGAATTGAAAAAGCAAAGCCAAAACCCACCACAAACATGATGAGCCCCGTGGGGAACCTGAAATCAGTGCTCACCTCGTGCGGTGTGGCGGCAGTTTTGTGGTTCTGTACAGGTTTGCTCTTCCTAGGAAAGGCGCGCTGGCACAACCCAGGGTTCGCCTGCTCATTCCGAAACAGCTCCGCAGGAACAAACGGGGTGTGAACGGGCCCAGGAGGGGGGCCGCGAGTGGAGAGGTGTGTGGGAACGGGCAGAGCTTGGTGAGGCATATAAAGAGGATCACTTTTCTGCCTTTCAAATGTTCCGAAGTTTGAATATTTCCAAAATAAAAAGCTGGAGGAAATCTGAGAGAACCATGGGGCGGTGAAAGCAGGGCGCGCCCCGTCCTGGTGGAGCACGCGCGCCCAAGCACGGGGCCCGGACGCACTCGGAGCGGCAGTAAGGGTTCCCGACACCAACCCCAAGTCCTCAGGCGAAGCGGCAAGAAGCGAAGGCCGGGCACATGGCCGTCTGCCGCCGCTTTCTGCACGCACTTACGAGAAATGTCCTCAACTGTCACAAGAACTCTAACCCTCTGGACTTTGTTTTGCTTGGTCCTCGCGAGCACGTTAAAGGGCGGTATCATCAGAGGAGCTGTTTCTGGAAGGGCACTTCAGTGTGCACTGCCGGAGCGCTCCCCGCTGGGAAGAGCGGAGGAGCCGCAGCTGCCTTCGGGAAGGAGAAGACAGCGGAGGCCGGAGCAGAGCTGTGTGCCGCACGGAGACCCCCAGTGTGATTCAGGATGCGGTGGGAAGGTCTTTGGGGACAATCTTAATTATTTTCAAACTGGCTAGGGCTTTCAATCATTGACATTGTGTATTTTGTATTTTATAGTATGTGTCTATAATCAAACATATATATTACAAGTAAAAGTAAAAGTACGGGTTAGAGTATATAATACTCAGTTACATTTAACTTTTCCAATTACATCTGCTGTAACACTATTTAAAGAAGTTCAATTCAGATCCAGTAGGTTCTGCATTCCTTTCCATTAACTACTTCCAACAGTCGTCACTGAACAATCTCTCGTCTCCTAGACACTAAAATTTAGAATACCCATCTAAGAATCATGCCATCGGTGATGGCCCACTAGTACTCATGTTCACTAGGAACATTACTCTCCCCAAAACAACCATTTTTCATTTAACTTGTTTTGAGAAAATTTATAAAATATATCTTAAAAAGAACCGTATTATTACTCGGGCTCAAGCTCAAGTGAAAAAGAAAGAAAGAAAGAAAACCTTTAGAAAGCTAAATGCTAGGCTTTGTCAACAGTTTCCCCGTGAGCTATCATCACAAAGGGGAAGAAGTGATGCCAACAGGATGGCCAGGGCCACCCAGCGGGGAGTGGAGCCTGTACGAGCCGGGAGGGACCCAACCCTACCACGGTTTCCAGTGTGCACACAGCTCAGACCCTGCACCCTGAGGAACCAACCGAAGTCTTCATAGGACTAGGAAAGCAAAGCATTTGCTGTTCCCACAATACTGTCACTCCCACCCCGTTCTCTACCCCAGGGTGGCCGTCCACAGCTGGTCCCGCGTGAAGTGGATGACCAGCGGAGCTGTGGACACTGACAAGGGCTCAGGGACGAGGGCCACGCTGCATCTACAACAGGAAGCAAGTTCAGCATCTGCTTTTAGGTAAGAGGTCCACCAACAAGGGAGAAAGAAACCAAGTCCACACTGTCTATTCTAAGAAGCTCTTGGACAGCAGTTCGCTGCCCAAAAGACAACATCTCAGGGATCACAGGAGCCAAGGCAAGTCCATCAATTTAAAACCAACTTTAAGAAAGGGGAAAAAAAAACAAAAAGTGGTATTTTCATCTACAAGAAAGGGAAGGGGAGAAAGGGATATGATGGAAATATCTGTGGGTCAAAACACCCACCAGAGGATTTCTCTCCACAGAGATTTCAGAAGCCCCCCCTTCAGACAGTACACTAAACAGACCTTAGAGAAGCTACATTGTTTAAAAAAAAAAAAAAAAAATCAAAACTGGGCCTGACTTAGGGTGCGTGAGTAACGATCACACGAACGTGACTGTGAACACAAATGCCTGCATCTTTCTTTATCAAAAGGGCACGTGGCTCTCAGAGAACTCGACTCTCTCGACAGAAAGTGCAACACAACGGAGATGCACGTGCACGAGGATGAACTTGAAAGTGTATTAATTAAAGGAGCAACGGAGACACATTCCCTCAGACTCACTTAGGAAAAAAGACAAAGACAGAAGACGATCCTTTATAAGTAGATGGGAAAATGGTAAAGCATTCTGAATTTTATCACAAATTCACTTAATAAAAATTTTAGAAATAATTATAATCATGAGACTGCACAGTCCAAAATGAATTAAATTTACAAGTGGGTTCTAATCGACGGGTCCCCGGCTGAGGCAGACCCTGAGCAACTTCCGTGCCCTGGAAAGAAGACGCTAGTCCCAGACCCAAAAGGCGGGGGCGGCTCAGGAGCCAAGAGGGAAGGAGCGGGCGCTCGCACTCAGGTTTCTGTAGTGCAGCCAGTCAGGCTGCTTCCCTCTAACCAACACCAACATGATGCTCATGCAGCCGTTCTACCTTCTCGGGCTTTTAATACAAAACATTTCATCTTCCAGACAATGACAAATATCCCAAATACCAAGTTCATCTTCCTCCCACCCTTTTTTGCTGCCACCCACTAATTCACTGTCCAGAAAAAAATCACCGAAATGTTAAACACCACTGTATTAGTCTCCAAGGGCTGCTGTGACATATTATCGTAAACTCACTGGCTTAAGAGCACAGAAGTCTCCTCTTACAGTTCTGGAGGACAGAGTCCAAACTCGAGATGCTGGCAGGGGTGGTTCCTTCCGGAGGCTCTGGGCTTCCGGTGGCCGCCAGCAATCTGTGGCCTTCTTGGACCTGCAAACGCTTCCCTTCAATCTCTGTCTTCACAGGACCTTCTCCTGCTTCTCCTCGTCTCTTCTTACGAGGACACTTACTATCAGTTTTGAGATTCATTCAGATAATCCAGAATGAGGTCATCTCAAGATCCTTAACACTTTATCTGCAAAGACCTTTTTTCCAAATAAGGTTACACTCACAGGTTCCAGTCTGACCTATCTCGGGGGGCGGGGGGGTGGTGGTGAGAGGGGGGTTGTCACCATTCTACTACAGTCACTGTCTTTCTAGGGTTAGCTATACCCTAATAACCAATAAATGCTTGCTTCTTAAAAGAATTTCAGAAACATCATACTATCCTCCTTTTCCTAAACCTTGTTTTATTTCCAGTATTAGTTTTCTGATAATTCTGTTCAATTGGATCCATTTCCACAGAAATCCTCCTCCCAGCATTTCTGTTAGTCACTGTGAACAGGACTGGCATGGTCGAACAGGCAGTTATCAAGTGCTTTTACCCACAAGAATAGCATTTTCATGGACAACTGAAGTAGAAACCTTTCAGTGAGTCTTACACATGGACCTGGGTAGTCACCAATTTAACTGAATTGTGTTTTAGTTTCTCCCTATCCACCCTAATCAGGATAAGCACTCTTCTAATGATAAGGTTAAACACACAATTTTAACCTGTCCAGGTACAAACATACCTAAAATGTTCGAACGCTGCGTTTAATTTTTACACTGTTACTGTTTTTTTTACACTGTTACTGTGATTTAATTAATACACTGGTAAATCATCAACACGCACATCTCAAATGAACCCGACTTTTTGAGAAAACAACTTCATGAAAACCGGAGTAGCTCCAAATTCTCTCATCGGACAAAAGAACAAAAATTTCAGATCTACTGGGTGATACAAGATTTCATTATCAGCGTTAGAAAAGTGCTTTCTTAAATGAGTCTTCCCAAAAAGCAGCTCACCTATCTTTTTTGTAGTGACAGAAGAAAGACCTCTGCTCCAAATTCAGGCCACCCACTAACCCCAACCTTTGTCCTACTGCCCAGAAACAAAAAAGCTGGCATGAAGCCTGGGAAGCCCTGCCCACTCCTCCAGCGGGGTCGAACTGTGTGCAGGCCGCTTTCAAAATATCAGTGCAATGTTTCAAGAAAAATGTGGCTGAAAACAATAATTTAAAAATTAAGAATTTACACAGAAAAGCACAGGAGACACCACAAACACAGGGCAGCACCCAACATATCCAGCATCTTCTCAACCACCTAAACTAAAAGAGCACATTTTACATAAGGACTTTGCTACAAAAGCAAACAATACGGTATTAGTCTCTTCACCCAAAATGCCACCTTTTCAATTAACACCCTTTTGCCTTATGCCCCGTTAAGAATAAATCAACGGGCGTGGACACTTCATACCTCCACCAGGAATAATTGCCAACTTCGTCTCAACCAAGCCCATTTTCGCAGAGGAAGCTAAAAAAGGAAGGAAGAAAATTAAGTAAAATCTGTATCATCAGATTCAAATATTACAACTTGGAAAAGTTAACTAAAATCAGCTACAAATATCCTGCTTACTAATTAAACCTGTGTCACAAATCTTTTTAAAAGTCACTTCAGAAGGCATGTAGTTACAGAAATAAGTAAACACTGTAAATGATAGACATTAGGAGATTCCCATAACATTTCCTCTTCAAAACTGGTCAGCAGTGAATTAATCTTCGGTGCAGAAAGACCGGGGTTGTAACCGCATGATCTGACCTGATACTGCCAAGTCCCGTTTGCAGGCTGAGGCCCCATTATTATTCGGGACGAGGCACAAGGCTGTGTCTGATAAGCGGGGTCTTCGGCTGCCTGAAGAGTCCCGCAAATCAAACAGCTTCATGTATCAAGTCACATATGGCATCTTTTCAGGGCCGAATCTCTGGTTACTTTTGACAAATGGTTTTACTATTCTGACAGCTGGACAGGGCTCTTCCTTCTGTGTTTTGTTTTCATGGCTACTTTAAAACCTCTTAATTATTTGTTTGTTTGCATATCCAAATGTATCTAGACCACCTCCCATATCTTAATTCCCACAATCTCACTCTTTCAGAAATGGACTACGGGTACCTCAGCTTTTCCATTTAAAACTCATAATTTCAGACAAGTAGGTAGAGATCTAAAATAAAGTAGAAAGGGGGAAAGAGTCCACATAGACTGGCAGCTACAATTCCCAAGAAATAGTCAAAAGTTTTTGAAAACATAATTACAGGGACTCATTGTTAGCAGGCAGCTGCTTCAGGAGTCATAGTGGGAGCCAGGGGAAGAACGGTGACACACAGCCTGCTGCCTGATTCACCCGCTCCTCAAGGCCAGGGTCCCTTTATGTCACCCCAATGTGGCCATATGGTGGAAGTCCGCGGGGCTCTGGCAGAATGGGGGGAGTGTGGGCCATGGTGCCAGACTGCCTGGGTTCCAGTCCCATCTCAGCCACTGCTCCGGGCCTGTTCCTGTCTCCTCTCCGGGCCCCGGCTTCCCCCAGCAGCATGGAGAGCCTATCACAGAGGGCTGCTAGGCCGTGGCGTGACGTAATTCACGTCAGGGGCTCGGAGCCAGGCTGGGCACCGGGTCAGCGCTCAGCACAGGCCAGCACTAATTGTTCTCAGTATTATTTTCATAATCGCCTCATCCCACCCACAGGAAACCAAGCAAGAAGCAAGTGGACCTCAGAGAGATTAAGCTGTCATTCATGTAGCTGACATGACTTAAGTGCCTGGACTGGGCACAGGCCACGGATTCGCTCACTGGATCCTCGCAGCAGCCCCTGTCGTTTCCCCCGTTTCAGAGGAGGGAACTGATCGGAGAAGGACAGGGCCTGCGATGCACATCCAGTTCTGTCTGACCCGATTCCCATCCTCCTCTCCCCTAGCAGACTGTCTCCTGCACTGGGAAACTTCAGTGCTCCGTCACGCCCAGCGGGTGACTCCTTCTAAACGTTCTACTCAGCACCGGGAAAGAGAAGAGCATCGGGAAGCATCTGGAGAGCGAGCACACCGTCATCTCTGACGGGGCAGTCCTCACCTGCCACGCGAATGTCGCACGCCAGAGCCAGCTCGAGGCCACCGCCTAAGGCAAGCCCGTCGATCGCCGCGATTGTTGGCACCGGCAGATTAGCTGAAACAGAGCAAAGAGTTCATGTTTCTTTGGGAAGATCATGACCTTACTATGTAATTTATCTTAGACTCTTTTTTGTGAATTTATTTTTAAAAGGGATGCCGTATACAGAATTTTGTAGCCCGTTTGCCTTAAACAAAATAGTCATTTCCTTTGTTATTATTCTTCAAACATGCGACCATTGTGTAGAGTTCCACCAAATAAACATGCAAGAATGTCTTTAAATCTTCCCATATCCCTGAAATATTTCCATAAATATTTTCTGCTCAATTAGCACAATCACAGTTCTGACTTCGTGATTTTTTAAAAATTTTTATTGTGTTATGTTAGTCACCATATAATACATCATCAGTTTGGGATGAAGCGTTCCAAGATTCGTTGTTTACATACAACAGCCAGTGCTCCACGCAACACGCGCCCTCCTCACTCCTCGAGCCGAACGTCCTTTATGAGACGTTTGGTTCATACCAATTTCTGTTTGAAATGACTTCGGTATAACTGCGAAGTTCACAATCCTTTATGGGTCACCATGGAACTCGGAATGACGGTCCCACCCGACGAAGTAACAGGTCTTCTCGGAGCAGACACAAGCCCACTGAGCGTCTGCTGGGGCCCCGCCCACTAGTTCTGTCACTGCAGAGGCAGCAGGACGGCTGCAGCTAGACGCTGACCCGGCTCTCCGCAGCAGCACGTCTCAGAGGCACGCGGCTCGGAGAACGTCCCGAGGGTCGGCCACCAAAGAGCTCAAACCAGACTTTCTTAAGCCCCAAATATTATTTTAATGAGATTTTGTAAACTGGAACATACAGACTTCGTTTTTATAGCTAGTTCAAAAGCTGACTGATTAATTATTATGTGAAGCAGACTTCCTCCTTATTAATTTTATTTCTGACAACGGGAATGTGAAGCGAGGCCGGCCAACCTTACTCCAGGACAAGCAGAACGTGGTGCCATCTCTTTCTGACTGCCCTGACGACAAGTAAGTAATAGTCACGCGGCGTGAGGTATTGGCTAACGCACCGGGGTAATCATATCGTAATATATAAATATAGCAAATCAACATGTTATATACCGTAAACTTACACGATGTTATATGGCAATTATAGCTCCATTTTTGGAAACATAAATAAAATAGAAGAAAGGAAATAGATGATATCATCCCTAAAAATCTCTTTCTTCCAAAGGTATTCTGAAATATGAAATTCCAGTCAGAGACGTGCATTCTTGGACTTTTAAAACATACAAATTTGCTGAAGTACACTGGGTTTCATTCACACACACATGAGAAATTATCAGACTTATTTTACGAGCAACGTCGGAAACGCCGGGACGGAGCACAGACACTCACTGCCCGCGAAGACAAAAGCCCTCCCGGAGAGCAGGGATGGGTGCGGCGCGGGGCAGGCGCCCCCAGCTGTCGGCCCTGCCTGAACGTCCAGGGAAGGGGAGGGCTCGAGGGGTCAGGCCGGACTCAAAGGCCCACCCCGGGCGCACATGGCAGCACACTTGGTGAGCAAACAGACAGCTGTGTCGGGGTCTACCGTCAGGAAATAAATTTAATGAAAAAACAGTATCTGGTAATGTTTATCTGACTTAAAAAAAAAAAAAAGGAAAGAAAGATCAATAAGGAAATTCAACGGCAAGTCCCTCTGAGCGGCTTCCAAGATCATCTCAAACCAGGACGAGTCAAGTGGAGTGACTCTGCGACCCAACTCTCACGCCTTCCTTTCCAAGATCCTGGTGACAGAAAGGATGGTGACTTCTAGACTCCTCTCATGTCACTCCCATCAGAACCCAGCCCTCGGCTTCTTTCCTGCTCCCGTCGAGGACAGGAGGACAAGCTTCCCGAGGGAGGGCAGTAACGGAGGACCGGCCCGGCCGCCGCCCCCGCTGCCGTGCTCCAGCAGCACCCCGTCGTCCCGGGCTGCTCTGGCCCTGCTTCCAGGGACACCAGGAGGCGGTCCTGTAACCAGCGGCCACTCTCTGGCCCCTATGCAAGCTGCTGCCGCTGATGACCAAACACCAGTGCTGCACACTCCTCCATGAGTGCCTCTCTTCGTCTGCCTGGCGAGCCCCTCTGTCAACTCCCCTTTCTTCCCACTTGCCGTTCTTTCTCAGCCTTCTTCCTCTCCCAACAGACACGCCGCCCAGGAGGTCTCATGCCCACCCAGAACCCTGACCACACAGGACCAGGGACGTCCAAATCCCTACCTCCGACCCAAGTCCCGGTCAGCCGCACCTCCCTGCCCGCCTGCCTACGGCCACATCTGCATTATCTCCACGTCCATGCTTCAGCTCAAACCAGCTTCTCTCCTCGCCAGTCCTCCATCCTCCTCCTTGCAGTGTCTCCATCCCCCAAGTTATCCGGGACAGATGCCCAGAGTCGTCCCAGAGGTCCTCCTTCCCACAGCTCACAAAGCGGGAAGCCCCCTCCCTGTCCCACAGTCGGTTCTGGGTCCCCTCATCCTTCGGCAGCAGGAAGTCCCTGCCAGAGCTTCCCCTGCGACTGGCCCTTCCAACGCGCCTTCCATGGTTCCTGGGGTCTAACCTTTCTAAAACACAAATGCGGTAGTGCTATTTCCCCCCGTTAAAACTGTACAGTGATTTATTCTGCACTCGGGATAGAAATGGAGAAAACAATGAACATGGCACAGGAAGCAGCCGATAAACTAGGCTCTGTCCACCCGCCCGACCTCTTCTCCAACCTCAGGCCCGCGCTGTATGTTCCGGAAGCACTTCCCCTCCAGGCGTGCGGACAAGCTGCCCTCCGCCTGGCGCGCCCAGCTAGCACCCAAGGGTCTTCCAAGGCACTGCTCCGGGGTCCCTGGCTTCGCATCTCCGCGGCACTCGGCACTCCATCCACGCTCTCCTGGCGCAGAGCCCATCGCCGCGCCCCCACGCTGCAACCGACATGAACACCACATGCGCGCGGGCCAGTAACACCCTTCTTCGTACCCGGGACTGCTTCTCCTGTCCCTGTGACAGTAAACCTCCTGTTCTCCCTGCTTTTCTTTTCTTTCACCTAGTACTTTAAAGAAATGACATGAATCTACACAGACCAATGCAGCTATGGAAAAGACAGAGCGTAAAGGGTTCCGGAGCGCGGAGAGACCAGAAGAGGACGGGCGTGTTCTCTCTGTGCCTGCCCTATGAAAACGCCCAGGGCACTCCCCTGCGGGACGTGGGCTCTTCTGAGAGCAGAACCACACGGAGGAGCGTAAAGGCCTCTACAGTCAAACCTGGGCCTGAAACATACGCACTCCTGAGTTCTAGCTTCTGAAAACGCCAAGTCCCAGCTGACAGGGGTGGCCTCCCCCTGCAAATAGGAACAAATGCATCTTCTTCCCATCAGATTGTGAACTGAACATGTAGACTAAGTTAGGGGTCCACGGAGTGAGCTGACTGTAAATTACAAGAGTAACATTCCACAAGCTCATGAGCCCCGAGGCGTCCCAGTAAGCATACGGCAAGGTTACGACCCACGCCCATCTATAACGTCCATGTTACTACGTCAGGGGACAGACGCCCCAAAAACACCTGGCAAGGCTTTGCTTTACAATTCTGTTAGTTAATGTTATCAAATAAATATGCTTAAAAGTCACATTAGCCAACAGAAAGTTTAAAAGCTATTATTTTTTAGAAGTATAAAATGTCATTAAAGGAAAAAAGAGGTACTACACATTAAAAACATAAATAAAGGGATGCCTGGGTGGCTCCGATGGCTGGGCATCTGCCTTTGGCTTGGGTCGTGATCCCAGGGTGCTGGGATCAAGTCCCACATCAGGCTCCCTGCTTGGAGGGGAGTCGGCTTCTCCTTCTGCCTGCTTCTCCCTCTGCTTGTGCTCTTTCTCTCCCTCTCTCTCTAACCAATAAATAAAAGTCTTTTTTAAAACATTAAAAAAATTTTTTTTAAAATGCACAAATAAAATGGACTAGTAAAGGGGTGCCTGGGTGGCTCAGTGGGTAAAGCCTCTGCCTTCAGCTCAGGTCATGATCTCAGGGTCCTGGGATTGAGCCCTGCCTCGGGCTCTCTGCTCTGAGGGGAGCCTGCTTCCCCCTCTTTCTCTGCCTGCCTCTCTGCCTACTTGTGATCTCTGTCAAATAAATAAAATCTTTAAAAAAAAAAATGGACTAGTAACATACCCTCCTTTGATTGTAAGAGGTGCTATAAACAAACATTATGTTGATAAAATAAAATGACGGGAGAGGGGGCATTCAGGTTCCACCTGACTGGGAGTAACAAGGTAGGAACTAGGGAGAAATAAGCAAACGCAAACATGCTGATCTGGGAGGCGGGGTGGGGAGGTGGTGAGATGACTTGTCTCCTGCTCAAGTCTTTTAATCCCAAAGTGCAAGAATCAGCACTTTTCCCCTATATGCTTAATTCTTTGGAAATAATGACAATTATTTTTAAATTTGATAGTTAAAAACTGAAGACATTTTCTCAAAGGGCTGAAAGTTTTTTAACATTACATTTTATGTGAAGTATCTAAAATAAAATGACAAGAAGTGTAGGGTCCTTACACGAAACAAGAACAAGGAAAATAGGGTATTAATGCCCTCAAGTTATTAGAAAGGGAAATTATTTGCACCTTTCAAATGCTAATTAGCATAAATTAGCATTACATAAAGCAGTCTATGAAATTTTTCCTACTAAAACTTATTTAAGAAGAGCTCAGTTAGCATTCAATGAGTAATTAAATTTCAACCATTTTACAATATTATAAATTCTGAAGTTCTACTGAGTCAACTGTACACTTCAATTAAAATTTCTTTCAATTAAATTTGGTTTTGAATCTTAAATTTTATGCAATCTTAATCTTTCCCTGAAAGATGTCTCTCTTAGCAAATTTTCTTCGGGAAAAGATGAGCCATCCCAAAGCGCATGCTAGTTTCACAGTTACCTCATATGCTGGTTTTTACATCCAGGATTTTTTCTGCTTGGTAGCACTTAGTAATCTCAGTGAACTGAATACACACACTTCAGAAGGGCCGATTTCCCGTCCCCGAGAGCTGGGAACCAGCACAGCGGCCGTTGTGTAAGAGCGAGGCTGGGTGACATCGGAGCTGCAGGGAGCACAGGTTGTCCCAACAGCAAAAGGAAGAAATTATGACTTGACGTGTTACGCAACCAACAGGATCAGATGCTATTTTGAGTTTAGTACCAGGAAATGGGCCAGGTATGACAAAGAAGATAATAATCCTTTGAAATGCTCCTAAAAATATAATTAAAAGCAAACAATTAAACTTCTGCTATTTCAAGAGAAAGATAAAGGAGCTGCCTGGGAAGGCTCTGGTCTACCTCAGTGTCTGCAGGAGGACCCCAGTGATGGAGGGGCACTGGAGTCAGACCAGGAATGAGGGGGAAAGGGGAGCAGGCCTACTTTCGGCTCCAAGAAACTATACGTAACAGAGGTTTTCAGATGTTTCCAGAAAAAGAGAGACTCAGTTATTAAGGGAAAATGTCAGTGTCAGTTGTGATTTTTAAATATGGCTTTGACTGAAGAATCGTGTTCTTATACAAAATGGAAACATTTCAAAAGAAATGCTCATATAGCATACTGGAAGTCTGACTTTATTGGTATCATTCAAAAAGAATAGAAATAAAATCCAGGTTAATTGAAAATTACAATAAATCCCTAATTATCACGAATTCCAACTCCAACCTTCACCTTCACGTATCCTCTCCCATTCCCATCACCAGGTTTCAGAGGAAGCACAGAAACAAAATACAACCACTCCCGGCCCAAGCATGCAGGGGCTGCGTTTCTGGAGCCCAGCCAGGACCTCTGAGCAAGAAGGAACCAACCCGGATGCCAACACACACCCGCGCCGCATCACAGTTGGGCTCGAGGCCTGTCAACGGGAGCCACTGTTCCCAGGAGCCAGGGGGCGACCACTGTGCAATCTGAGAAAAGATGCTTGATTTTCCTAGCCCTACCTCTTCTCCACCCGTCTTAGTTTTCCATACGGCTGCCCGTGGATTGAGCGCATGGAGAAAGTGCTTACAAGGTGGGTTCACTGTCCTAAGCACCTTACAAAGATCACTTAACCCTCCTCCCAGCGTTGTGACCTCAGCAGTACCCTGTCCGTCACTGCTGACAGGGACACAGGGCAAAGGAGCTGCCGTCGCTTGCCCACTGCAGCCGCAGCTGGAGTCCCACTGGCCCGACGGTCCATCAGCAGCTCTCACAGCCTCGACCCAGAGCCCGTGACCCAGGCCTCAGCTCTGCAAGACAACAGTCCAGCCTGCCTCGGGGACCCGTGACTATGTGTCCAAGGAAGTCTGACAAGCACACTGGCTCTGAACCCTGCTGTCCATTGACTGGAACAGATTTCTGACTTGAGGCTTCCCTGCAAACCTCCAGCCCAGACTGTCCCCGGTGCATGACTACAGGTTAGCAGACGAGGGCCAACACCGGAGCATCCCTTTCCAACCAAACTTCCAAAACAAACAGGGAAACACAGAGAAGGGGAAGCAAGGTTAGCCGCCCCGCCCACAGCCTTGTCTGGAGAAGACACTAAACAGAACTGAGTGGTCATTTTCATTGTCAACTGCTGCCCCAGGTGTTCACGACAGCGAACGAACGAACGAATGAAAGACAGACTGCGAGCGAGCTCTTGGAACATCAAATGCTGATTGACATGATACATGGAGTTATTTTCATTTCTGATGAAAACCTGATACTAGATGTAGTCTACTATTACCTGGTAGGAAAAAAAAATACACCATTCCTGTCTGGCTCCAAGAACTCCAGGCTCTGTACCCTTGCTTTGCAAAGCACGGTCTATGGCCCAGCAGCACTAGCATCACCTGGAGCTTGTTGAAACGCACAGCCCCAGGCACCACGCTGGAACAACCGCAACCCCCTGCCCCGCCCCAGGAGCTGCACTTGAACAAGATCCAGGGGGAAGCACGGGACACCCAGATATCCACGGGGAACCTGACCGCCTCACCATCCTGCAGGATAACATGCTGCCCCCCACAGAGAGAGGGAGCAGTAAGTGCCCTAAGTCTTTCGGTAAGACTCAAATGCAAAAGCGAAAAGACCGCACGAGTGTCTGCGGCAGCTCTATGTGCTACCTCCGTAGGATGGACACTACTCGCGGTAAAAAGGAACCAGCTACTGACCCACCCGTGCTAAACATCAATGAACCTCAAGAAAAATGTGCTACAAGATGACATGCAAATTGATACAAACTGTGCTCCGTTTATTAAAAATTCTAAAAATGGAAACTAGCCTCCAGTGATGAAAAGCAGCTCAGCAGGTATCTGAGGACAGGTAAGGAATGGGAAGGGGCAGGGGAAAGGGATCATTGCGTGCCAGGAAGAAACTTCTGGGGGTGATGAGCATGTTCACCGTTGGTTGGGGTGATGTTTCCAGAAGTCAAAATCAACACACAGCACATGCTAATATATATAGCTTATTATACGCCACTTATACCTCAACAGGTCTCTTCCTAAAGCTTCTAGGACTGGAATAACAGGAAAATGATAAATCCAAGAGAATAAAGTAGACTACTTCTGGGTCTTTTATAAACAGGGTTCAACTAAATATATAATCTATGTTTATTTTTATAGATATAATTTAAAATCAAGTAACACAGGTATGAATCAATTTAAAATAATAAAGAAATAGCATTAAGAAAAAATTATGAGAAAAAAAGGTGAGAAAAGTAAAAGGGAACAATTTGGTTTCTTAAACTGAAATATAACTGACATACAGTATTACATAAGCATCATGTCTAAGACACAGTAATTCAACAATTCTGTAAATAACTCAGTGTTCGCTCACCACAGTAAGTCTGGTGACCATCAGTCACCATACAACATTATTACATTATTGCATACTCCGTATGCTGTACTCTGCGTCTCCACGACTTTCTGATTTTATACCTACAACTCTGCACCTTAATGCCCTGTATCTATTTTATGCATTCCCTCCACCCTCTGACAATCCCAGTTTGCTCTCCGTATTTAAGCATCTGGTTTTTCATTTGTTCATTTGTTTTAGATTGCACATGATATAAGTGAAATCACATAATATTTGTCTTTCTCTATCTGACTTATTTCACGTAGTATAATACCCTCTAGGTCCACCCATGTTGTCGCAAATGGGAAGATCTCATTGTTTTCTATGGCTGAGTAATATTTCACTCTGTGTGTGTGTGTGTGTGTGTGTACACACACTATATCTTCTTTATTCGTCCATCTATCAATGGACAATTAGGTTGTTTCCATATCCTGACTACTGTGAATAATGTTGCAACACACAGGGCTGCAGATATCTTTTCAAATTAGTGTTTTCGTTTTCTTTGGGTAAATCCCCAGTATCTACTGGATCATATGGTAACTCTATTTTCAGTTTTTTGAGGAACTGTCATACTATTTCCCATACTGGCTGCACTAATTTATATTCCCACCAGTAGCAAACAAGGGTTTCTCTTTTGCCCCAAATTTACCAAAACTTGTTACTTCTTATCTTTGACACTAGCCATTCTGATAGGTATGAAGTGATACCTCATTGTGGTTTTGATCTGCATTTCCCAGACGAGTGATGTGGAGCAGCTTTTCACCTCACCGTCAGCCATCTACATGTCTTCTTTGGAAAACATCTGTTTAGGTCCTCTGCCCATTTTCTATTCAGAATGGTTTTTGCTCTTGAGTTGTAGGAGTTCTTTATATATTTTTGATATTAATGCTGTATCAGATATAAAGCATTTGCAAACATCTTCTCCCACTCACTAGGTTGCCTTTTTGTTTTGTCAATGGCTTCCTTTGCTGTGCAAAAACTATTTGTTTTGATGTAGTCCCAATAGTTGATTTTTGCTTGCATCCCTTGCCTGAGGAGACATATCATAAATACAGTGCTCAGGGCGATGGCAACGGAAGAATTTAAAACTGGAATTATTCCAATTCTGCCACTGCTCATAGTAAGCGGTCAACAAAACTTTCCAAAGAAAAGAATCGAGTACAGTATGTGAAGTTATAATAAGATATGAGCAGCTGAGGGACGCCTGGGTGGCTCAGCTGGTTAAGCATCCGATTCTTTTTTTTTTTTTTTTAAGATTTTATTTATTTATTTGACAGACAGAGATCACAAGTAGGCAGAGAGGCGGCCAGAGAGAAGCGGGGAGGGAAACAGGCTCCCTGCTGAGCAGAGAGCCCAATGCGGGGCTCAATCCCAGGACCCTGGAATCATGATCTGAGCCTAAGGCAGAGGCTTTAACCCACTGAGCCACCCAGGAGCCCCTAAGCATCCGATTCTTGATTTCAGTTCAGAGGTCATGGTCTCAGGATCCTGAGACTGAGCCCAGTGACCCGCCATGTGCTCCGCTGGGGAGTCCACTTGAGTCTCTCCCCTTACATGCATACTCACTATCTTCCTCTCTCATTCAAACAAATAAATCTTAAAAAAAAAAAAAAAAAAAAAAAAAGGAACCCACAAACAGAATCCAAAGACAACCACATAGCATACTTAATATGATCTTTTAAATGTGAAATCACCAAAATCTGAAGGCACAGAAAATCATGACAGACATTAAGACCAACCATATCAATACATTTAAAGATGCTGAATTCATCTAGTAAGGAAAAGACTCCATGTGGATCATAAAGCAAAACCCAATTACAAGTACTACATTAGAGAAACATCCACAACAACAGAGAAAATAAAATTTTTAAAATCTGAAGGATGGGTATGGTGTATCCCAGAGTCAAATACTAAGAAGTCATCTCATGATCTTATTAAGTAACGGGCGACATTTGAGTAAAAGCATTAAATGGGCAAAGGAGAAGCACTTTATTCGGCTTAATAAAGGAAAAGTCCACAGCGAAGGTCTAGCAGCAACAAAATGTCTACTACACACAAAACGACACAGCAGGGGCGTCCACAAAGCAAACCCATGAGAAACAACACATTCATCACAGCACAAACGTTACAGACCCTCTCTGGCCATTATACAATAATTAAACTAAAAATCAAAACAAAAATACTAGCTAGTTGGGGACAGACAAATACGGATGCGCTGAAGGCACAGAGTCTTCCCCGTTTTAGCGGCTGGGCAGAGACTGCAGGCTCCACATGTGAGGACGGGTCCAGGGGAAGGGCAGGCCCCGGCCCCTGCCTCCAGAGGTCGTTCCCAGTGAGGCCGCCTTTCCACCTGCACAGTGTCCCGTGTATGCGGCTGTATAGAGATGTTCTCTTCCTCCCTGATGCCGCACAGACGCAGCATGACAGAAATGGGCCCCACGCTCTCAGAACTACGGCCCCTAAATTTCTTCTACCCCAACAAATTATTTATTTAAATGGATAGTATAAGAAAAAACAAATGGGCTTATCCTTAGCTCAGCTATCCCCTGCTTCTTTCCCAGAACACCGGTCCTCCTCCACGCTCGTGTGAAAAGTGCCCCGTGAGTCACACAATGCTGGCCCTGGCTGACTGCCACGGGCGACTTCAGGTGCCAACCCGGTGTCGCTGTGGCAGGGAAGCTGGCCTGAGAGGGGACAGCCAAATGAGCAAACCTCCTCATCAACAGATCTAAGCCACAACCTTCAACTTAGCTATATCAGTGATCAAGAGAACCTTTTGTCCCTGTTTCTATACTTTATTTTTCAATTTATTCCAGACCTTAGACAGAAGGAGGATTTCTGTTTATTAAGGTTCCCTTAGATACCATATAATATGGGTGATGTTTTCTGCACTGTTGTTTGTCATAGTAAAAAACTAAAATTATCCAAATGTCCATCAATGAAAGAAATAATTACATACGTTATGATATGTCTATAGCAAATAATACAAGGAAACAATTCTTTTAAATGCAATGGTAAAACATTCCACACTACAGAACACTAGACTCCAAACTATTCCCAGAAACAATTTTTCAAATACAATGTTTATCACACAGACAAAGGATAACCAAGAAAACAAGCTACAGTAGGAAAAAACATTAAGAAAACACCCATACAAAACGGATCCATGATCTTCAAACACTGACTCTCAAATAAAGACATGAAACCAAGCATGAAACTGTAAATGACAGAAAGTGACACAGCAGTTTTTTAAAAGAACAAGAAAGTATTGTAAAATGAAATAAAGAAAATGTTTGTAACGAATTGGGTGCAGCTTATGAGAAAATCAGTGGAGCTGTAAACTGTTCAGTGGTAAGTACGGAGGAACACACACGGGAAAGACAGAAGGGGAGACACAGACATACAGTAAGAGGGTCTGACACGAGCCAAATCGGCAAAGAATAGTGAACCAAACACCCCTTGTCATGGGTTTAAAAGAAAGCAGCAAATGTGACCTGAAGAAAAAAAAGTTAATGAAAATCGGGATGGAAATTAATAAAACAGAAACAAGAAACAGGATGAGCAAAGCCCAGAACTGAGTTCTGGAATGTACACTAGATAAAGCTGCGGGGAGGCAGGGCCCAGACGCAGACAGAAGGAGCGCGCCGGCCGGCCGCAGAGCGAGAGGAGACCACCGCTGCGGGCCGCTCGGAGATGCTCAGAGAACGTTACCGACGGCTCCACATCGATGCATTTGGAAACCCAGTTGAAATGGGTAAATTCCTAGAAAAGTATTAATTTCCAGAAATAAAATTTAAAAACAGACAACTTGTTTATGTGGTCATTTTCATACATGTGTTTGCATATAATCTAAGTCAATGTATGCATACAAATATACATTCACGTAGAAGCCGAGAAAAATCCAACAAATACTGAAATCAATAAATATTAAAATATTAAATTAGGGCACTAGCAGTAATTACTTATGTGGACCCAGAAAGGGAATGGGGGAAAGCTGCTAAAGTTGTTCTAATTTTTTCATTAAACACACATTCAGATACTCCTTATGGAATTCAAAGCAAACATAAAAAGGCCAAGAAACGATGCAAGTATTTCTCTTTTTCCCTTCAAAAAAGAATGAAAGTGAAATTCTAGAATATTCCAGGGTAATATTTTAGAGCAAGTGACAGAGCTCGGTTGATAAGCCTGCTTCTTTGGCTATATTTAGCAAAATAGTATAATTTCCACACCACCATCCTAAATCAAAATGTGATTAATACCCAGTGGAAGTCAGCAAAAACAACAGAATTCGAAAAAGGGAAGAAGAGAGATCCCAAGTTGCAAAGGAAGTGTAACTCTATTCCAAACTATGACTCAGTAGGCAGGGATGGTAACACTTCCAAGGGAAAACAAGCGGCTCCCAGATACTTGTGTCAGTCTTCCGTCAGGATGACGAAAGGATGAAGAAAACGGAAAGCAGGGTCTGGAAGTTACCACTTAGAAACGAGTTAAGTACAGTTAACATGCGTGTTCCATCAATCGATCCCTCAACATACCTTAACTGAGCTCTTCCAATTTCTACTTATTACATCAAGTTAGGGGGAAAAGATAAAAATACAGGCTGGGATGCATCTAACTGGACAAAACTAGTTATTTAAAAAATCTCCTTGACCTTCAAACAAAAAAAGGCACAGTGAACATAAATATTTTGGGTCAAGCCGGCAGACTGACAATTCTGCAGACCTTAAAAATGTTCTTTTCTCAGGGGCGCCTGGGTGGCTCAGTGGGTTAAGCCTCTGCCTTTGGCTCAGGTGGTGATCTCAGGGTCCTAGGATCGAGCCCCGCAACAGGCTCTCTGCTCAGCAGGGAGCCTGCTTACCCCCCTCCCGCCCCCCTGCCTCCTCTTGTGATTTCTCTCTCTGTCAAATAAATAAATAAAAATCTTTATAAATAAATAAATAAACAAACAAATAAACAAAGGTTCTTTGCTAAACAGTTCTTAATACATCTAAAATCCAAGTCAAATAACCAGCACATAACAGAAAAAATGCAGCAAGTACACACAACCTTTCCAACTGGACATGGGAACAGTCAGTGTGGCACTAGGGAAGTAATTTGACAGTAAGAGCTGTTTCAGGTCAAGCGACACACAAATGAGTATCTGAAAAAGCTCTGAATGGTATGTATAACGGTGATAAACTATCAAACTAACAAAAAACAATCACAATTCATAGAAACTCACCGCACATAGGTAATGGATAAACTTCACTTTTCTCCAGCAAATAAACACCTTCTGGCAACTTCTATGGGCAAATGACGGACGGAGATGTCTGATTTTCTAAGTATCGGGCATCTCTAAGTCAAACGGAAAGCTTAAAAGAGGTATATCTGGAATTGCATGCAAGCCCTTTTGCATTCATCACGCAAGAATCTCTAAATATTAAAATGGGACTCTTGGGAGTTTTAAGTGGATTTATACCTTTACACAGCACAGGCCTCAGTGTAACGCATTATGTAATTAAAAAGAATACAATGACGAAATGCCTGAAGTTGACAAGTACACTTTATAACCTTTAGTAAAATGTTACCAGACCTTATTCATGCTTAAAAGCTCTGTGTCTTACCTCAGAGACTATGAAGACACAGTAAATCAGACTTCAGGCTTCAAAGAAAGGTGTATACAAATTTTCAAGGAAGAAAAAGAAACCTTCCAAATATCCTCACCTACAGTTTACTTAGAAGAAACCGAACGATGGCAAGTTTTCAGCCATAACCAGGACAAGTTTCCGATAACTAGTTTTTTCTACAAGGACCTACACCAGAAAGCCCAACAGTCAGACTAAGGGGCCATCCAAAACCGTCCAAGGGTGGAGCTCTTCCACCATGGCCAGGCAGCCAGGAAGCAGCTGCCCACCGCCCCAGTGCTCATCTCCAGGAGGATACTTGTAAACACGCCAGCGCCGACTGCGCTGCCAGATTCGGCCATCCATTCTCCCCACGGACCCTCCTGGACACGTCGGCAGCGTGTGATCAAGGCCTCCCAAATCAAGGATTTTCTTCACTTGGCTCTCAGAAAGCTGTTTTCCTCCTATGTCTCCTTCTGAGTCTCCTTTCTGGTTCTTTTCATCCCAGTCTTGAAACACTAAAATGCTTCAGCTGGAAATACCTGGCATTTTAATGGGTTACTAAGGAACATCGATTCTACAACTGAAAATTCCGGTGAAAACCTACTTTAAATATCTCTTTATCATTAGACGACAATTTTTAGAGACCTCAACCTGCGAAGGAAGTAGACTAGCCCCCCCCCCCAGAGTGTCTATCTGAGAGAGAATTCTGCATGTTTTCTAGTTGTTTACGAAACACCATCTAATGAGTCAAGACTGGCCACCAGGAAGGAAGTAACACCTCTGCAGCCTACTTCCGCATCACTACTTTGCACAGTGGGGGTCCCAACAGTGGTAAGCCCATGTCACAAGGGAAAACAGGAAGGAAGGTGCAGATGGAGAAGGGGTGGTAAGTTAAAATCAGCAGCTTTCAGTAGATCCAGATCATCTCAGGTCTGAGCAGCTGTGATGGCCTGCTCAGGCCTCAGATTTCAAAACAACCTGTTACTGCTTCCAACCTAGGCATCCCCTGAAAGGGGAAGGAACTTGAAACAGTGATTAACCTTTTAGATATCTGAGAATTCACCTTTTCTTTACAATGAAATATCTCAAAAAGAGCCTTTTTTCTTTGAAAAGAGCAACAGAACTAAGTTTTGTTCTAGGATTTTGGAGTTACTTTTTAAGAACAGCCTTTCTAAGAAGCTAGGAGCATTAAGTAAGGAATTTAGTGACTGTGAATAAAATACAGAACTTCTTTCAGATCGATATCTTAATAACACAGAACAACTTTCAAATGAGTCCTGTACCTGTAAGTTCCTTACAGACTCTCTCACTACAAACAAGCAGGGCACAGTGGCCACCAGGGTCAAGAAGAAAGTCCGTGGCCCTTGAGACCCCAGAAAAAGATTCTCCAGGTGTGCAAAGATAGTGGAGCCAGAGAAAAAAGTGGTATCAGACAGGCAGGATATACTCTGATTCACACCATTACTGATAGGGCCACCATAGCTGTGACAAGCAGCTCACAAGAGCAGCCATCATCCTGAGCCTCCAAGAACAGGCATCAACACATCTGTGTACGAAAGAGCCCCACGAGTGTAAGGGAGGGTTCTCACCTGCGGCATCCACTCACATCCTCCAGACAAGACCTCTCTGTAGACACACTGACCTCCAGAAGCCCTGGACAGAAAACCAACTGACCGTGCCAGCAGAACTGGTGGGGAAGGACCAACAAGAAGGCTGGAGGCCTACGTGCAGCTTCTGGTCCATAAACCAACTGTGTTTCACATTCAAAGGGTTTTTTCCTCTCCCCTGAAAACCTAACTAGGAGATTTTTTCTAAAAAAACCTAGACAGAATTCTGGCTTCTCCTGAAAATAAGAATCGAGGTGGAAAATAAAAATTATTCAAAAAATAACACTGGAAACGTCTGCAGAATTCAAGACAGATGAGTATTTTAAAAACTGATCTAATTTGGCAAATATGAAGACTGTATATGGCACACCCACATAAGGAGGCGTAACGACGACAGACGTCCTCGGGATTACCAACGTGAGAGCCGTGGGCACACCCCACGCGCCCCAGTGCTCCCCCGGCTCGCCCGTCCGCCTTCCCAAACCCAAACATCCTGACCCCGCGCCTTCCCTGCTGATCGCGCTCTCATTTGTCCTGCACGTGCGCCTCTATGCGACTTCAGTACACACGCACTTCTAAATTACATACTGTTCAGCATGCTTTGAGTTTGATAAAAAAATACCTTGTTTTAATTCAATGGTTCAAAGATGTCCCTGTGTTGTTACACTTGCGGTTATTCGTTCATGCACCGCACAAGCGCACAAACGCGCAAAACCATCCATCCGTTCCGTCGCTGAAACTTGGTGGACTTCAGCTTTTTATTATTAACAATATTGCTACTATAAAACCTTTTTCTTATATTCTGGCATAAGCTTCCCAAGGACACATGCACAAAATGCACAAACTCCAAGTAGCAATACATTCATTGAATCATATCAGGTATTTTAAAAATAAAAGAGCACAGGGGCGCCTGGGTGGCTCAGTGGGTTAAGACTCTGCCTTCAGCTCAGGTCATGGTCTCAGGGTCCTAAAATCAAGCCCCACATCGGGCTCTCTGCTCAGCAGGAGCCTGCTTTCACTCTCTCTCTCTGCCTAGCTCTCTGCCTACTTGTGATCTCTATCTGTCAAATAAATAAATAAACAAAATAAATAAATAAATAATAAAATAAAAGAGCACAGTATCCAAATGCAGTGCACAAAGAAAGGTTATTATTTTCATGAACCTTTGATGCCCACCCTATGTGTTTATTGGGATAAACTTTACTATGGGTCCAATAAAAACAGTGTTAAAGGGCTTAGACTTACCCTCAAGGTAAATGCCTTCTAAAGAAGTGAACTTCCGAGGTCTCGTGGAACGTGAATGTTCGACTTCGTAAGACAGCACCAAACTGTCCTCCGTCACACCTACGTCAGGTCGCGTCCCGCTTCTTCACTAGCAAGTGGAAGTTTCAGGCACAAGAATATGTGGCTTATCTGACAGATGTGTGAGACAGGACTCTCTCCTGCTATCTTACACACTCCTAGGTGGCATGCATGCATGTGCGTGCTGATTCATGCATGCATGCACACGCGCGCACACACACATACACACACACTTCGGCAGCTATGTGTTTCGAGTATTTCTTCCCAGTCTGGCTTTCCTTTCTACTTTCTTTATAGCACCTTCTAATGAACAAATGTTCTTAAGTTTAATTTGGTAAAATTTATAAACCTTTCCTTTTATGGGCTGCATTTTGTGTTTAACAATTTTACTCTGTCAAGATCACAGGCGTAGGGGCATCTGGGTGGCTCAGTGGGTTAAAGCCACTGCCTTTGGCTCAGGTCATGATCTCAGGGTCCTGGGATCGAGCCCCACATCGGGCTCTCTGCTCAGCGGGGAGCCTGCTTCCCCCTCTCTCTCTGCCTACCTCTCTGCCTACTTGTGATCTGTCTCTCTGTCAAATAAATAAATAAAATCTTAAAAAAAAAAAATCACGGGCGTTCACTTTCTTTCATAAATGCTATTGTCAAGCCTTTGCCGTCCGCAGCAAATGCTTCCTCTCCCCTGTGGTAGTCCCCCCATTTACGTATGTCTGCTGGGCTTCTGCAGGCCATTCCACAGTCCATTTGTCTATCCCAAAGCCCATAACGTACCAACTTAATTCACAGATCTTTAATGTAAGTCTTGAGTGCTGATAAGGCTAGGCCCCTTTTCTTCTTCTTCAGGAATGTTTGGCTTCATTATGCTTCATTATGCTCATCAAATTCCTCACAAAATTCATGCTGAGAATGTAAGTGTAATTACACTGAACCCATACGTTGAATCATTTGTGAGAATCATCTTCTGGATACTGTATCCTCCTATCCAAGAAGATAACGTGTCTCCGTTTAATCTTTTTAACATCTTCTGACAAAGTTTCACAATTTCAAAATAGCTTACATATATTTCTAGATTCATTTTTGTTCTGCTGTCAGTAGTATCTTTTCTTGACTGACATTTCTTGGCTGTTGCTGGTAAAGAACAATTAATTATTTTTATTTTTATTTTTTTTTAAAGATTTTATTTATTTATTTGACAGACAGAGATCACAAGTAGGCAGAGAGGCAGGCAGAGAGAGAGGAGGAAGCAGACTCCCTGCTGAGCAGAGAGCCTGATGCGGGGCTCGATCCCAGGACTCCGGGATCATGACCTGAGCCGAAGGCAGAGGCTTTAACCCACCGAGCCACCCAGGCGCCCCACGAACAATTAATTATTTTTAAACACGGATCTTATATTTGGCTCTCTCGAGACACTCATTATCCTGAATAACTTGTTGATCCTTTTAGATTTCAACCAAGACAATCATATCACTTGAGACAGGCAGTGCTGTATTTTTCCTTTGGGTCATTCTTTTATTTCTATTTCCCTGCCCTTCCACACAGGCCAGGAGTTTCAGAACACTGCTGAACGGAGCTGGTAACGACGGGCCTTCTGTTTCTTCCTGATGGGGAGATCACTCTTACGTTTTACTGCTAAGAAACAGATATCTCTCATCAGGCTAAGGAACGTCCCTTCTATTTCTCGTCCGCCCTGACCTTTTTCTAAGGAGGGATTTGACATCTCTCAAATTCTTTTCATTAATCGAGTAAGACAAAACATGATTTTATTTTAAATGGCTAAGGTCACAAATTAAAGATTTTCAAATGGGAACCTCCTCCTCCCCCTTATATTCCTGAGAAAATCCAACTTGGTCTTTTTATTTCTAAACCTAATGGATTTCATCCATGTTCCTAAGCAAGACGGGCTCCCCTCACTCTCTGTTCTATTCTTTCTGTTACATGCATATGTGAAAGTCATACTAATAAAAAACACTGAGTTTAGGAATAAACTCTCGCTGTCCCGGTGGGCAGAGGAGTCTGTGTAAGGCCGCACCCATCCCGCACGGCAGCCACAGGCACATCACTGAGCTTGTGAAGCTAGGCCTGGTGCTGTCTCTGTGAGCAGACTTCCAACCCCTACTCAATCTCTCCCGTGGGAACAGGGTTATTCCAGAACTTCTTTACTGGCATAAAGATTGCCACAGCACTTCTTACAAGCT